>JBBBDQ010028512.1:0-134995 GCA_037127315.1 Ascarosepion bandense | reverse complement strand
CAAGTTGCTATGGATGAGGAAAGCATAAGATTGAAAGCTATAGAAGAAAAGGAAGTAAACTGATAACTGATAATGTTTTCTAATTTAAAAAAAAAAAAAAATTTATTTAAATGCCATGTTTCTGAGACATATAGATGATTATCTTATTTAAATGCTGTGTCTCTTAGACATATGTGATTGTGACTGTTAACAATTAGTTTTTCTTTAATATTCTGCAAATTACCATGACTGATCTTAGGAAAGGTAGAGTGGTCTCCTGTTCCTTTCTCAATGGTTTTGAATTCAGAGTTGTCTTTTTCCTAAGATAAACATTTTTTAAGGCTCTGTTGCTTCAGGACATATATGCGATGTATTAATTGTTGTCTACATTAGATGAAAATTAAACTGACATTTTATTTTAACATATATATTTACTAAAATTACACAAAAATATCCTGAAATACTAAAGAGTAAAGTTATTCAATAAAATTGTCATTGGCTTTAACGGCCTCCAGATGACTACAAAATCTCCTGCAACTCTTTTGTTTAAGTTTGTGAATGTTGCCATAATCCTTTCCTTCAGTTCATCTTTAGTTAGTTACAAGTTTGTTTGGTCTCTCACTCAGCTGTGCCCCCTACATAATAATCAAGGGGATGGCAGTCTGAAAGGGGTGATGTAGCTGCAGAAATTGTCTGACAGCTGTGATTGTGTTATCCTGCTTGTGTGGCAGTGTGCAGCGTCTTGTTGTCAGACATAGGATCTTCCAGCAGCCACTCTCTTCACCCAGGACAGTACTACCCCTTCAAGGCACTTGATGTAGGCCTCTGTGTTGAGTGAAGCCCTGTGAGATGATGAATGAAGGCATAACATTACCATCACTAGTGATCACTCTAAACACCATGATGTTAACTGGATATTTGGTATTCATTACTCTCTGTAATCTTTTAGGGACACAGCAAGCTAACAGTTGTTCTGAAATGTTTGTATTGGAATGCCACATAGTACAGCATGCCATTTCCAAATTTCTGGCAGGGTGAATTGCATTATAGTGTTCTTTTTCTTACAAACTGTGCCCAACTGACCCTACTATACTGTGCAGTTGACAAAATTAAAATCAAACAATATGCATACATAAAATTAAAAAACATAAATTACTGATAATTTACCCATCGCACCCTGTAGATTTCTTTTCTTTATTATCTGTGAATAACTTCTTGTGAAAGACAGTAGAATGGCTTCCTGTTGCTTTCTCTACAGTTTTTAATTCAGAGTAATTTTTCACCTGGAATGATTACCCTACTAAGGCCAAAGAGCCCAATCTACCCTTTTACTTTGTCCATTGCGGAGAAGAGGTGTATTCAAGCCTTTCCCTGTAATATTGAATGCAATGGCCTAAGATAAAATTGGAATTCTGCTTGTAATTTTTCACGCTTCTCAACATCTCAGTCAGTTAAGTGCCATACGTGATACACGCTTGGGCAATCATGTCTCGAAAGAGACATGACTGACTGGGCAGAAGATTATCCTGCAGTAGGTTGCCATTGCTTTCTGCAGTAGATTGGTTGCCATCCAAGGCTGTAGAACCCAATCTGTCCTATTATTTAACCCATAACTGGAGGGAAGTGATGGATTAATACCTTTCCCAAGAGTATTTGCGCGTAAGTGAATGGATGCAAGGAATTCAACTGGAATTTGAACTTGGCTCCTCGATTTCTCATTCTGAGTCAATATTTTTCCCTTAAAAAAAAATAACCAAAAAAAAAATTAGGATTATAGCATTTTTCTAAGAAAAGTTTTGGCATGGCCTGGGTATGGACTTAAAAAAAACTTTTCTTCTTTATTGTATAACATTGTTAATGAAGTTTATTAATTTGCTTTAAGAGACTATAAAATTAATGGTTTTCTGTTTAATGATATCACCCTGGCACACTTACATTCATATGATCTGATCTGATCTGATCTGAAAAAGTTCTTTAACTTGACATTATGTTCTTTTCGCAAGCACTAGTAGACATCAATCAAAAGGCAGAGAATTAAATTAGCACCTAAGATGTTTACTGTCCAATTTTAGAGTTAGTGCAAATTTATTGTATAGAAAGAAATATTTCAAACTTCAGCAATTATATTTTTTCTCAAACACTAAGTGCAGCACATAAAAAATGTATAATAATCACCTAATAGCCTTGTTTTATGGCCTTTTCAATACTGATAACTCTCTACTTCAAGAAAATTTCCAAAGTCAATAAATAAGAATAAAAATTCTGTCTTTTCTAAGTTCTTGAATTTTTCCTCTTCAAAAATTGAAATAATTTATATACAGTATCAAAGTGTATATACCTAAAAATGCATGCTTATTGGTTAAATAGGTATTGGGTTAAATATTGGTTTAAATTAACACATGAATATTGGGTTAAATTTAAAATGGTAAATCATAATCATCATATGTAAATAATGAAATCAAACCTTTTTAGCTGTGGATATATTGAACAAAAGTAAAATTGAATTTAAATTAATTTAAAGAGTTTTGGCATTCTGTTTGGAGTTCTTTCCTCTTGGGAATACAAAAATATCAACTTGGAAACAGAACTTTAATATCCCTCATTTGAATGCCCTACCACTGAGCTATATTGGCAAGTGTTTTTAACTTCCCTGTGAGACTATAATGTCTTTATGTCATAAAAATTAAATCTGTACACTTTGTACAACATAGATGTTTCTCACAATGAAGATATACTCATCACAAGAAACTAAGGGCTGTTAGTTAAAGGGTTACTATTCTGCAATTGATGTCTGTAGGTATAATTGGTTTGAATTTACTATTTTCCTTTATTCTCATCCAAAGTTAGAGGACCCACCCAGGATCAAATATAATAATAATGCTCCGCGATTTTAGATTGATACCTATTAACATATGGCAAGAGAAGAAACAGTTCAAACATTTTTTTCTTTGCAACATGCTGAGTCTTAATTGTAAATATCCACATTCTTTAGTTTGTTCCTCAGCCTTGTTAGGATTGGATCAACATATCCAAAACCAGCATCAACAATGTAGCATTTTTACTACCAAGATTACAGAAATCATGCTTTTAAAATCTGCAAACTCAAAAATCAACTCTTCCAATATTTCTGAGTCTGAAAAGTCTTCATACCTTGAAGTCAACAACTTTGGAGACTCAAGATTAAATATTTAATTATATTTATATGAATTATAGATTTTCAAGTTCCATGTCAATAAATATTAAACAGCATTTATCACATTTTAAAAAACAACATTTCTTCTCAGATATATATATATATATATATATATATATATATATATATATATATATAATGGCAGGCCACTTGTATCCAAGGATATCTGTCTGCTAGGGTGGCTAGCTAATTTCTAATGCAGAAGTCTGCTCAGGCGCATTTGTGTTTGTTCAACACCCACAAAGCCCACCTGTGGTTTATACTGCAACTATGCTGAGTAGACCTTAGTTACAGTTTATGAGAGAGAGAGTATGTTATTTAGCATGAACAACAGTCTTAACAAGGCTCAATCATGATGACTTGTGACTTCGTGCTAGCACAACCATTGATGGCTCCCAAAGGGTCCCGTCTACCTAATTTAACTCACAAGGCTTGGGTCAACCCGTAGTATGGTTTGCAGGCACTTTCCAAAGCTGCCGCATGCTGGGGGAGGCTATACACACACATATATATATATATATATATATATATATATATATATATATATATATATATATATTACATGGAAAATTGCGCACATGAAAAGTAATATTCTTAAGATTAGATTAAACCTGGAAAAGAACAGGACAAGTTATTAAGTCTGGAAAAGTATTCCATTCAAATTTTATTTTTAGCTGCAATATTTTAAGTAAGAAATTTCTTATTTTTTCCTTCACTAGAATATCTTGTCCTTTACTTTTCCAGGTTTAATAACTTGTCCTGTTCTCTTCCATGTTTAATATGATCTTAAGAATATTAATTTTCATGCATGCATTTTTCCATGTAATCCATGATTTTTCCTGGCATTGCTATTAATTTAAAATAAATTTAATGCTGAAAACTTCATTAAAAAATATTAAAAAGAAAAAAAACTATATGCAATTGATTTAAAAAAATATTGATTATTTATAATTAATTCTGATAATCATTTCTGATAAAATGATAAGTGATAAGCAAAGTTTTATTGACAAAAATGATAAAAGATATTATCAGAATTTAAATGTTGAAAACCACATGCAAAAATATTAAACAGAAAAATGTTATAAAGAATAAGATTTATTATTAGAAGCATTAGGCACACACTCACTTATGTACTTATGTAGTTAGTCTTCCTTTTCGGACTTCACATATTTTGATGAAACTTTTTTTCTACTGAACCAAAATTCAAAACTTTTTTTTCAAAATGTAGCTAAGGAAGTGTCCTTTCTAACTCTGTAAACTGTTTGAAATTTGGTTGAGAACTGAATTAGTGGTGAAACTTGAAAGCTGCCTAGATTCACTCAATGTTAGACTTCAGAATATATTCAACCACTGCTCTGTGTGTATGTGTGTGTGTGTGTGTGAAATAATGATTGGTTGTTTATTTTCAAGTACACCAATCTGTGAAGCTGGCTAGATAATCCTTATTGCAGATATCTCCTCATGAATATTTGTATTTCTTCATTCACATAGAGCCAACTTGTCGGTTATACTGCATCTATACTTAGCAGACTTTAGTTACAGTTTCTGGGAGAGAGTGCATAATCAGCAGTTGAATAAGGCCAGTATGCTCAAACTTTTTATCCCAATAACTTATGACTTCAAACAAGTATAACCATTGACAGCTTCTGAACAGTTTTGTCTACTCAATTTTACTTACAAGTTTTGGGTAAAACTGTGATATGGTTTTTAGGCATTTTCCAACAGCATCACAAGCTGAGAATGTCATTGCTTGATCCATCCTAAGATATGGGCAGAATAAATGTGGCTTTTTAGACCTATGAGGGTTTTACATTCTCTTGCACATATGTGACAACATTAGGCACTTTTTACAATAGTCATTACTTACATACCACATAACATGTAATGGTGTGTGGTGTCTTTGAGGATTTTTGAAGACTTAGACAAATGCCACAACATTTATTACATGTTGGATCAAATTTTGTTGCAACATTTTCATACAAATTGACATCAAGACCCTTATATCTTTCTTGATGCTTTCATGCACAACACAAGTCTTTTCAAAGTCTCTCTTACGATTATGCTTTTCCTCCAGGATGAACAATGTAGAGCTAGCTTTGTTCAAGGATATTAATGTTACTTATGTACATTTACCACTAGATACCCAAGATATAGTGGAGACATATTTTTGCACTAATATTTACACAAAACAAAGCCCAAGAGCCACTTAAGATAAGGGTTGTATGACCATAAAAAGGCAAGAAATGAAGTTCATGGTGTTATGCAGGAAAGATAACAGTTAACTCTAGGTTAGAAGAAGTCAAGATTGTAGTGACTGGGAAAAATCTTGCCAGGACTTTATTTCATAAAGCAGCAGTTTTTAGAAACTGTCCAAGTGGAACTTCTTACTAATGATGGTGGAACTAAGAAATGTAGCTTGTCAGAACACATGCCACAGAATTAGCAACAAAGTAGTGAAAGGCTCACATTTCATCTTTGGAAAGGAGTTATAGGAATAGATTTTATATGTGAGTTACACTTGAAGAAATCACTCTAGCTTTTTTATGTGTCTCCAGTAAATAATCCAGATCTCACATGCATAATGAAGACAAAACACAAATATAGGTAATTTTCAACTTTACCATATATATATATATATATATATATGGTGGATACTCTCATTGAAAATGACAAATGAGGGTCAGCAATGGATGGTGCTCTTTGTTTTACACATGCTTGCTTGCTTTGTGTAATTGTTAAAAAAAAACTGGTAAGGGGAAAATATTTCGTTTGTGCTTTCTTGAGTGTGATACTAGCCCAGCCTTGCAACAAAAAGCCACACTGACAGATGAAATTTGTTGAAGTAGAATTTTGATGGCATCTCTGCTTCAGAGCTTGACGAAGCTGATTATAGTGATTCAGTCTATTGTCTTCAAAACCTTACAACTTAATGAGACATGTCTTACACCACTCCTCTTTTTTTATGCTTAGACTTCACAGGTTTTCAGATCAAAGTTGAGATGTTTCAAGTTGCCTTTCAATTTGTCTTTGTAGTGTAAGAATGTATGTCCAACTGAACACTTGGAGTTTGGTAGTTGTCTATATGGCACCTTTTTAGGAAACTTATGCTCATCCATTCTCACAATATGACTAGCCAACCTAAGCTGTATCATTGCTAGAATGGTTTCAATGTCTGCAATGCTGTTACATTTCTTCAGTATTAAACTATTCTTGACTCTGTTGTCCAATTTTATACTGCATATGGCACAAAGACAGTGCATGTGAAAGGCGTCAAGTTGGTTTATGTGCTTGCAGTATAAGCTCCAAGTTTCAGCACCATAGAGAAGGGCTAAGAGAACAACTGATCTGTATATGTTAATCTTTACCTTCCAAGATACGTCTTTGGTGTTCCATAACGTATGTTTAAGCTTACCAAATGCTGTGCTGGCTTTGGATATTCTGGATTGTATCTCTGTCCATTTAATTCTAGGATCGCAGAATGTGTATAACACACACATACACACTGTGTGTATATATATATATATATATATATATATATATATATATATTGTGTGTGTGTGTGTTTATATGTATATGCACACTCTGATCCTAGAATTAAATGTCAATTCATATGTAAATGTATTTCTTGTTTTTATGGGTACTATGCTAATATGTGACAAAGTATAGCATCAAATTAGCATATTAATGATTTGCAGTCCTTTGCTTCACCATGGAACCAGATTTTCTATACTACTGGCCAGTGATAACAGCAAAAACAGTTGTGGTCAAGTTTCAACTTGAAGAAGAAGAAGAACAACAAAAAATCACACTAATTTTTAATAAATATTCATGAGTTCTGACAACAACAAAAATAGTGACATTTTATTTTAGCTTCCTATTCCCTTAATAGAAAAAAATTACTTATAAATGTTGCAGAAGATTAAGAGCTTGATTTCAAATTGTTATCTAAATACCAAATGAACAAAAGCAACATGAAAACAATTGATTAGTATGTGTACAATAAAAACAAAACTTTTATGTTGGTGAGAGCTGGATGAGAAAGAAATGAATATAAAAAAGTCAATACTATGAACCTTAAATAGAATTAACTTACAGTGTAAAAATCTTTGAATGAACATAAATGAAAGATAAGTTGATTTATTATCATTGAAAGACAAAGAAACTTAAAAAAATGTGGTTTAATGGAGAATGTAGTAGTTACATTATGTACATACTACACACAAAATTCAAACTTGTTTAACTTGTATAATCTCTCAAAATAATTTAATGCATTAAACTATGGTGTGCAGCTTTTTGTTGTATAATTTAGTAATCCATCAAACTGAATATAAAAGTATATAGACAAATAAAGAAATTGAGAAAACAGACCTGTTTGCTTAAAATGTAAAAGAACTTTTTTTAAAATCAGTCTCTGATCCTTTTTAAGAGTAGAGAAATATTAATTTTAATGTTACGGTTTAGTTTAATACTCAATAGTGGAAAAAATACTCAATTTCCAAATATAACAAATTAAAATTTGTAATAAAATAAAATGATTTTTACAAAATAATTCCTATCTTTCCAAAAATTTATATTAAAAAAATAGAGAATGTAATTAATGCAAAATATATCACAAAAATGAAATTCTTCCACATTAATTAGATCAACTATGAAAATATTACTCCTAATAATATTCTAACCATAACATTGGCTATTTTCCAAAATAAACACAAATACTAATCTTTTTTTGGTCAATTAGCAACTTACAAATGACTATAAAAAGACATTTTTTAAATGTAAAACAAAAGAAACGACCATCAATACTAACTTTGCATTTCAATATGCAATAAATAAATTGACATCATTTTATATTTTTAATTTTGTGTATGTTTATTGTTTATTTTTGATTTTGTCCACTGAACAATATAGCCAGTTGGGCACAATCTGTGAGAAAAAAAGCACCATGACACAATTCACTCCACTAGAAATTTGGAAACAGCATGCTGTACTGCTTGGCATTCATACCAAAAGCTCTAAGACAAACATTTCAGAGTGTTTGGGTGTCAATCTCAGGACAGTGAAGAGGATTTGGAAAGAGTTGGAAGATATATCCAGTCACATCATGGTGCTTGGTATGATCACTGGTGATGGGGATGTTATACCTCCATTCATCTTCCCACAGAGTCTCAGACTCAACATATTCCTACATCAAGTGCCTTGAAGAGGTAGTGCTGCCCTGGGTGAAGAGGGTGGCTGCTGGAAGATCCAAAATCTAACAAAAATACTCTGCACCATGCCAAACAAGCAGGAGAACACAGTCATATCTGTCAGACAATTTCGTGACCCTCTCACTCCATACATCTGGCCACCTAACTCCCCAAACTGCAACCCCCTTGATTATTATGTGGGGGACACAGTTGAGAATAAAACCAACCAAACTTGTAACACAAGGATTATGGCAGCATTCATCAACTTAAACAAGAAGCCTGTTCAGACGAGTTGCAGGTGATTTTGATGTTTCCAGAGGCTGTGGTTAAAGCCAATGGCAATTTTATTGAATAAATTTACTCTTTAGAATTACAAAATATTTTTGTGTAATTTTGGTAAATATATCCGTTAAAATGAGATGTCAATGTTGTTTTTGGGTAACAGACGACAATTTATCCATCGCACTGTATATTTATCAGTATTTAATACCATTTGCATTGTGTATATGCTTATGGAAATGCCTATCGAGTTGTATTTCAACACCCACTAGAACTGGTCTGTCTGGTGTCTGGTTACAAATGTTACTAAGAGAAGCTATGCTTCTCTCTGTAGCTATCAAGTTCAGTTTTATTTATAGCTTCAATGGACAGTGCTAACTTCCTTTTGCATAACAAAAATAGCCACAAAATTTTATATTAAAATGAACATTTTTCTTTCTAGCTAAATTAGCTGATTCAGATCTAAACCCTTTCAGATTTTAATCAAAATTCATCCAGACATCCAGTGTATCTGACACAAACCTAATTAATTGCCTCTCTAAATATATAAAGATGAATAACTTAACAACATGCAAGTAATATAATAGCAAAATGATTTCATGAAATAGAGATGAATGATCCTCAAATACATGATCATTTTAATGTCTTGTATCAGTAAACACAAATTAAAAAAAATAAAAAAAATGTTGGCACTAAAGTAACTGAAGTGAGCATAGAAAAACGTGGAGAAGGATAGAAAGAAGAATTAAGAGTATTGATTTCATCACCAACAATTAGTTTGTGGCAACAAAAAACCTAAAATTCCTCATGTTGTTCAAACAACTGAATCCTCTTCTTTGTATACTTGGTTTTGTTAACATTTTGGCCAATCTGTTCTTTAACCTTTGTAAACCATAGTTTGTGAGGAAGGTTGGGGTGGGAGAGAAAAAAAAACCTTCATCCTTCAAGAGAGAATTAGAAAAGAAAACTCAGAACTAGAAGAAACAAAATGATAGTAACAGAAAAATGGTCACTAATATATCAACTGGACAAATCCATTTAGTGACCATTTAATGACCACTTTTCATTTTTCTACTTTTTTTAATCATTTCACCCCGAGCTAGGAAATAAAGCCACTAATATGCAAGGGGCTATGGAATGTTACAGAATATGAGAAAAAAAATCTCTTAAGGCGAGAGAACAATGAAAGAACAAGAATTAAGCAGATAGTAGATATCAATTGATATTGCATTTAAATTTTGGGAAATCAAAGTTGATTGGGAAGCAAGAAGCCAGAAGAGATTTCCACATGTGAGAAATACAAAAGAAGAAACTGTTAGCATAGAACTTATGATTGCATCTAGCCATTTCAACTGTAAAATCATGAGACCTTGTCACCAATCTAGTATGAGACTTAAATTCATAAAGTCTAGGTAAGAAAGAGAAAAGTTCATCAGAACAATTACCATGTAAGTATTTATAGAAAAGGCACAAGGAAACTACATTATGGTGATAGGAAAGTAACAGAAGGTGAGATGCCAAGTCAGGACCTATAACATTGCATATTCTTTTGGAGATTTTATCAAGAGTCTCTAAATATATATAGCAGGTGTACCAGACTAGATGTAGTAGCAATATTCAAAACAAAGATGAATGGTAGACTTATAAATATGTAAGATAGATTCTGCTGAGAAATATTGTCTAGCACAACAAAGGGAAGCAACTTTCCTAACAGCAAACCTAGTGATTAATATAATATAATCTTTCCACTTCATGTCAGTGGAAAATGTTAGTCCAAGAGGGTGCAATGAATCACTCTCTATGAGGTTAGCATCAGTCTTACTGATGAAAGATAAAAAGAGTTCTCTCAAACAAATAAAAAAGAGCAGTGTTGTTTTGGAAGTGTTAAAATTATCAATCCGTGCCACTTTATATTTATTCCCTTTGAAGAAAGAAGCTTCCTTTTTTCTCACATCAAATGAACGCTGAAGAATGGATCAGATGAAAATCATATGAAGAAATTCATTTATCAGAACGATATTACTTATACAAATGAGTCTTCTCAAAAACTAAAAAATTAAAAAATAAATAAAGGGTAAATTCTTATACGGCTGTTATCAATATATTATTTTTTTAAAATGCTGTCTTCTTCCAGAATGTAGGTGATCATGGTTCTTGAAATTCCCTTTCTTTATTATCTGTGACTTGCCATGCCTTCTGAAAAAGAGTGAAGTGGTTTCCTGTTGATTTCTATATGATTTAGAATTCAGAGTTTTCTTTCTCTTAGACTGATTGCCACCCAGTTCTAGAGAATACTCCATTATTTAATCTGTATAGGTGGGGATTAATGCTTTTCCTAATGGCATTTGTATGAAAATGAACACAACTGACTAAGCTAGAATTTGAACTTGCCTCGCTGACTCCCCTTTCTGCACTGATTGCAGTTACCCTACCAACACATCCAATATGCTATAATATGCTAATAATGCATATTTTGTATAAGGGCAGAACATCACTCTTTTTTAAATAGCATTTAATGTACTTGCTTTATAGTAAATAATAAAACTTTAATTTTCATTGGTTGCTCCAAAAATCTGGCTTAGCATGCGAAAATATGGTTGTTTCTACATACTTCTATTCTGTGCCAGACAAATGCAGAACTTCCAAAAGAATATATTTCAAACTATGGTTTCTGGAATATCATGAATCATTGTATTAAAATCCATTATTTTGGTTGTGCAAAAATTGTTGAAAGAAATATATTTTCATATACAATCAAAACAGCTCAGTCTTTTCTGAGAAAGAAGTTGGCAGTTCATATTGTAACTTACAATATCACAAGTTCACGATCATCCAAATTCATATTAGTTTAATAAAATTTAATTCTTCAAAATAAAAGTTGATTTATTTTTTGAATAGATTTTTTAAATTTATTGTCTCTGAAAATTTGTATTGGTGGATAATATACAACTTTATTAATCAATTTTCACCATTGCTTCATATTCTTACTATGAAAAGTACATTATATAGAAAAATATTTTAAATTTCCTGAATTATTATTTTATATTTTAATATTTAATACTTTTTTAAAAAAATGAACTGTCAATATATAGCAAAAAAATTAAATTGTAATGTTCAATTGCTATGCAATTTAAATCTTAAAAAATAAGATTATAAATGAATTTTGGGAATTGTATTTATAATCAGAAATTATAAGTTTATTGATAATCAAATATTATTTCTTCTAAAATAAATGAAAATTTATATATAAAGCATGCATTAGAAAAGTTTCTTATTATACAAAGTTCTTTTGCAGAAGGGGAAAAATTAATACAAGAACTATGAAACATACAAATTTTGTCTAATATTTATAATTTAATTTTGAAAGAGTTAATTCCCCCTAAAATTGATTCGATATTTAAAAAAAATAAAATTGCTTATTCAAGAAACTGGTTCAGTATTTAGAAAATATATTAAGATAAACCAACTTCAAAAACATGCTTATAAATAATCAATCTGATTAAAAAAGACATGATTTTATCAATATTTCAATTTTGATTTACAGCATAACTTTATAAATAGAAATGTCTTTACCTATCATAATTCAGAAAAGGATCATTTTTCAATTCAAGAATTTTTTTGGTTATTGAACTCAATCTTTTTGTTGCTTTAGTTAGTACCATATTTCAACCAATCCACTTTGCAGCATTTTTGAGGTGTACAATCCATAAAGAAAGAAAAGAGTTTTTTGTTTTGAAAAAAATGGTGGCAAATATACTAATGTGCATATAGAGTAACAGTTCTTGACACATAAAATGGAAACAGCATGTGGAGTTCAAATTCAACAGTCAGTTTTGTTCACTTTGCGCTAATGGCATTAAAAAAAGCATGAATATATCTTTCACTAGCTCTAGGTTAAGTAACAGTAAATTGTTTTTTTTTTTTTGTTTGAGGTAGCAGTCAATCTAAAAGGCAAACTTTGAATTCAAAACTAACTTGAAGAGGGATGAGCTCCATCAAGCTGTCTTGCCCTATACACATATAGTGCTGCTATGGCTGAACAAGTTATAGAAGTGGGTCATGGTCAGCTCAGTTCATTTCTACCAGTGTGCACCACAGAAGCAATTCTCAGCAACTTAACACAAGATCCATATGCATTCCAATTTTTCTTTTGTAAAGCAAGATAATTTACATCTACACTGGCCAACAGTTTTCAAGTTTTCCAGTATGAAGTGGATGTCATATATTGGACTATTTTTCTGGGTCAAAGAAAAAAAATCAGTTTTATAAATGAAGAAATAAAGTTTAAATGAAAAAGTTTTAGGATGTGCGTTGTGGTGCAATGGATGTCAGTTTAGAAATAGAAGTCGAAGAGCCAAGTTCAAATTCAAGTTTAATTCATTGCATTCACTTATGTGTAAATACTCTTGGGAAGGTATGAATTCATCTCTTCTCCATCCATCTACAGGTTGAATAACAGGACAGATTGGGTTCTATAACCTTGGCTGGCAACCAGTCTAACTCAGAAAGAAATGGTAAACTACTGCAGGAAAATATTCTGCCTAGTCAGTCATGTTTTGAAAGAGACATGATTGCCCAAGTGTGTATCAGATATGGCACTTGACTGACTGAAGTTTTATTTGAATCTTTATTATAATCAGCATGGTTTAATTCAGAACAAAAGAGAAACGTGACAATCACAAAGAAAAAGTCTTATAGCAGGTTGATATAGCCTATGGGCCATAGTTTAAAAAACTTGCAGGTAAATTGATACTGCTTCCTCCAGTATTCTCAAATCTTTAATAATGTTCCTGAGATATTACCAGAGAAACTACACACTTTAGTACCACCAGTTCTAACATTCATGACTAAGAATCACCATACTATGGACATCGTTGCAAACCTCATTCCCCTTGTATTCTATTTGCGAGATGGAAGTTCCACTCAAGCAGCTTCTTCCTGCTCTGTGGAACTGAGAGGGAGTTTTCCCAATCACTACAATCTTAATCTATTTGAGACTGATATCTTTCCCACATATTCACATAAACTGTGCCTCTACTTTAAGTGGCTCCCAGGCCTTGTACAGGGTGAACATAATTTAAAAAAAAAATTCATCCCATAGGAAATAATGTAGACAGTCTACATAACAGATACCTTCTATCATATCAGATTTTTCTATTTATACTTTGATTATAGCTTTCTTCTGTTGATTCTGAATTTCAGAGAGCAGCGTGTTTCTTTTAGATATTATTTCCTTTATATGTAAATGTGATGTTTGAAGAAAGTAGCATACATTAGGCTCATGGTTAATTATACAAATCAGGCAAGTGTAAATCTTTTTTGTTTAGCAGGGAAAGAATTGGAGAATATCTCTACAAACAAAATGTACAGAACCACATATGATACACAGAATGAACTGAGCCAGCCAGAAAATTTTACTGCTTTTTCCTACTGACTGTATATTACAAGAAGGCTATGCAATACATTGGAAGAAATGTGGCAACAACAAACAGTTCAACTGTCAAAAATGACCCCCTACTGTTTCTGCCAAGATGCCACTAGGTGATGCTTTTCAGGACTCTAAATGGAAGAGACAACAAACCCTATTTCCTCTCGTTTTTGCAACATGGAACTTTTCTCTACTAGGGAGATTTCTTTCTCCAACAAACCTACAGGTTTACTTAAAAATACCACATGAAGCATCATATATACACACACAATACCTAAATCTATAAATATTTATGGATATATATATATATATATACACGTAAATATAATATAATTTTTTTTCTCTTTTGTGAGCTATATTGATCTTTGTAAATTTCTTTCATGTTTTGAAATTCATTTCTTTTAGAAAATGTTGAATTTGTTTCTTCTGAAAGTTCTCAACTTCATTGTCACAATTAAACAACTGCATCTATTACAAAGTAATAACCTCTCACTATCTCTATTTAGACAAAATTAGTTTGAGCAAAATGAACTGATTAATATATCAGTTCTCTTGCTACTATGTTTCTTAGACTGCAGTCTTTTTTGTTGAAGCCTTTCTCGCAATGATGAAGCCTTTGTTGAAGCCTTTCTTGCAATGAACTCAGATACCTTTGTCTGGTAAATGATCATCTTGTTTCAAAGTAAAATGAATATAGTCTAAAGTGAAAAGTTTTTATTTTATTACATTTGGTTCAATTTATATTCCAAAAGAGGATGTAAAGAAGCATTGAAACATTAACCAAAATCAACTAGGATGTGTTTATTTGATTATCTAAATACATATTTTCAGTGTTAACTTCATATCCAGTCTTAAAATATGAGTACATGGCCAAGTGGATAGTACATTCCTTTTTTGACCATGAGACCCGAGTCTAAATCTCAACATGGTTGATTTGTCAGGAAGGTGAATTCTTTATGTTATTAGCTTGGAGATGTGATATCTTTAGAAAAAGTATCTGAAAACTATACCATGTGTTGACCCAAGCCTTGTGAGTGAAATTGGATAGAGAGAAACATTCAGAAGTTGTTGAATTTTGTGCTAGCATGAAGTCACAAGCCATCATAACCAAGGGTTTGAAACATACTGGCCTTATTAACATACCAAATTATGTATTCTGTTCCAGAAACTAAGCTCTGTTTAGCATAGCTACAGTTTAAATCACAGATAAGTTCTGTGGGTTAAGCAGGCATCAATAATAGGGTTTGGCTAACCACCCTGACAGATGGGTGATTATTATTGTTTTAAAATAGTCTAACAGACAAAATTCTTGAATTACAAAGAATTTAGAAATAGTTATCATTGAATGTGCAGGTAGTGTAACAGTTAACAACTTGAAATTGAATTAGGTGAGCTAAGTTCAAATTCCGACTGAGTTCACTACATTCACTTTCACACAAATACCCTTTAGGAAGATACGAATATTTCTTCTTCCCCATATGGGTTAAATAACAGAGCTGACTATGGTCACTTGCCTTGAGGTGACAACCAGTTCAAGAGAAGGAAAAGAACCAGCCTGAAAAGAGATGGGCTTCATCAGATGATTTTGCCCTTGATACACCACTACTGATATGGTGAATGACTCGCATGAGTGACATATCACTGGAAAGAAATAAAGAGGTATTTATTCTTTCATGTATGTAGCCCACAGTTTCAACTAGTATATATAACATGCTTAATACATAATGATTTAAATGAGGCCAAATTATAATGCCAAAAGCCAATGTCCACTCCTGGTTTTAAATGTCAACAGTGAGTAATTAATTATCCATTTGTATGCATATTTCATTTATGACAGCACATGAAAAAATAAAGTTACTTATTGTACTCCACCAAAGTAAATAGAATAAGTGTTTTCAAAATATAAGAACTAAAATATATAAAAATAGAAAATGTTTTTTATCTATTTGTAAAATTACTTTCAAAATTTATGACACTTTTTAAACATTTTTATAATATGAGAATTGTTTTTCACATTGTTTTTCAATGACATTCTTTTTTTAAAATTGATGATAAAATAATTTCACTGATTCAAGTATTTTTTATATTTCAGTTTGATTTTTTGCATGATCCTAAAACATTGCTTTTTTTTAACTTTTCATCTTAAAATCCAATATCAAAATTTCAAAAATAAAACTTATTTTGACATAACTTTTCAATGATATGCATACTGAAAAGAAAAGTACCTACAGTACCCTACAAAAAATTACAACACAATAGAAAAAATGTTTTTTAAATATTTCTAATAAAGGTACATTAATTAAACTTTTACTGTTTGTAGAACATATATTTAGGTATTCAAACAATTAGATTAAAAAAAAAAAACTTCAAATAAGTATCCCACAAAGAAAAACTGATATTTAGTATCTTAAAAGTTTACGGCAGCTTTTTTTATAAAAGTGTTCAAATTTTACTAGAACGTTTCATATAAGGACGGGGTTGGTTTTTAGAACATTCCAGATTAATTTTAGGAATAATTTTAGGAACGATTAAAAGTATTGTATCATTCTTTCTCTGTCAACCATTCTTTAAACATTGACAAAATGGGGAAAAGCAAAATAATTGAACAAGATCTCTATAAACATATTGTTGACTTTCATACAAATGTTCTTGACGATAAGAAGGTATCTAGTTAGTTAAATGTGCCATTGAGTTCAGTTGATACGATAGTTCATCACTGGAAGATGTGTCATTCCATTTGCCCCCCCCCCCCAAAAAAAAAAAAAAAACTCTGGTCATCCTAAAAAGGTAATGGAATGTATAGTAAGGTTACTGGTGAGAAAAGTTGGCAATGAGCAGCAAGCTACACTTAAAGAACTTCAGAGAACTAAAAGTATGTGGAGTAAAAGTGAGTACGGATACAATTAGTCGTTCACTTTGTCAATATGGCATCATTTCGAGGACTCCAAAGAAAAAACACTTATTAAGCGAAAACATGCTTTTGCTAGAAAGGATTTCACAAATGTGCATTGTATCAAACTGGCAGCATTTTGGGAAAATGTACTTTGGTCAGATGAAACAAAAATTGAACATTTGTCAGAAATGCAGTGGCAAATGTCTGGAGAAGAATATTCACAGAAACATACTATCCCAACAGTAAAATATAGAGGTGGATCAATCATGATCTAAGGTTGCTCTAGTACCCAAGGTGTAGGGAACATTGAAATAATAGAAGCGAGGATGAATGAAGCATATTATAGGGATATTTTGGAGGGAAACTTATGTCAGAGCTCACATTCACTGGGCTTGAAATCAAATTGGGTCTTTCAATAAAACAATGAGCCTAAACATACTGCAAAGCTTACAAAATCATGGTTAAGTTCAAATAGAATAGACAAAGTGAACAAGTCAATCTCCAGATCTCAATCTGACTGAAAATTTATGAAGAAATCTGAAACTGAAAATTCAAAGAATGAACTCGCAAAACCAGCATGAATTAAAGGAGTTTTGTTGTAAAGAATGAAAAAATATGAGTCAAGAAACAGGCAAGAAATTCATAAGGGACTACTCTAAACACCTACATGCTGTAATTCACAATAACCGTTATGCTATGAAATATTGATAGATGATTTAATAAATGTATTGTAAACTTTTGCGTTATTAAATATTGGTTTTTCTTTATGGGATATTTTTATTGATTATTTTTTTAAAATCTGATTGTTTGACTAAAGGCTTAAATATATGTATTATTAGCAGTAAAAGTTTCATTAATCTAGCTCTGTTAGAAATATATAAAGAAATATTTTTTGTAATGTGTTGTAAACTTTTGCGTGGCACTGTATCAAATAAAATCTTTAGACAAACTTAGACTTTCATGCCCACCAAAAAAGGAGTGTCATAAGGCTGTTTTTTTTTCATTAACACTGTTGTTATCTTAACTACCATCACGTTTTGGCAATGTTTATTGTTTTTTAAAAGCAGTGATTAGAATCATAATAAAACCTAAATATGATGAAAGTGAATCTATATATCTTTTTCTGTTTTTGAGTATTTAGAACATTCTAAAAATTGAACAATTAAAACTAATGCAATGTTATATTTATCATGTACCAATTCATAAAGAAAAAAATTTATAAAAACAGCTTTTTATTCATTAATTTATAAACATTTCCTCAACTATTAAAATATGTATGCCAACAATAAGGAAATCCATTTTAAAGTTCAAATCAATTAGCAATTAGCTGATGCTTTGCCGACAATTCTAATAAACAATCTAATAAATAAACAGTAAATTATCAACCTAATAAATAATGTTTATTATTTTTGTTGTTAATTCTGTTAATTCTCAAGAACCAAAAAAATAAAATGTATAAATTCACTTTCGTCATATGTTTAGGTTTTATTACTTTTCTAAGAATCACTTTTTAAAACAAAGGCTGCTGAGGCATAAAAGTAGTTAAAATGTTAGTGATGTCAATGAAAAAAACTATTCTGTTGACACTCCATTTTTTTGTGGGTACAAAGTTCCAAATTTAGCAATTTCTGTTGGCTGATGAAAATAAATTTGAAAAGATGCTTAGCCTCAAAGTATTTAAGAAATTTATGGTAAAATAAATAAAATTAACCAAAGGTCATGCATGTTTAAATAAATAATAAACTAATAGTTAAATAGTTGAAGAATATTTTAATTTTTTGATTGGAGATGACCTTCCCTGATAAACTTAGCAAGAAGAAAAGTAATTTCAAAACAAGGACAAAGTGCTGCACACCTCCAATCTACTTTAGATATTGACATTTCACACTACTTCAAGCAAATGGTTAGGAAGGAAGCCACCATCAATACTGGAAAGTACAATAACTGTTAGTTGACCTGAGTGACTTACTTTCCTGAAAAAATATTTTAATAGAAATATTTTATAAATTTCAACTGAAAGTAGCACTTGATGCTTAGTCAATGAATTTCAAATATTTCCTGATAAAGAAATTCATGATATTACAATTACTATTCATATAAATTTACAAATTCTACAGAAACCAACTACACAGTCGCCACAAACTAGAAAGAAAATATTATGAAAATCAAACAAAAAAAAAAAAAATTCAGCTCATCACTTATGACAAAAAAAACTAAAATCCTTGAACATGATTATTACCAATGATGTCTATGAATTCATGTGCCAACTTGCAAAATGTCTATGAGGTTGTTACAAAAATAATGGCTGCTCAAAGTGTTGTATTTTGAAACGCCATTTTAACATAGTATTCTCAGTATTTAGGTGAATTTTGGTATAAATAATAATTAATGTGTGATCTTTAATAATTTTTAACTTATTTTCAGACAAATATTCTTGATATATAGAAGCTTTTAATTATGAACATGACAAAACATGATCTTCATTTACTTTTCTTGCATTAGTTCAAACTTTGGCACAGTGCCTCCAAAACTTCTGCCAATAGCAACAGAGCATGGGGAGATGAGTCCACAAGTGATCGGACAGTACGAAGGTGGTTCCAGAAATTCTATACTGGTGATGAGAGCTGTGAAGATGAAGAACATAGAAGACAGTTATGCAGTTTTGACAATGAACAATTGCAAGCAGTTGTTGGGCAAAACCCACATCATAGTATCAGAGAAATGTCTCGGATGCTTGATGTCAACACTGCAACAACTTCATGCCATTTGCATAATACTGGCAAGATGAAAAACATTTCCCACATTTCTCAAAGCCAAAGTTGCATCAGCAAAAGATTATGGTGACTGTCTGATGGTTTGCAATTGGTGTTATCCACTACATCTTTCTGGAAGCCAATCAGTGCATTAATGCAGACCTTTGCTGCAATACACTTGCTGAAATGCATGCATGCCTGCAAAAAATGAGACCTGTATTAATAAATTGATGTGGTCCAATTCTTCTCCATGATAATGCATGACCACATGCTGCAAGAATGATGTTGCAAAAACTCACAGACTTAGAATATGAGAGTTTACCATATCCTCCATATTCTTCTGATCTTTCATCCACTGATTATCATTTTTAAGCATTTAAGCACATTTTTAAATGGCACAACTTTTAGATTCAAACCAGAGGTGGACTCAGCTTTCAAAGATTCTGTTGCATCACAGCCAATAACTTTTTATACTATTTACATTATTCAGACTATTGTCCTCATCTTGGTTGCTGTTTCTGCTGTTGTATGATTTAGCCTTCTTCAGGTACTAGGAATTATAAACTGAATCCTTTATTACGATTACTGTGATGTATCATTCTCATTCCTTGTGCAAAGCCTCTTTTGGTAGCCATGAATTATCTTCCTCTAACCCGACTCTCTAAGTTACTTGTTCGCTACTGCTGTAGTGTGGTATTGAACTCACAACTCTTTTGGTCAAGTCACTGGAACTATCCAATGTCTATATCCACTGGGCTATGTGTCCTTAATGAGAATGATATACCTCAGTGATCGTAATAAAGGATTTGATTCGAATTTCCTAGCGCCTGAAGAAGGCCAGAGTGTACAACACCCAAACGTCATACAATGGCAACCAATATGAGGACAACAGTCCAAATAATGTAAATAGTGTAAATACTGCCTCATCTCAGAAATATACACAATAACTTTTTATCAACAAGGAATAAATAATCTTGTCGATCGATGGCGCATAGATGCTCAAGACTCATACTTTGACCAATTTCAACATTTCTACTGTTAATTTTTCAAGAACAAAATTATGTTTCTGAAATCGACCATTATATTTGTAACAACCTAATAACAATTCAAACAACACATACATTGATTATATAATTGCTAACACATCCCTCAATAAATCCCAGGCCTAACTAATAAAACAACAACTTTTAGGAAAAATTTAATTTCATTCATTTTCTCCTAGGGTGATACACTGATTCCAATGCTTCTCTAACAATTCAATGCCTTTTTTGTAGAATGATTTGTCTTTGGCCTCAAAATACGCCTCAGTTTCCGATATCACTTCTTCATTGAAGCCAAATCTCTTTTCCTGGAGCATTCTTTTGAGGTCTGCAAACAGCCAGTAGGTGCCGGGGACCAAATCTGAAGAATAGGGTGGATGCAGAAGCAATTTGAAGTGCAATTCATGTAGTTTTGCCATTGTTGCGATTGACTTGTGACATGGGGCGTTGTCTTGGTAAAATGTTGACCAAATAAAAATGGTTGGAAACTGAAATGATGCTAGTATTCACTTATTTATATGTTTAATTATTGCAATGACACTCAGTCAGATTTAAATCATGCTGGTAATTACAAGAAATATATTTTATATAATATTTTGTGCTTCATTTTAACATTATCATTTTTTAAAATCTTTGGGGGATTTTACATAAATATTAATTTTTTCTTACAGTCAGTATTTTGATTTCTACAGATATGTATATCTTTTTAACACTATATTTCTTTAGGATGTAGGCAATCATGATTCTCCACAGGTTCCTTTTATTATCTCTGAATTACCATGCATTCTTGGAAAAGATAATGGAATGGTTTCCCATTGTTTTCTCCAGCTTTTAATTTTGAGCTTTCCTTCTTTAAACTGGTTGCCACTCATATTTAAAGAGCCTAGTCTTCACTATCATTTAAATCCTAGTTAGTGGTGATGGTTATTGTAGAAGAAATGGAATCATGCTTTCCCAAGGATATTAGTACAAAAGTGAATGCAACAGCCTAGAATTTAAACTAAGCTTGTTGATTCTACTTTCTATGTCGATATCTGTGACACTACCAGCACATCCCAGGTATTTATAAAGAATCAATTTAATGATAAATTACCTCAAAGCATGATGACATATCTCCCTAAGAGCCAAATATGATTAGAATGTGTTCTCAGTATCTAATATGATCTAAAGGTTTTATTGTTGTAAGTGACAGTAAAATTTTCCATTGGTTGATATGAGAAGATGTACTCATTAAAATATGACAGTTTACAAATGTTTAATCCTGGAACACGGTTGTGATCAATGAAAAAAGATCATTGGTATCAGATACCCCACGACCGTGTTACAGGGTTAAATACAATGAGAAAAACTTCCACTTTTGTATTAAACTTCTGTATTTGAGAATTGAAATCATTAATATAAATCTGAGTATAGAAATCTTTCCTTCAAATGCTTTTATGGAATCTTCTATGAAAATTATTAAAAAGTCACTTTCCCATCATCATAAAGTTGCTGCATTGTCCCTTTCCTATAAATATGTTCATCATAATTATTCAGATAAGCTCTTTGCTATGGTACCTAGACTTTATAAATGTAAATGCATTACTAGATTGAAAAGCATGTCTCATCAACTTAGTTAAATTGGCTAAATGTAACCATAAATATAGTTTCTTTTCTCCCACTTCTCACTTATAGAACTTTCTTCCAGCTCCATGCTTTTCAGCCAACTTTAAGCTTCAAAAATTTAAACACAATGTCAATCATTATCTACTGTCTTCCTGATTATTCTTCTATTGTTCTTGCTACTACTTAAGGTTTTCTGTTTTCTAATTCTTTCATACCAAGTAACACCTTGTGTCTTAGTGGCTTTACTGTCTTGCTTGAGGTAAATTTGATTAAAAAATAGTATTTACCGAGCTTGGTTTGTTATTAGGTGATAACAGTGAAGATCAAATCCATTGGCTCACACAATAAAACCAAGCTGACCTTTGTGATTTTGAGCCCTCTGAATGATTTTTAGCTCAATTATAGAGAGAATTATTAATATCATTTGTATTTAAGAGTTAGATGGAAACCAAACTTTCTTTCATATTTCTAATTAAAAAGTTAGTTAAAGTCTAGAAACTCTTGCCAGGAGTGAAAAACCAAAAATCTCGAAAAGAATTTTTTTTTTTGTATTTAACCCATTTAAACTTCTTTTGGGGGATTCACAGTGCCAGAAATGGATTCAGTATTCCAAGAAAACACTGGAGTACAAAGTAGAGATCATGATTTTCTGATAAATATAAGGAAAATTAAAAACTGATATTTGATGTCCAGTATATGATGCCAAAAGGGAATTATGATCAGTTTAACATATGAAAGAAACTGAGTACATTTTAAATATATTCATGAGAACCATTTTTCTTACATTTGCAGTTTTAAATTGTTTTAATATATGAGAACTTACACTATGTTGTAACCCTAAAAGGTTACTGTGTGAGTAATCACCAAAACAAAGGTTTGGAACAATAGTATGCCAACAAGTACAAGACTCACACATTGAGTAAAGTAGATATGCTGCTAGTGAACTGCTAATCAGTATAATCACCCTACTCTACTCTAATAGTGTCCATGGATTTAAGAGAATACGAACATATTATTTCTGCATATCGGTAGGTATACAAAACACAAAAAGGGAGAAAATTGTTTGTCTCAAGTATTTTTATTCAAATTATTCAAAGTTTGGTGTTAGAAACAAAAAATCAGGCAAAATATGGTTAATTGTGTTAATTTAACTGAATTTTGTATTGTAGGACTGCCATATTTTAAGATTCCAATGACTTTCTCAGGGAAAAGGTCTAAAAGAGGCAACTACCTAGAACTGATCATGATAAAATAACACGTGAGCTTTGATTAACTTCAGTCATAACTTAACAAATACTTATAATTAGGACAAAGTTAGACCAATTTTTAAATCTTGAGACTGTCTACTCACAGACTAGAAATAGCATATATCACTTAGGAAATTTTCCAAAAATGCCAAATGTCTTCTTGTGAGCCCATTATGACCTGCAATTTTTCATTCTATAATAGATGCCCAAATTATTCAAGAGTATCTTCAATTATCATATTTGATGGTATATATGACCCTGCTGTTCTCTGAGTCTTATATGCAATATTGGGGTATCTGGTAGGCTAGTGTTTACCTAGATGTTGTAGACTACCAGTAGTTGAAACCTAACTCTGTAATATTGTTATATAGAGAAGGTTTAGATAAAATTTAAATTATCTTTCTTATATAACCCTACACAGGTTTCAATACATGAAAGAAAGAGCTAATCAAAAATAGCCAATAATAGTGACTATGTGGAAAAATAGTGTTTTTTTCACTGATAAATTATTCCATCTAGTGGTGTTCTTGTGCTCGTATCTATTGTAGAATTCATAGAAGTAAATATATTATTGTTGAATTGTCTCTCATATTTTAAAGAGGCTTCTAAAGAAGAAAAAAATATATTTAATGCTTTTTAAGTTTCAGAGAGAAAAAAATCATTCTATTTTCTCTATATTGAAAGTTAAAAAAAACAAAAGAAAAAAATGGAAATTGTTTTCTTTACCTTCAAAGTGACTTTTAAATTTACACCATCCGTTATGCACTTAAAGGTTTCAGTTTCATATAACAAACACTTTTCCAACAATAGTAAGTAAATATTTTTTTTGTAAGCATCCAATGAAATGTGAAAAGGAGTTAAAGAGAAAAAATATGTCTTTAAAAAAACATTAAAAAATTAAAAATGTATAGAAATCATTTCACTCATTTTTTTTATTTTATTATATCAATATGCTTTAAAAAAGGGTCCTTTTGAAAACATTAAAATGTGAATGGAGGAATTTAAAGAAATGTAATATAAAAAAACAAACTTTTCGACTTTGCCTTTTTAAAACAGTTTTAAGGTGAGTTTGGAATGATCAATCAAACCTTGTACTACTATAATTTATTTTACTACAAGTAAAGAAAAATTTATGGTAAAAATTTAAATTATATTAAAAGGTTCTAATAATTGGTGTTTTAAAATATAAAGGGATGAAGTATATCATATACTTTTATTTATTCAGTTTTAATATCTAAAATAAACAATCAAATAACAAATAAATAAAATCATGAAATGAAAATAAATCAAAGAAACAATTATTTCAAGAGAATTTTTTCCATTGTTTTAGCCTATGTACAAAAGAAAGTATTTTTTTATATCTTATTTTTATGAAACAGACCCTAAAAACTTTTTCTTCAGTGTTGAAATAAAAGGAATACTGAAACAGAAAGAGACCATACAAACCCTAATACCTAAGCACTGGAAACATGTGTTGAGATACTAATGACCAGCTGGGCCAGACTATAAAATTAACAAGTAACTTAAGTAGCATCAAAACACACACAAAAATATGGAGTTCCTTTTAAGATTAGTAGAATTACAACATAACTTCTGAGCTATTATCCATATTTTATTTAGTTAGATTTACCTTTAACAGAGGTTAACATGAAATAAGTTTAAAAGTGATCTATCTTTTTTAGTGTGTACTCATTAACAGTCTTTCTTTTGATTTTCCTAAAATATGAATTTGACTTGAGGTCGAAGTATATTAATTTCTGATTCAGTATATAATTTTTCAAATGTTTAAGAAATATCAAAATTATATATCAAATAGTTTCATTTTAGGTATGAGTTGATGAAATTTTATAGAATATGTTAGGTCAAGAACTTTTCAGAACACTCTTGGAAATATGAACACACAAATATCAAGTTTTTATCTCAAAAACATTTTTTATAGATATTTAAGCTTAGCACAATAAAGTAAAAGAAAACAGAACAGTGAGGGACAAATTCACTAATGGTTTGCAAAACAAACTTGCTATGCACAACCCTATCCTTTAAACAAACAAAAATAAGTTCCTAGTTCATTTATTTGTTTTAGTAAAACAAATATACTAAAACTGAATATACTCTCTGTTGGTTCTAATCAACTTTAGAACGACTATAAAACCACCCCCCTCCCCAAATTTATAGACAAACTGTATACATGCATGCTGGGATGTCTTCCTAGCTAATAAAAATAGCCAACTTTTCAGTCTCATTCACCATATTTTTGTTCATGTCTTCAAGTTAGAACACCGCTGTTAAAATACAGAAGACACTTATCTCCCTTTGATGGAGGTAAGTCACATGACAGCCACTTTGTGACATCACTTCACAAGTGTGAGTCCTTTTTCAGTTTGTGAACAAAAACCAAACAAAAAGGTTGTTTTCTTTTAGCATAGGCCCTTTGGCCCAGACTGAAGCTAAATCTGCCTCCCCCAGCTGCTTAAAAGCACATGGTGCCATTTCCTTTAGCAGAACTCAGGATCCTGATTGGTCATCAAATCGCAAAATTCAAAATACGTCAGAGAAATGGTTTTTCCACAGCTAAAGAAAAAATCATTCTGGAACCACCCCATGTGACTGGATTGAATATTTAAAGATGATCTCTAACCGGCCACAGCGGTCAGTCAGAGGAAGCAGTTTGCTGACACACATCTAAAATGTCACCAACTTCAAATCGACCCAGAGATAAGGTCAGGTTGCACCTTGTTCTCTTTCTCTTTCTAGTTATCTATTTCAATGATTTACAACATTTTCTATGAACTCTTGATACCTTAACTTTATCATTGAACATTTCTCCAAATTCTTGTTATTCCTTCTTATAATAAATTTCTATTTTAACATTCAAAATATATATTTTATGATTCTACTCTTTAACACTAATCCATACATTCCAACTGACTACTAACCTTCTGATGATGATAATTTCTGCATAAAACTTGTAAGATGTAGGGAGTTTAGTTACAAGTCTGACACAAGGCCAAAAAAAAGAAACATTAACTAGCTCCCTACACTTCATATGAATCTGCTCCCTTTAAATATGCAGTCATAAAAATGGCTTCTCTAGGTCAGAATTATCTTCAAACTATATATAAGACCTTTCCTTTTGTTCTCCCCATAGACTTTGCATTGCAGTAGTTATATGTGATATAAATTTCTCCATTTTGTGACACTTGTATATATGTACAGTTTTATGCATGTCATAGTATATAAAAATATATATATATATATATATATATACACACACACGTTTCACCCTACGTTCCCTGATGATTCGTAGGGTGAAACCGTGGTAGGTTGTGGCTCACTTATAGATTTTTTCGTGTTTTTGCTCTACTACTGTATTTTCGTATCGAGCACTTTTTCTGTTGTTTAGGTTCCGTTTTGCGGTTTTTTTCTTTCCTGTGGATGCTTGACTATTTGTTCTTGTTCTGCTGGTTTCTTTTTTTCCATCTCCATTATCTGACAACATATTCCGACGGATTTTAATGGATTTAGGTTCTGTTTGTTGACATTTTCGAAGATTTATGTTCATTTTGATTAGTGTAAACTTACGGATTCTAATTTATTGGTATTATATATATATGACATGTGGAATTAGAACAATCTACTCTAGTGGACTAAATAAAGCGTTTGGTTCAGATATTTGCTTTGTATTATTTTTGTCTGATTCTTTCTTTTGTTATTATTTATTGAAAGTTTTGTCAATTCAGTTTGCTAGGCATTTCTGCCAGCTACATTTAACCAAGGGCAATTACTCTATTCCCTCACAACCCTATCTTTAAAAGTTTTACAAATTAATTTTTAGTAAAACAAATACACTGAAATTGAATCTACTTTCACGGAGTTTGAAAATAATTCTTACTTGAAACTTTTTATATTAAAAAGGTTTTTTAACAAAATATACTAATTCTTTTACATATAACTTCTAAAAGACTTAATTCTTTCTCTACTTTGAATACATTCATTGTAATTACATACTTTGAGATTATTCATTGAAAAATATTGAGAAGATCATAAATTATCAAAATCTATTCTCCTCCTTATTTTCAGTATGGTTTTTATAAGAATATGATTATGTAAATAAAGAATGCCCACTTGCACAATACTTGCATTGAATTTTTATATCAAATTACTTTTAATCTGAGGAATTAAAATATTGACATTTATAAGATATTTACAAATCAAATATAAGGTATTTACAAATCTTATAAAAGTCTAGTAAAAGGCCATACGAGTGAATATACAATGAGAAGATGGTGTAGGAAATTAAGAATTGTGTATATGAAAGTGTTTTATCATAAGAAATAATAAAATTAAATCAATTTAGTTTTAATTGAATCTTGTTTTTTCTCTGCTAATCCATAACTGGTGTTTTCATCCCAGCATTTTTTGTAAGGATTTTCTGCCTACATACTGTGTGAGCTCCATTGTTTACATGTCACTGTGAAATTTAAATTTATTTAAATGTCAGTGTGAAATTGAATATATATGTAAAACTAACAAAAGTTTGGAAACTAGAACAGAGCAGTACATGCTATGTCATGGGAGATACAATAATTTGCATAAGCTATTGTTTAACACTTAATAAATAATCCAATGTGTGCTATATCATTTATCAGAGACTCTTACTATAATCAGCAGAGCACACTCCAATTACCACTTCAAAATATGAGATACATTATACATTAGTGTTATGTCTTTGTTGCATTGAACAAAGATAACACAATCACAAAATATAATGTTGCTGTAGTTATATATGAAGTTTACTAATGGCAAGCAGTCTAGTAGCTCTCTACTGACTCTTGTAACTGTCTACTCTGAAGTTTATCAACGTCAGTATTGTACCATTTGGGCAAGTTCATGTCACAGTTTAGTGAGGTGTGTACATCTCCACAAAAACCCACCTTTTTAGATATGCTCTTTCTTTAGTTGATATTTTTTCTGGCATAGGTCCACTTCCAATGTTTCAGTTGGATTACACTTTCATTTACCTTTGTATTGTATTGTAGTATTCATATTAGGAATAGGTACTTCAAAAGTATCATAAAGTATATCCCTCAGTATATGAAAATGTACTGATTGCTTATTCTGTGCATATCTAAAACTAAATCAATTTATGCCTTTTATGAAGGAATCATTCATCTTTGACAATGTATATCATGTTACAAATATGTTGAATTATTTTTTGTTCCTGCAAATCTTCCTTTCTAGCTTCAAAGTTTTTAAAAAAAACTTTATTTGCAGTCTTAAATAATCTGGCAGTTTGACATTTTGGAATTTTCTTTTCATTTCCAGGCAGTAATTTGTCAAAAATAGATCTCACTTTCTTAGCAAGCATGGACTCTGCAGGTGACATTTTCATAGTGACGTGGCCTATTCAGAATAATCTATTTTTTCAATAACTCTGCAGTTTATCAACCTATCAATTTCAGTGTTAACAGACTCCAGCACAGCAAAAGATATCTTTCTTTGAGGCTTAAAAACTGGTATCACATTTTCTTTTACTTTAAAAAAATACCTTTGACTTTGTACATTTTCTCAACTCCTCTGAGAAAATATACTGGATTTTTTTAAATTTACTCAATTTTTCTTTAGCTGTAATATTTTTCTCTGGCAAAAACTGAACTTTTCCACAGAAATAATTAATTGGCCAATTTCACAGTTCAAATAATTCTATTCAATCAATGCGTAGTAAATTCGAGTTGTGATTTTTTAATATGTAAGCATCTGCTTTTTTTAGTTTTCCCCACATGAGTAATGTTACATGTATTTTTCATAAAAAAATTAATTTCTTGCAACTTTGTTGTTCTTTACTTTGCATGTTACGCTTGCCAGTTCTGTTCCAAAACTGCTCATTAATAATTGTAATATTGCTACCAGTGTCCAATTAATATCTCACTGTAGGGCTATTCATTTTTACTGTAATGAACTTTTATTATTCGAACTTTCCAGTTTTTTAGCTGGTAGCACTACTTTCAGCTAGTTAGTTTGTGCATTTCTTTTTTACTTGCAGTAGCTTTGTGACCTATTTTTTTACAATACATTTTTGGGTTTTAAATGGACAGTCCTTTCTGAAATGAAGCATACCACAATCATAGCATGGCTTGAGTTTTGCAGTATTTGTATTTTTCTTCTGATAATAGTCCTATTTCCTGTTTTTTTTTTCAAACTAGTTGTACTTCTGACATGCCATTTTGTTCAATTTTCTCTGTATCGTTGACAATATTTTGGCACTCCTCTGCAACATTCTGCATCATTAACTTTTAATTTTTTTCAAATATTTAAAAGATTTGTGAGTATATTTCCACATCATTGGTTGATGTTAAAACTTTAATGAAACTTAAATAATTAAACCTGTTTGGGGATTGTTCATATAGTTTAAATTTCTCACACTCATGGTTAACTTAACTGGCATATGTGACAAAATCTTCATTTTCATCCTGAGCAAGATTCATGCACTGTCAACATGTATAAAAAAGTAAATATATTTCTTCAAAAATTTTGATAATAATGACAGTTTTGTTAAATGACACTTTTTCTGGAGTATTTGGCTAAATGAAATTCAGATTTTTTTTTTATGTTCAGTGGGATACAACATTCTTATCAGAAGAACAATTTTCTTTTCATTTGACTATTCTTGGCATTCTTCTCTGAAAATGGCCTCGTACTTTCTGAAGAATGATATGAATGTAATATTTTCTACTGGGACATACTTAAATTCACTAATTGAATTAGCAACTAAGTCCAGCGAAAATTAATTTGTGCATTGTCTTTTCCTTGCATTTCCAGGACTGCCTTTATTTGCTTTTACATTTATTGTAACAATGTCTTCTGGAATTCTTGCTGTTGCTGAGTAATTATCTTCAATTCTTCCAAAGCATATTATATTTACACAATCTAGAAAGAAAAATTTCTGATTTCTTTTACATGTGAATTTGAATTCTCTGTTGCCACTGTTATATTAGTGGAGAGAGAGAAAAAAAAATTTTTTCTCTTTTATCATGTGAGTTCAAACACTTGTCGCCACTTATGTCTTCATTGTGTTGAATGAACATAACAATCTCAAAATATTATATCAATTGAAGGCGACATGGTCTTGTTGAAATTTGTAGTAGTATACGAAATTTGCTTATGGCTAGCAGTCTAATAGGCATCTACTGTCTCATAACTTTATAACAGCATTATACAATTTGGAAGAGTCCATGTCACATTCTGCAGATGTGTGTACATCTCCACAACAATTAGGTCTAGGTAACCTTCTCTCTGGAAGCAGAAGGAATAGCTGCTGGGGCTTAATGTAATCAGAGTGTAGTTATATTTTTTTCTTTGCTAATTTCCAAGCTGTTCTTAATTTATTGAATTTTTTAAATGTTGTGCACATAATTGACTTGTTTGTTTTTCATTAGCTCTAAAGAGCAAAGATCAAAAATCATTTAACCATTTTTTTCATTTTTTTTTATCATTTTGATTCACCTCTTTTTGGTTATTTATTTTACCTTTTCTCTTTATTGTTTTTTTCATATTTATGGCTCTATATAGTTACATACAGTTTCAATATATCTGTTTTTATAGTATTGTTTTGTACCTAGATAGACTGTTTAATTAAACTCCATTTTATTCAAAATTGTCTTTTTTTTAAATAAATATTTGAAAATTCAATTATTGCAACTTTTATATTTATACAAAAAACAGCATAATTACAAAAAAGTCACTTAATTTTTAATCTTAAAGTGTAAGCAGTGAAATGGATCAAATTTATACAAAAAATAGAGGTTAAATAAGTAGAAAAAACAACTGGACATAATTTCGGTTAAATACTTCAGTACAAATGAAACAACTTGAGAGATATCAATCAAAAAATCAAACCATACTGAGAGCAGTGGCTTTGTCTTATTAATATTTGTTTGAATTACTGCAGAGGAACACCAGGTTTTGGCAGTAACTTATGCTCTTTTACCAAATTACTATGTTAATTTTAGTCAATAGATTAATTTGGGATTATTATAAAAAATTTAACAAAGAAAAATTGAAAGGAAATATACATTTTCTTTTTGTTTAAATTCAATTTGTACACTTTAAAATTTCAACATTGTTTTTTTAATACACTTAATAGATTGTCTTTTATAGCATGTTCTTTTGAGAGAAGTATATTTTTATTTATGCCAGATGGTTTGTGTAAAATTTGTTACAAATGCATGTCTTTTTCGGCTCAGCCAAAATTGTATCCATTTCCAGTTTATGAAAAATTATTTTTTTTGTATATGACCAATGTGGTTCCAAATTCTAATAATATCCCAAATAGTGGGGAAGAGATTAGCCTAAATTTTTTAATAAATAAACCTCAGGTCAGCAGATATAAGAAAAAGACTTTTTGACAGTGAGGCAAAGAGAACATCAAGAAGACTGTTACCAGCCAGCCAGCCAGCCAGCCACAGAGAAATGAGAGAAATTTGAAGTTCCATTGAAAATTCTCCTGAGGTTGGACAGTCTAAAACAAAACAAATTTCTGAGAGATTTTCTCAAGAAAAGACTGTGTAAAATGGGTCTTTTTTTTTTAATTACTGTATCCCAGAAATATTCTTGGGGCAATCTGCAAGTAGGCTTTTTTGTTTTTATCAAAAGATGGTTACACCTTTGTTTTTCACTGCCTTTATTTTTACTTTTTGTCATTTTTAAAAATCCTTGTTTTTTCCAGTGTTGTAATTATTTTTTTTCAACTTTTTGCCAGTGATCCTTTATCATAAGTTGTTATCCTGCTTTAAATTACTCACAAAAGAAAATTTTTGTACAAATTTTTCTTATACCTTTGTTTATAAATAAAGGCATTTTTCCTCTTAAAATTTAAGGCAATGGTTGACTTGTGTTTTGTGCTTTTGCGCCTATTAAGATGTCTTGCTATTTCTACTAAGTTTTTGTGTCTGGCACTGGAGCTTGGATTTGGTAGAAATAATTTTTTTATATATTTTAAAGGCATTCACCATTACAAGATATACAAAATATTTTAAAACAAAATAGTTTATAGGTGAAAGTAGTGGTACAAAATGTTATACATTGAAATCCAAAATACAAGAAAACTATTTTCTGACTTTAAATTTCAGAGAAAATTAATGTGACCTAGGTTTTTATTGTAAACATTAAAAGTCAGTCAGTTAAGTGCCATACGTGATACACGCTTAGGTGATCATGAAAGATACATGACTGACTGGGCAGTAGGTTGCCATTACTTTCTGTGGTAGACTGGTTGCCAGCCAAGGCTATAAAGTCCAATCTGTCCTGTTATTTAACCCATAACTGGAGGGAAGAGATGGATTAATACCTTTTCCAATGGTATTTGCACATAAGTGAATGCAAGGAATTCAACTGGAATTTGAACTCAGCTCACTGATTTCTCATTCCAAGCTGATATCTACTGCACCACAATGCAAATCCATTTAATGGATAGTGGTTCAGAATGAAGAATTGTAGAGCCAAGTTCAAATCCCAGTCAAATTCATTGCATTCACTTATGCACAAATATCCTTCTGAAAGGTATGAATCCATTTCTTCTCTCTCTCCTCAGCTATGGGTTAAATAGCAGTGTAGATCAGACTCTCTAGCTGTGGTTGGCAACTAGACTTTGAGAAGGACAACTTTGAATTCAAAACCATAACTAAAGGAATGCATAGAGTAGCATCTTGTATCTCCTAATATATACTCAACCAAAACCCACATAATGACAGATAGAGGTGTTCTGACAGACTACCTTTTATCTCGTCAAGATTCCCCAGTACTTGTCATCATACATAATATTTCCTGCATAATTCTGATCAAAAACACTAAGGAAAAATTGTTTTTTTAACAAATGAAGCAGAGTCACAAACATTTCACCAACTACTAAACTGAAATTAAGATATCTTTAAGCTTTTATCATGTTCAAGCCATGTCTGTTACTAACAGGGTGTATATATGCAACTGTTTCTTTTTGATAGATTCAGAAAGAGACTGTATCAATCATGGTAACCCACAATCCAGGTGTTACAGTAGAAACATAATAGTCATTATTTTCTGAAATTATTCATGGGTTTAAATAAAAGCAAATACAAAATATAAACTTGTATTACATAAAACACTGATTTAAAATTTGGATGAATATTTATTTTAAATCTGCTTGCACTGCAGTTGGCAGATTTGAAAACTAAGACCCTTCATATTATAAAGGTAATTTTTGAGAGAGAAAAAAAATACCTCAAAGAAGCCACTTTTCTATCTTCCATTTTTAAAGTTTTGATTTTAAAGCAGACATTAAAAATGTAGGTTTCAAAACAATGCTTTTCCCCTATTCTTGAGTTGGATAAAATAAGGCATCATGCAAAGTAAAAAAAAAAAAAAATTGTTTCAATTAAAACCAGCTGTTTTCTTTATGACTTTCAAAGGATGCAAATCCCAAAAGTGAAACTGCCAAAAACTAAGAAAAATGTGTCATAAAAAGATTTATGCATTTTTGAATTTTTTAATTACAAACACATATCTAGCCAGCACCCGTAATTATTTAAACTTTTGAGAGAAAGAGGAGAAACTGTATCAATACGAATTATCAGCCCTCAGAAGAAGGGAGTTATCCTCCTTGGCAGAAATCTTAAGCAGTGAAGATCCCAAGTAGGCATGTACGCCGATGACACCACCATTTACTCTCGCCTTCATAAAAAATCTGCTGAGGTTAACAAAGCAAACCCCGCTGCCGAGCTTGAGAAGGACCTCCAATCTGTGATGGTCTGGAGAAAGAAATGGCTCGTAAATTTTAATGCTTCCAAAACAAGGCAGCTCTCTATTAACCATCATAGACAATCGCTCCTACCCCCCATTAGCATGGAACAGGCTAGCCTCCCTGAGAATAAAACACTACACCTCCTTGGCCTCACACTCTCAGTGGGCCTCAAGTGGAATGACTATAATGAATCCATTGCTAAATCCACTGTCAAGAAGATTGGTTCACTGTACAGGGCCAGGAAGTTTTTCCCGCCTGAATCCATCCTACACATATATAAATCTACCATCTGCCTGTGTATTGAATATTGCTGCCACATCTGGTCGGGTGCCCCTGCTATTCACTTCGGGGTTTAATTTTGTCTGAATAAGATACATAATGGGACCTTAGATTTTTTTCAAATGGATAGACAGTAATTTTTAAAAGGGGGTTGGATTTTAGGTTTTTTTTATTAAATAATAGATTTTTTTAACTACTAACTATGAGTAAAGAGGCTGAAAAGTTTAGGTCAGAATTAGGATTAAATAATTATGGTGTACTTATTGTATTAAGAACAACAATTAAGTATTGTGTGGATCATTTATTTTAGAAAAATTATTTTCATTTTTTTAATTGTGTTAGAGTATAAGTTATAAATGAAACATTGTAATAAATTAAATTTTAAAGAAAATTATTTTGTCTGAGTAAGGTAACAATACAACAATACAATACTTAAATAGGCAAATAATTTTTCACAGCAAGTTGGATTTTTTTAAAAACTACTTCATGAGTAAAAGGGCTGACATGTTTATATTATAATTATGATTAAATAATAATGGTATATTAAAGTATATTGTAATTAAGAAAACTAATTCAGTATTGTGTGGGTCTTTTATTTTAGTAAAATAATTATTAATTTTAAAGTTATATTAAAGCATAAGTTATAAATGAAACATTGTAGATTTTTTTATAAATTAAAATAGAATTATTTTGTCTGAGTAAGATACATTGTGGGAACATATTTAAATGGGCAGACAGCAATCTTTTACAGCAGGCTGAACTTCAGGGTTTGTTTGTTTTTTTTAAATTTTAAATTAGATTTAGTATTACTACATGTATAAATGGGGTGGAATGTAGTTTAGAATCAGGATTTTAATAATTATGGTATACTAAGGTATATAATAGATTAAAAAACAAATTAAGTACTGTGTGGATCATTTCTTTTGGTAAAATAATCTTAAAGTTATATTGGAGCATAAGCTATCAATGAAACATTGCAATTAATTAAAGTTAAAGATTTTTAAAATTTATTTTTATTATTAAGCTCTACTCTGTATCGAGCACTCTTTATAAAAATAAATGCTTGAACAGTGGGATTTTAATCTATGTGTTCTTTCACTTTTTCTAATATATACATAAAACCTATGTTAGAAGAATTTTTTTTTCATGCAAATATGCCTTTCTCAGTCAATTATTTCATCATGTGCCCCAAATATGGCTGACTACCCTTCCCACTAATGTTCATATGACATGTTCTATGCTAATGAAATCACTTCCTTTGGTGGTAAGTTAACTTCATGCTGACTATGTTGTGAACAAAAAAAAAAAAAAAACTAAAAATTATTAATTATTCTGAATAGTTAAGTTTTCTCAATTCATTGTCATTTAATATTCCTCATTCTTTTAACATCTTTAATATGTTTTCATTTGATGTTTTTTTTAACAGAGTCACCCCAAACAAGGTGATACTACCACTAAGATTCAAGAGTTATTGGGAGTAAAAGAGGATGGAAAGACTTTTAGAAAAAACTGGAAACTTAATTCTAAGCAAGAAACAAATAATAAACATCTACTCCTGTTCAAAAGACCAGAGATGAATGTGAACCAGATGATAGGTGAATATATCTACTATATTGAGCATAGATATGTCTGCCAACAATACAATATCTGTTGAAGATTATAGAACTCCTTGAATTATAAATTTAATGAAGATAGGGGCTGGTTGCAAAGTTAAAAGTAACTTATGGAATTTCTCTGGCATTTTCACTACTTCTTCCAGAGATTCCCATTGAAGTTCAAGATTTAATAATTAATCTTCTATTCAATTCAACCATTGATAGGCTAAAAGAGGACCTTTTTAAGAACTATCAGAACAGAAGTTGTCCTAGCTCTTAAATAACAAAATGATTTTTATGATGCCTACAACTTTTAGCTAGGACTTATGGTGATGATAGGTTGATGTACCACATATTTCTGCAGTGTTTACTAATTAAATATCAGCTTGTGTTAACCACTTTCAGAGACAGCATTCCTTTGGAAATTAGTTGAAAGTTACTGATACAATTTATGATATGTCTGCATCTGTGTTAGCACTAGTAACAAGCATTTGGTACTGTATTAGTGGTAGGCAGAGCTAAACTATCAAAAGAGGAGTCGATAAGTTAATGTTTAAATAAGACAAAGTTCTGTCTGAGTATTGTTTGACTCATAGACGACAACACAAAAAGTCAGCCAAGAGTGTGCCTCATCTCCTATCCTATTTACATAAGAAGTAACATAAAAGTAATAACAAAGATGCACTTCAACAAGCTGCCATGAGCCTTCCCTAAGGTAAGAGGAAATTTCAAGGCTGGTAACCATTAGCAGCTAGGTATACCAGCACAATAGAATTATATACTACAGCAAAATCCCAGCTGTACACTCTTCAACAAATAATGGTACCCAGGTTTCTCTAATACATGTTACAACTAAAAGCAGCGTTAGAAGACTAGATAGATAACCTGACTCTTAAAGCAGTGAACAAGTTCATCATATATATATATATACATATATATATATATATGATCAAAAGTGCCTGAAGCTGAATTTAGGTTTACAAAATGATTATTTCGTTCTATATTATTGTAGATATGGAAAAAAAATTTCAGTGTATTTATTTTATATAATTTTGGCCTGTTTGCCAATATACAAAGATCTTTTAAATCCTAAGACATACATCATGTTGTCAGTATCAATTTGTTGTGGAGTCCTATTAGACACACCCATAATCATCTCTTCTAGATTTTTTAACTAGATCACTAAAATCAGTCTGTTATCATTCCGCAAAGAATCATTACTATGTGGCATTACAGATTACACTGTCATGTGTAGTTTGTCTGGACACAACCATCCTTATAGATTGGCTGTAGATAAAATGGAAATGGAAGAATTTGGCCACTAGAAAATTTCATACCCCCAATAGTTACTTTGGACATGGTTCCTGTAAATGGAAACCATCATACATTAAATTGAGTAACCTTCATATTCTACATTTTCATTATATGAATTTTTGTCAACAATCTTCCTGATATTATCAGTTCTTAACTCAGTATCTATACTAATGCCAAAACTCTTTATTTGTCTTAATGGTAAGCCTGACTGGTTTGATAATATCAAATTGGCAGCTGACCTACAATCTGTTAACTGAAGCAAGAAATGGCTTGCTAGTATTAATGCTTCCAAAATAAAACAGCACTTTTAAATGTCTGCAAGAACCTTTTTTGCCTTTCATCAGCAAGGCTGATGCTAACCTCCAGGAGAGTGACACCTTGTGCCTTCTCAGGCTAACATTTTCACTGACGTGAAGTGGGAAGATTACATTGAATCAATTGCTTTTAGGAAAACTGGTTCACTGTGTTATGCTAGACAACTTTTCATGCAAAAATCTATCTTACATGGTGTTATAGTGCCCTATCTATAGGAATGGACTCTTCCTCCTTCCATAAATACTAACCAGTGTGACTTCCAAGAACGCAGCTGTGAAACAGTTGGAAGGCACTCTAGAGACAGTCAAGATGCAGTATAACTGTACTATTCGAACTTACACTTCTATTTGCTGACTACTAACCTATTACTTCTATATATGTTCTTGTTATTCTAATACACTGTTTGAACCTACCTTTCTGTTTCCGTGTCTTTCTTCCTGGCATAAACAGGCCACAACAACTTAGTGACAAAGTTTCGCCACAACACATAGCTCAATGTAACCTTAAGTTTTATGCTAACAGTTTCTTTGCTCAGACTTCTCACTTGTGGAACTCTTTTCCAGTTTCTTACTTTCCAGTCAATTTTAATCTTGAAACAAAATGTAACTGCAATTTCTACTCCAACAGCTTCTTTTCTCGCACTTCCCGCCTGTGGAATTCCCTTCCACATGCTTGTTTCCCCAACGGCTACAACCTTCAGGAGTTTAAATGTAGGGTCAATAGACACCTCCTAACACACTAACTCACACCCATTCTCTCCAACTCTCTCCCTATGTACATCCTAACTCGTCTATCACCCTCCTTCTGACATTTCCTATACCCAATCACTCTATGTAACCCCCTGCACTATAGTGGCAGTGGAATGCCTTGCTTGGGATGACATGATTAAAAAAAAAAAAAAATTTAAATGCAGTATCAATCATTATCATCTGCCTTCTTAATTCCTTCTTTTATGGTTCTCTCTTCTTAATATTGTTTTCTTTATCTTATATTTTATCACACTCAGTAACCCTTTGTGTTTTAGTGGTATACTGCCTTGTTTGTGATGAAATGATTAAAAAAATAAAAATCTCACAACCATTATTCTGTACAAAAGTGTCTTTTCAAATTTAGAGCTGATTAAGGCTTACCATTAAGTCCTAATGGAATGTAAACATATCCTTAAAACAGCTATTAAAATCCTTTTTAGCATGTTCAAATTTTTGCATATTCATTTTGGTTTATAGAATGCAGCTCAATCCTTTCAGAAATTCATTGATCACATTCTGCATAATTTTACTTGTGCCCATATAGATGACATACTCATAACCTGCTCTTTTACTGAGTAGCATGGGCAGCAAGTTCAGCTCATTTTTGAAGATCTCCAAAACTTCAGCGTAGTTATAAATCCTATGCAGTATGAGTTTGAGAAATGTGAGACCAGTTATTTTTCTTTCTTTTTAATCAAGTTCATCCCAAGCAAGGCATTAAATCTACTGAGACATAAGACTTACTGGGTGTGGAAAAATTAGAAAACAGAATCACCACTACAGAGTGAATACAGAACAAAAGTCATCAAGAAAACAGTAGATAGCAATTGACATTGCATTTAAACTTTTGAAGATTAAAACTGGCTGGAAATCATGCAGCCAGAACACCTAACCAACTCCACTGTATATTGTTGAGACCTTATTTTCAGTCTAATACTGTGCTTATATTCATAAGGTCTAGGTACCATAGCAAAGAGCTCATCTGGATAATTATCAAGAAAATATTTATATAAAAAGCACAGGAATGTAACTTTACAGTGATGGTAAAGTGACTGAACTCAAGAATACCAGACCATATATAGCAGGAATATTTGAAGCATAGATGAATGGTAGTCTTACAGATATGTAAGATAGATTCTGGAGAGAAAAAATGCCTAGCACAACACAGTGAACCAACTTTCTTTGCAGCTGACCTAGCAATAGATTCAATATAGTCTATTCACTTTATGTCAGCCGAAACTGTTGGTTCAAGAAGGCACAGTGGGTCACTTTCCTGAAGGTTAGCATCAAGCCATACTGATTGAACACAGAAAGAGGTCTCTCAGATGATTAAGAGAGAACAGCTTAGTTTTGAAGGTGTTAAAATTAACAAGTCACTCTTTGCTCCAGTTTGTGAGCATCAGATGAGTTCTGCTGCTTTTTCTCTCTCCTGACAAAGTTGAAGCCATTTGTCAGTTTCCTGTGTCCAAAACCATGACAATTAAGACAATTTTTAGGCATGGTTAATTATTTTTAGGGAAATTTCTTAATAACTGTGCATCTATCTTGAAACCCTTAAAAGATACGCTGTTATTAAACACTGTGACAATTCTTTCTGGCATTGCTTTGACAGTGTTTAAAGATATCAAGACTTTTTGTTTAATGCAGGTGAACTGTCCATTGAAACACCAGTTCTTGTTCACTGTAATTAAATTTAAATGGGGGACCGCTTGTGAAACTTGGGTACTGTGAGCAGAAACTTAGGACAAAACCATTTAGTCATGTAGCTGGCAACTTCATCCTGTAAAACCTTATTTGCTATTAGAAATTGCAGCAGCAATATTTCATGTTGTTGAGAGCTGTGGTCCCATACTCCTAAATGGAGTTTTCAGAATTGTATAAGGAGTTCTAGGCATCAAATTACATCTGTTAGTTAATGACTCATCAGTTGGAGAGGGTGCAGTCCTAAAAATATTAACAAAGCTTGGAAGTTTTTTCCAAGGAATTGTCATCCACAAAATCCAAATACAGTAATGCTTATTTGGCAGTTTGTCATTTGCTGAAGGGCTGCATTTTATACATTTTGACTTGCTTGGGACTTTTCATTTCTGATAAATATCTCTGATTATTTACAGCAGTTAACATTTCGCCACTGTTGTAGATTTAATTTATAAGTTCTGTGATTTTTGTCTACACCAAAATCATGTAAGGCTGCCAACATCTCTATTACAATATCCTCTGGTACAGCTGCTTTGTTTCCATTCATTCTGGCCAATGCAGCTTCCACTTCAGATTTTAATATTTCTGGTCCATTGGTATATCTGTATATTGTCGGTTGCCCTCTCTTGTTGTGGAAGAGATCTCCTATGTATTCTTCCTACTGCTGAAGTATTTTCTCCTTCTCTAGTATGAGTGCTCCATCCTTAGAATTTATACATCCTGCTGAGGAGCATGTTTTTTTGTCCTATTAGTTCCCTTTTTGTTTTTATGCATGTCTCTTTTATTGGTCATACTCAATCTCTCTATTTCAGCCAATTTGTCGTTAAGCCATTCATCTTTCACCTGTCTGCATTTGCTCCTTATTTCCTTGTGCAATTTCCTGTATTCCATTTGGTTAACTGTGTACTTGCCTTTTTTACTTTTTCACATACATTGAAACTGTTCTTAGTCTAACCTTTTGGACTCTAGCGAATGAAGTCTGTTGGTCTTAGTGCAAACCATCCTTATTTGAATCACAAAAAAAGAACTGTATCAAATAACAGAAATCACAACTGCAGCAGCAGTAACTAAAATGTATAGTACATATATCTTGAAGAGAAAATTATGACATAACCAAGACGTTAATGTTCCGCACTACTTCAAACAAATGGTTAGGAAGGAAGCCCACATTAATGCTGGAAAGAGCAATAACAGTTATTAGACTTGACAAACCTAGTCTCCTGAAAATTTTTTAATAGAAAGATTTTATAAATTTCAACCAAAAATAACACTTGCTGCTCAGTCAATGAATGCTAAATGTTTTCTTATAAGGAAACAGCTAATAGTATAATTACTATTTTATTATGTTGAAAAACTTTTCTTTTAGCTACAAATAGAGGATTTCATTATTGGTTTGTTGGAAAAAATCTACGGCTTAAATTTTTTCATTCAACTTTTCATGCATTTACATAGAAAAATAAGTCAAGCAAAGGGGGAAATTTTAAAAAAAGTTCTTTATCAATCACCACACTAAACTTCACATCATGAATATATTAATATATAACTTATTTTCTCCTCTTTTCTTTTCCAAAGGAATATAGTCATTCCAACATTTCCCCTCAATTTTTGGAATTTCATCTTTCGTTCAATGAATATTTGTATGTTCAATTCTCTTCAAATTATTTGTATAACATGACCTTTTGTTGTAAAATTTTAAAGTATGCTACCTCTGTGTAAATTTTTATTTTCAGTGTGACTAACTAAAAATTATCCTTAAGTATACAAAGTATTGCTTTTCATTCAACTAATTTTTAAAAATCATTTCTTGCTAAAAATTTAAATGAAACTTTTGTTTTTTTTTCTTTTTCTTGGACGAATACGGTTAAATAATCACGTGGTAATTTTTAGCTGACGTGGGCTATTATTCCTAATAAAGTTTAAATGTATGTAGCTGTAGTTAGGACCTATGTTGCATTTTTGTGCTGTAACTTAAGTCATAATGGAAAAAAAAAGTGTAAGAATACAAATTATTAGTAATTAAAGGACTGTAGAACATGTTTCTTGTTTTGTAGAAGGAAAATTTAATTTTAGGGAGTAAAATACCCCTAGGTATTTTGAGGAGATAAGAAGCAAGTAAAAAAAAAAAAATCAATAATACCTCAGAAACAGTGCTAGCGAATTTAGATGAGGTGAGATGTGACGTATCCTAAGTGAAGTATTTAGTCGTGTTGATTAGATAGTTTTTATGAAATAAGCATATTGTAACAAACGCATAACAACTGAATTCTTCAATTAGTCAATCATTAAAAATATTATTGTGAAACAAATGCTTAACTTTATTTTTTTAAAATCAATGATTCGAAAGTCAAACAAAATACTCTCTTGGGAAAAACTAAAAAAAATCGAGTCATGTCTCTCCCAATACTGGACAACAGCCTAAAAGTGTAAAAGAAAACAGTAATGACTAATGAGCTATATACTTTCAATTGTAAATAAATTCCAAAAGTTCAAACAGTACAAAAAAAAAAAAAAAAAAAACCATATGTAACTGAAGAAAACAAACAAAAAAAAAACGGTGTGTTTTTAAATAAGTGAAGCCCGTGTTACTTTCCAACAGTGGTTCAAAGTCAAACGGTTTAGTGCGTGTTTTTACTTGTGAAAGACGTTTTTAATAGATTAAATTTAATTTTCAAACATAAATTGAAGTTAACAGCGAAATTTTAAAAGATACTTTTTTAGCTATAAAAACTTTTTGTTAATGTTAATGAACAAGAACAATGCAAATAAAGAGAAAGACGTGGTTCTTAAAAACAACAACAAAAAAACAATAACACGAACACTTTAATTTTAAAAACAGTTACTTTAAAAAGTTAAGCACTGTATTTAAATCATTCCTTATCTTTAGACACCATTTCAACAAGAAAAATTTTGCTAAGAAGAAAGTAGTAAAAAAAAACCATTCAGTTCAGTATTCATCTTAGAAAGTAGTTTTCGAAATATAAATTTTTCTTTTTTTTTTTAACTTGTCGAATTTAGCGCGCGTGGCAGAAAAACATATTGAAGGTGAAGGAATTGAAGTGAACACATTTTTTTTTTAATTTGTTATAAAAAAGAAAAATATATGTAATTATTCTGTTCGTATGTGCTTTTTCTATCTGCTTCTGAATTTTTATGCAATTATTTTGAATTTTCCACAAACGAAAAGAGATATTTTTTTTTAAATTAAACTATAAATAAAAAAAAATTGGTACAGACTTAGTGGGGGTGGGGAACACCTGTGTGTCGATTTATTTTATTTAAAAGGTACAGGCAAAATCTTGTTTATTGGGAAATGTCCGCACACAACACTCAGCCGTGAAGGTTAAACACTCCTTACAAAAGAATAACGTTTTCTCCGCTCTCACATTCAAACATCCTAGTGTTGTGTAACATCTGGAAAAAGTGACTATGTGGGAGAGAAAACACTTCTTAATTAATGGATTTCAAAAGACTTTTTTTGGGGATGATAACCAAATGTATTATTTTCATGTGTACTAAATACTAAATAAATAAATAAGATACAAGAGTAAATACTAAATAAATGAAAATAAGATCCTAGGACCTATTTTTAACTTTAAGCAGCTTTGTATTCCTTCTTTCTTTACTTACACAATTATTCTTTTTTACAAACTTACAACCGCAAAAAAAGTGATAAAAGTTAAAATTAATTTAAAAATTCGGAAAAAACAAAACAAAATAAAAGTTATTCATTAATGTTGACTGAGAGAGAGAGAAAAAAAAACCACTTGAAAAATTAAACAATGAAATAATAAATGGAAAACAGGTTTTGTTTAAAAAAAACTAATATAGCAGGCAAGCCGCAAAAATGAACACGTGTAACAGGCCACATTTTTCCCCCCAGCGCTCACTATCAAACGTAACGTGAAAAAATTAAATACGCGCATTTATTTTACATTACAATCCTTAATATTGCAGAAAAAAAGAGAAAATATTTTTTTTTGTTTTACATGTGATTAAAAAGAAAAAAATTATGTTAAAAAATAAAAATTCGCTCAAAAAAGAAATCGACCCAAGGAAGAGTCCGAGAGAGAATCAATTTTACGGTAACCAAGTGTCGTGTCTAAAATTAAAAATAAAATGAGACAAAGAGTATTATTATTCGAGTCAAAAAGGAGCCCAAATATCCTCAATAGTTGAATTAATTAAAAATCTCTTTTTCAAAAATACCTAAACAATAACTGACTGAATGTTATGATGAGAATGAGTACAAAAACACTTCGGCGCGATAAGATTTTTAAACTACCTCTTTCTTTTTGATTCATTGAATAACAGTAAACAAACGACAGCAGAATTTATCTTTGAACCAACCAAGATATACTATAAAACCTCTCCCATCTCAAAGGAGGAGCAAATCTTGTTCATTTAGTAGTAGATATTATTAACTTACCTTTTTAAGTGATGATCGTCAACAATAGTAGCAGTAGTAAAAGATGAGGTAGACGCAACATTTTTCTTACTGAATGTTTTCGTTTGTTGTTGATCTTTTAAAAATTGAATTAATTACAATTAAAAAAAATAAAACCAAAGTTAAAACTGGACCAGTGGTTAAGAAACAATCTGTTCTTCGACAAAAAAAGAAAAAGGAATCAGTGAAAAAAAAAAAAAAAAAAAAGTCACTGTTACATCGAAATGATGACACAAAAGTAGTGTAAATAAATTCCTCAGTGAAAATATCTTCCGGGTCGTTGCTGTTATTTACGCCAGTAGTGGTTGTAGCGGCGGGGGTAATTAATATTTCAACTGATTCCGAATATTCGAGCCGTACTTTTAGAAATTAAATAACATGAATGGTAAAAAATACATCAACAAAAAACAAAGGAATCCATCCGTGCATTCATTTTAAAAAAATTGAAATTATATGCATGAATAAGGTACAATTTTCGTATATTTCCGAAAAAAAATCTCTTTGTTGTAGAAGAGAATAAGAATGTTTAAAGTTCTATCCCAATGAAAGTCATTTCTATAGCTTTCGTTGAAAAGGTTAGTGTGTACCTTTTAGTTTTTTTGTGTGTAAAAGTTTATATAATAAAAAAGTGTGTAAAGGAGAGTAAGAGCAACCAACCGTCGCTAATTGTGATTTATAATGAGAATTACAGTCGCCAGAGTCAAGAGGAATATACTGGCCGAACAGTAGGAGAAAGGGAGTAGTAACTTGGTCGTCCTTTGATGAGTCCGCCTCGAGAAACCTTTTTCTCTACTGACCTTATCGGCTTTTGCTTTGTTGTGTTATCTGATGGACTCGGTAGGCTCAAAAATTACGAAGTTGGGTGTGTTCTCATTGATAAAATAAGTGTTTTTGTCACGTGCTAAGTTCACGCCTACATTCGCGCTATTTGAAGTTATTTCAGTACGGTTTAATGGAGGCTTAAAAAAAAGGGTTGGAATGCTAGGGGGCTGGGTTTGAATGTTTGAAGTGTAACTGGGTGATAAATATGAATGCTGAGCGTTTAAGCTCTATTTTATTAAGTGATGGTTATACTTATATCAAAACAGATATAGTCTTGCTTTGTAGGATATTATTTTTGTGTGCAGTAAGTTGTATTATTCCCAAAGTAAAATTATATCTAATTAAACCAAGTTGAAGAACTGTTAGAAGACATTTAATCGAGTAGAACAGTTATGACATGGCTATGTCAAATAATGACTGAAATCACAACTTAAATTTTGAACTGATGACACCTAATTACCACAAAGGCATTTGATAGGGTACAACATGAAGCGATAAAATTTGATTTACACAGGAATTATATTTTAGTAATACGTAATTTTTACTAGGAACAAACGGTCTGCACAGAGAAAGAGTTACGTGAAAGCACAAATAATATAGAAGAATAAGACAAAATATCGTTTGCTCACAAGGTTTACTTAACCTGCAAAACTAATATACTAAAAGAGCCACAAAACTTACTGGGGCTTATTATCAGTTAACATAATCGTAACAATGTAAGGTAACGCAGATGACATTGTAATGAAGGCAAAGAAAAAAACTGAAAGTGTGGTGATACAAGGGACCGGATGTTTGCCCTCAGAGGTCCAGAAAGCAAATGACCAAAACTGGTCTTTGCGCATATGGCTCCACACAGATGTTCCGGTGGAAAACCAAAAATAAATAAATATCAAATTCTTTTTATGAACCCTTTTCGCGAGCTGACGTGAATTTTGTTTATCGTCCAATGGGAAGCCCAGAATTAAATCCGGATGTGAATTCCCAAATGACTTGTTTGGACCCCCAAAGACGAAATAAAAAGCCGACACAGGAAGCATCGCCAGTTAAGAAAATACGAACATAATTAGCACTTCTCTTGACCACGTCAAGCGATCACATCATGCTCGCCTCTCCCTTCTCTCTCATCTTCTTCACTGTTCACTGAGTCACTTACCCGATGGACTTAGCAGAGACATCAAAGACATTCCTAACAGACAAACGCTCACACATACATACGCACAAACTTTTTTCGGCATTTACTGCTATGAACATTTTAACGACCTTTGTACCAACCAAAAGACATACATTACTTTTATTTGTAAAAAAACCTTAATTGATATATATATATATATATATATATATATATATATATATATGTTGTTTCTATACACAATTTGATTTTCTTGTTTTATACCCACCTTATAGTGGGCTATCTACTAACATCTATCAACACACAACTACACTTCACTAGAACGGATAACCCACTATAAAAGAACCATGAGACAACAAAGCAGTAAAAGAAAGGATTAATCATTAACTGTAAGAAAGCAGAAAGCATGGCGGTTATCAAAATGGCACAAGGTTCCAGCGATGCATTGGGAATGTTAACGTCAAGCAAGAATAGAGATTTTAACTATCTGGGTAGTGATGTAACAGACGTTGGAAAGTGTGCCACGTACCTAAAGGAGCTTAGCAATAGTGAAAGATCCTTTCAAAAACTAAGCACAGTATTAAAAGATAAGAAAATATCATTAGAAATAAAATGCAGAACTGTTATATAATATCTAATTTCCTATATGGCAGTTAATGTTGGGAAATCTCGTAGATGGAAAAGAAACTTGAAAAGACAGAGATATAGTCTACTGACGCGTGGAGCGAAGACGAAAATAAACACTAAGATAGTTAAACACCAAATAACAAAAATGATTTCTGTGTCGGAGGGTTGCGGTTAATAAGTTAATACTTGAAACTAAAATATTTAACATTTTTTAATCAACGGTTTGTGTTCCCACAAAAAAATTAAAAATTAAAAAATAAATAAAATAAAATAAATAAAAAATTTAAAAAATGCTTTGTTATTTTTGAAAGGTATTTAAGCAAAATTTCTAGGCGGACAAACCAAAGAAGTAAGGAGAAACACACGGTAACAGTTCAGGAAACCAGGCTTAAAAGAAAATTCCCTTACTCATTCACCTGTCTTCCTTACCAGGCTACGTGACACTTACACTTTCCTCCTCATTTTCTCTCCCTTGCCTCTTCTTTCTCACACATACACATGAGAGAGAGAGAGAGAGAACATAAAAATATTTTCTATCTTTATATTTAAAAACCTTTTTTCGTCTTTTTCTTTGTTGTGGGTTGATTCAAATCCGTGACAGACGAATGCTGAGAATACCATGAACAGATTATATTTTTAATCATATCACCCCGAGCAAGGCGGTAACGCCACTGATGTGTAGGGGGCTACGTAGGAGTGAAAAGATTTGGAAAAGAGAAAACCGGAAATCAGTAACAAAAAAGTTTCAAGGAAAACAAAAATTACAAAAAAAGAAAAAGTACGGCTAATAATCAGAGACAGCTGAAATTTCTGGGACACGTAATGAGAAAATAGAGTTAAGATAGATTAACGCTCATATGGATACTGACGGTAAGAGAAGTAGAGTAAAGGTGAATACTTGACGTGTTTGAGTGGATGGCTTGTGGAAGAGGTACAAAAAAGGCTATTAAAAATGTAAGAGGTACTTTGAGCACTGAAAGACAGGAAGTTGTGGAGAGCTATAATCTCTCGCGTCCTGAAAGGATATAACGTATGAAAGAAAAGAATATGTTCTTCTGTAGTGGGTGTAAAATAATAACATCCTTCAAATTCGGAGGACTGAGAACGACGAAGGAAAGAAGTGTCGGATGTCATACATTGACACCCGCACACGCACACACACACACACATATACGCATGCTCACTCTGCGTTCCACGTGATGACTTTCCCGCCAAAAAACGAAGTCTTTTAAAAACCGGAAACAGCACGTGATACAGCAGAAAGGATTTCGTCCCGGGGCGAGGACAGACAAGACAGACATGCCTTCCTAATTCACACAAACACTCGCGCACTAATTGCGGGTAGCAATTAGTGGCGCAAATATTTTTTATTCTCTTAATTTTCTTCTCTGACATTAACTTTCATTGAAACCGGACTCTACAACTTCTTATGCATGCTTTCTCAACCCTATGTAACCTTTTTCAATATATTGTTTTTCCGTTTACTTTCGCCTTCTTGTTCATTCATAAATCTTGCTTCAAACCTTAACGAATGTTACGTCGAGTCGACCGTTAAAATATAAATTAGTAAGCGGACCGGCCTTCATCCCACTACAATGGTGACCCCGACGTGATTTCGATTCGGCGTAATTCAGTCCAGCATCGTTGGAAATGGAACTCAGCATTCTTCTGTGTCTATCAACAAGAACTACTATTCAACGTCGTTATCTCCCAACTCTTTCTACAGGACTCCAAGATGGCGACCCCACACAGAATTTTTACAATCGCGCACTAGACAGCACAACTGTCATCTCTCTCTCCCAGGTTTTCCAGAAAAAGAGTAACACAACGTCGACTTAAAGACGTTTCTTTCAGCATTCAACGCAATGTCACTCAACCAAACACAACGTCGACTTAAAGACGCCTTTTTTTCTCAACCAGAACACTGAGGAAATCGACAAGCCGAATTATTTATACTGGAGAATTGTGACCTCCAGAAAATTCGACATTAAACCTCGATATCTTTTTAGTTCTCTCAAACGCGTACACTCGGTATCAACAAGCTTCAATCAACCACTTTGCAAATCAAAGTTTATAACCAACTGTTAATTCTTCTAACACCAACATAAAAATCCACACGTACAGCAAAACACGGAAACTCTTACAAACGCAAGCAACTCAACGTGGAGCATTGGAATAAATTAGAAGATCTTTAACAGACACATCAACTACCGAGAATTTTCCAGAGCATGCCGCATCCTGGCACTCTGATAGGGGACACTGCAGCAAAATCCCTACTCACGCGCATCGCATTTCAGACTCTTCTTCTTTTCAGCCTACGAGAGACAACCAAAAAAAAAAATTCACCTTTCACAAATTTTTCTCATTTTTCCATTTCACCATGTGCTTTTTGAGAATCCAATATGGCTGACCAGCAGTCAGACGTTTCAGCAACCTCCTCCCACACCTATGAGCAACGTCTGTGCCCCCACCTTTTTTTTCAGCAACAAGCCCTCTCTGTCATTTTTGGCAGGATGACTACTACTACTGCTACAGCATCATCATCAATGTAACCAGACCACCATATATACGGACATATTGAAAAAAATATTTTTAATATTTGTTTCAATCTAGGGGGGGCTATTGTCGGATGTCATACATTGACACCCGCACACGCACACACACACACACATATACGCATGCTCACTCTGCGTTCCACGTGATGACTTTCCCGCCAAAAAACGAAGTCTTTTAAAAACCGGAAACAGCACGTGATACAGCAGAAAGGATTTCGTCCCGGGGCGAGGACAGACAAGACAGACATGCCTTCCTAATTCACACAAACACTCGCGCACTAATTGCGGGTAGCAATTAGTGGCGCAAATATTTTTTATTCTCTTAATTTTCTTCTCTGACATTAACTTTCATTGAAACCGGACTCTACAACTTCTTATGCATGCTTTCTCAACCCTATGTAACCTTTTTCAATATATTGTTTTTCCGTTTACTTTCGCCTTCTTGTTCATTCATAAATCTTGCTTCAAACCTTAACGAATGTTACGTCGAGTCGACCGTTAAAATATAAATTAGTAAGTGGACGGCCTATCATCCACTACAGAAGTTCGGGAGCCTATATGAAATTTATTTGGACCAATGAAAACCTTACCATCACAGAAATTAACCGGTGAGCCGAAAAGAAAGAAATAAAGTTACGAGGCTATGTAAAATTATTTTTGATGTAAAATGAAGAGAAAAAAGTGTAATTATGTGAAAAGTTTTGTTTTTCGCAGCCGGCGTTGAAGTTATCGTCAGTAAAAAATTACTCGTCAATTATGAGCCCTTAACCAGTGCAAGCCGATTTAAAGAGTTTTCTCTCAACAATCCAAGAATGCTAAGAATCCAAACTATTTCTTTTCGTTTACTTTTGAACACAGGCAAACCATATATACTTTCGGTGAGTAAGGTGAGTAACGAACTTCCCTACTTTTGTCTTAAACATTTTTAAATATTATTTTACGTCAGATCATTTAATCAGTTGTATGAACATTTTCTCTTCGTGACAATACGTTAAAACTACGGATTTTAAGAATTCTGATATATTTTTCTTGAAACGAGTCACTGATACTACTTCAAGAGTGTAAATCCGTGAATAAATTCCGTATCTTGTTTTATTAAAATTACCCGTGTGTTTCCTCGTTAATCTTCTTGACGTGAGTAAGTCAACAGTTCAATTTAACCCCTAAGTGCCACGCCACTACATCATATCAGCCAATAGAGAGTAACCAAAAAGGTTCTCGATTCGCAACACACATAAGCAAATTGTTTGCACTGAAAACAGAAGTTACCATATGTATGGTAAAAAAAATGAGAAGAATAATTGATAAGTACTATACAAAAATAGATGCTTCACAAATAAAAAATAAAATATTACTAACAGTCACTCTGACAGATACTAGTGATGTTTTTGGGGCTAACAACAAAAATTAAATAAGTTTTATTCTTCAAAATGTGAAACATGGTGAAGAAAGGTGGGGCGTGGTATGTATATAATTACGAGTAAACGTGTATATATTTTAACGACACAAAATAAGGAATTTATTTACTAATTTACACAGCTGTAATTGTCAGTAGATTATTTCAAGACAAGTAATCACACATTAAATGTTTGTAGATTTGGTAAACAGAAAATATTCATTTTAAAATATTAGACACTAAGTACATTTCCAAAATTCGTTTTTGCACAAAAGTATTAAGTTGAATTCCATATAAACAAGGTTTCCAAAATGATTAAAACAAACCGAGAGAGTTTATTTTTCACATTAAAATATTGTAGTGGAATTCAATATAAAAGATGTATTTTAGGTACTTAGCTTCAACCATCGAAAAGGTCCTTACAATCAGCAGTTGTCATTAAAGGCTAATAATGTATCTGCGTGAAATGTGACATCGGTGATATTCAGAAGCGTAATCTCTGCTTTTCTTTCTCTTCCGTCTCTCTGGCTTCTGACTGACCGGGCACGTTAATAAATAGGCCAGTCTTGTCATGCGATTAAATCACAAACTCCTTTTTGGTCGGGAAGAAAGATGACATGAGTCATTGGAAAGTAAATTTGTTATTTTTGTAAATCACTCTTTTCATAGGTTATAAAATTAATCCATACTTGCAATCTTTTTTTTTTATTGGTCAAAATACATTTTCACACTTTGCTAGTTTGCAAACCGTGAAGAAAAGAAAGTTATTTTTATTTCGTATTCATCACAGCGGAAAAGCAGCAAGTGAAGGAAAAAGTCATTCTGACGGAATTTTCAAAAGATATAGAAGAATTCCACAAAGAATCAGCACAAATATTTATCCAGTGCACCCAAAGTAACTAAAAAAGTCAGTCTAAAAAACTCTTTATAAAAAGAAGATAATGATGTCCTTAGCAAGTATCGCTCTATCACATAACTATCGAAAATAGACAAAAATTATTCTCAGGCTAGTGGAATAGTTACTCAGCATTACAAATATATCAACTGATTGGGAAAAAAAAAACACGAACAATAACATAATAGTATTTTTTTAGTTTTGGTTGACTATGAAAAGGCATTTAACTCAGTAGAAAACACATCATTTTTTAAGTCACTATGAGAGAAGAGTTTTATCAAAACGATATAAAAGTTTGCTAATAGATACTATAAAAACATCACAATAATTTTGTTAAAAAGCGGATGTGGTTCTCGGAACGAGAAATCGAGGAGCCGAGTTCGAATTCCTTGCATTCACTTACGCGCAAATACCATTGGGAAAGGTATTAATCCGTCTCTTCCCTCCAGTTATGGGTTAAATAACAGGACAGATTGGGTTCTGTAGCCTTGGTCGGCAACCAGTTTACCGCAGAAAGCAATGGCAACCTACTGCGGGATAATATTCTGCCCAGTCAGTCATGTCTCTTTCAAGGCATGATCGCCCAAGCGTGTATCACGTATGGCACTTAACTGACTCACTGAATTGTTAAAACAATATTAGAAAAAGTGTAATACAAGGAAATACAATTTCACCTAAACTAATTACAGCAGGCCTTGAATATATCTTCTGGAAAAATGAATTGAAAAGAGATGAGAGGAAAACTTAAACGGAAATTATTTAAGATATCAGAATCATCGGATGAGTCTTAAAAAGTCCTAAATGACATGAATAAAGAAAGTCTTTATGGACATTTTAAAAATTGAAGATTGAATAAAAAGTAAAACAAATATTCAAGATTATAAAATAGATGAAAACTGCAAGTCCAAGAATACATATAATTAGCAAAAGTGATAATGTTAAACAAACTATCAGGGAAATGAAAATGAAACGGCGAGAAAAGCATTTAACAAAAATCGAGACAAAAGAAGAATCACCAATATGATTAAAACATAAAGTGAATAATTAATGTAAAAAAGTGCACAACACGGAAATTAACAAAATCGCTTGAAAATAATTGAAAAAAGTACGATAGAAAAAGAAATGTTAGAAAGAGAGAAAGGGAGAGGGAGAGAGAAGGGGGGGGGTAACATGGATCAGAGAACAGATCAAGAAGTGCTTAAGCGACAAAAACGTAGGTGGATGAGGCACACAGGAAGAAGAAAATATAACAAATGGAGTAAAAAGTTGCTTCATGTTTTTTTTTTTAATCATTTCACTCCAAGCAAAACGGGACTGCCACTAGTGCGCAGGGGTTTACAGTGAAAGAAAAACAGGGTACTGGGGGGGGGGTCGAAGAAAGATTTAAAGATGGATGGAATTCAAGGCGATAGAAGATGATAACTGCCGTTGCTTTTAAACTTTTAAAGATTGTGGAAGCAAGTAAACGGAAAGGAAATTTCACAGGCAGGAAGTGCAAGAAAAGAAACTGTTAGAGTAGAAGAGACGGTTACATTTAACTATTTCAACGATAAAAGGATGAGACCTAGATACCAATCTAGTAGCATGCTTAAATTCATGAGGATGAGGCACCAAGGAAAAAAGCTATTCAGAACAGTTGCCATGAAAATATTTATAATGCATAGACGAATGGCAGATTTATAAATGTGCAAAATAGACTCTGACAGGAAAACACTTTGGGGTGCCAGATCGATAGCAAAGGTGGCAGGAAAAGATCAGAAAGAAGACGGAGAGATGAAACAGAGGAGATTTTTGTTGATACATGCCAACGAACAGCATTGTTACGCTCGTTATGGAAGTAGTTAGAAAAACCTGAACTAGAAATGGCATACACTACTAGCCATAAACATTAGGCCACCCCAGTTTTTAAAAAAAATGATGTATTTCATACTATTTTTAGTATTTGTTGCCAAGTGTATAATTCTAAATGAAAATGGAATGGTTCTTTTGTTATATTACTTTGCAAACTTTTACAAAGCAGCCAGAATGCCTTTGCTTCGACCAGCCAATAAGAAGAAAAGACTAGCACGAGAAAGAGAGCACAAAAACTGGACACCAGAACAATTCATTTGATGCACACGTTATTGTGCAGTATTAACAAAAGAACGTTTCTATTTTCATTTAGAATTATCTACTTGGCAATAAATACTAAAAATAGTATGAAATACATCATTAAAAAAAAAAACTGGGGTGGCCTAATAATTATGGCCTGTGTGTGCGTGTGTATATATATATATATGTGTGTATATATATATATATATATTGTAGTGGACGAAGCGTCCACTTACTAATTTAGATTTATGAGTCGACTCGACGCAACCTTGGTCATATCTTAAAGCAGGATTTAAGAAAGAACAAAAAGGCGAAAGTAACCAAAAAAACAATGTATTGACAAAGGTTACATGGGGTTGAGAGAGCATGCATAAGAAAGTGAAAAGGAAAGAGTCATTCTCCTTCGTCTGTTCGTAGAAACAAAATAAGATGTATGAAGTTTTTTCTCTAGCTGAAAGAAAGGTTTGTAACAATTGTTAAGATTTTCGTAAAGAGTTCAAAGTTCAAATCCTTGATGAAGAAAGTCAGTATGTATGAAATGTATGAAACCCCACAATATATATATATATCGCAAGGATATTTGTGCAAAAGTGAAGGCAACGAACATGCTCGGAATTTGAACTTGGCTTACCGACATCTCGTCCCGAGTAACTAACCATTACACCACCTTCAAATCCTATGCTATGCGTTAACTAGCAAAGCACACTGGATTCTTTAGCCTTAGTTGGCAACCGGGCTAGGATAAGGACAAATCCGAAACCTAAGACGGACTGTTCCATGCGCCAGTTCTCTGATACCGTTTCTTACGAAAAGTGTGGCTGGTTTTGAATAAGTTTTCATCAATATAATCAAATCACGTGTGTAGCGAATCTGGCAGTTCAGTTCTAAGAACTGAATTTGTTAGGCTCTCATACATCGTAATCGACAGGAGAGTTTTGTCATTAAATATATGTGTGGGTCTGTCTGTATTTGATGAATTCACATATCGGTTTTGACGTATAGGGACGTAACAGTTTAGTATTCTGATTTAGTTCTTAAGTTTTCTCTTGTGAGATGCTAATCAAGTTTTCTGTTCTTATTCTTCAAGAAATATTTGATGGAGATGTCTTTGTGTAGTTATGTTTGAAAATATCTGAAATCTCAAATGTCTTTAAAGAAGTTTCTGAATCGGATTGTTACTTCGATACATGACTGAGTGAATTTTTAAAAGTTTTGTTGATAGAATAGATGATGACATCGTCTATATAGCAGAATTGTATTCCAGTTCAAGATATCGCGTCATGACGCAATTATAGGAATACTTTTACTTGGGTTTTTGTTAAACGCCACAATGCGGAGTATCGAAAACAAAAAAACAAAAAAAAAAACAAAAACAGCGTGGTGTGAAGGAAAAAGGCCCTAAATTTAATAAAAATGAACTTTTTTCCCCTCAAGATGTTTATGGCATTGTTAGGAGAAAAGATCAAAGTATTTTTAATTATTTAAAAAAATATTTAATCCCTTTTAACAAGTTCGAAATTTTGGTAAAAGATCTTGTTTTGATTTTCGTTAGCGAGTAACCTTATCGTTACCAGAGTTTACAATGGATAATATAACATTTACGTAACTCAGTTTTTTCTGGTGAAAAACACATTAATTTGCAAATTCTTTCAAAAATCAAATAATTGTCGGATTTTAATGAAACTTTCAGGACTTATTCAGAAATGAATGAAGTTATTTTCTAAATTAATATTTTTAGAAAATCTTAGTAATATATATATATATATATATATATATATATATATATATATATATATATATAACCCCACTCTACGTAAATTCAAACCTTTTTTTTTATTCTTAAGAATTCAATTTTGAAGTTAGGTATCAAAAATGAGTGAAGGTACCTAAATTAAAATATTTTTGCGTGCTCGTAATTCAGTCGTTTAGAACTTCATGATTTTTATTCCTTTTTTTTTTTAAGAAAACCAGCTCTAGAATTATTTTATTTATTTCTAATTGGCCCCAAAATACCACATGGTATGTGCACTACTACATCCACGTGATATTTCGGCGGTATCTATGATGACTATTGTATTCTATGGTTTTGCATTGTACGGTTTAAATTGGTGTGTTTTAAGATAAACAGCTAATTGCGCGTTATTGTTTTATTATAAATATTCTTTGGGCATGTTTTAATGTTCATATGTCTATTCTATTAGATATTTTAGTGGATACGACACGATCACTGACATCTTTCAGAAGAGATAAAAATTTAGCTAGCTATGTATGAATTTATGGTGAATCCTACTCTTGAGAGTCAAGATTCCATCAGTACAGAACAATCCCTACCAACTTTTCCAGTTTGAAAATTTAATCGAGTAGATTAGAAATTTGTTGGAAGCCGCAATGTCGATGTCGCGTTTTGGTTTGTGTAATGCGCGTGTAACGAGTTTTTTTCCCTTCCTTCCTAGATTGGAATCGTTGTCATGGAGTGTGCTAACAAAAACCGAGAATGGCTAATTTTTTGCATGTTTCGTTCTGATTGTTTGAACTGTAAGATTGGATAAACAGATAGTTGGAGTGGGCTGCCAGGCTTGAAACATGAACCAGCAAATTTTAAAGTAGCTTTTCTTACCTCTTTCCTGGATTAATGAAAGAAGTGCTACATAATAAATAGACCCGCTTTGTCGCAATCGTAGATTACGAGCAGCACAATTGCTTATGGGTAAATTTAATGAAGAAATTATGGACTCAGAAGTGCATCCCTGAAAAGCGAGGTCTATCACGCATTAATGCACTATGGAAATAAAAAAGGTAGTCCCAAAGAACTTCACATGTACAACGGTATCTCAATTGGCTCCATTATAGTGAAAATACTGACAAACATCGTATTAACTAAGCTCTCACCATTCTATAAAAGTGTTGGAAAATGAAATATAATCCATAAATAAAACTATAAGAAGAAAAAGAAATAAATTTTCTCATGATATTGTGGTGATACCGACCAAAAGCAATGGACCGGATGCTTGCGCTTTCATGACCAAAAAGCAAATGACCAAAAGTCGTCGCTGTGCCGCTGGCTCCGCGCAGATGTTCCGGTTGAAAAATAAAAATTAATTAAATATTAAATTTCCAGTTCGCGAGCCTACGCAAATTTTATTTATCAGCCAATAAGAAGCCCAGAACCAAATACAAGTGTGAAATCCCAAATGAGCTGCTGTGATCCAAAAAGAAGATATAAAAAGCGGATACAGAAAGCATCGACAGACAGACCGACTCGAGGAGAAGAGAGTAATTAGTATCTCCCTTGACCGAAGTCAAGTGGCTTACTATGTTCGCCACCCTTACCTCTTTACCTTCTTCCCTGTCTCAAAAACTACTTACTGACCTCAGGAGCTAATACATCAAAGACATTCCTTACTTACACGCTCCTAAATTCCTAAGCATTAATTCTCTTTCAGCAATTTATTGCCATGAACATTTTAACCTCTGTTGGACCTATACTTTATGTATTACTTCAATGTACACACATAAAATACACACACATGCAACCTGTTAACTTCCATAAAAGTCAACACCTCACAACCTAATTTGGCTTTTGTTCTTGTAAGGGATGTAATGATGGCATATGTCATCACACAAATCCAGGAAATGGCATACCTCTCCAAAAGAAAATTGTATAGCTGTTATATTGACCTCACAATAACATGCAACTAAATCAATAAAAATGTTCACTTCTCATCCATTAGAAACTGCCTCGGACTCCACTGAATGTATAGATCTAATATATCTACCCACAAAGTTGTCCATGTCTAGGGAAGACCACAATACTGAAACAAGAGTCACAACTTCATCGAAGAGTAATTTCCAGGTTTGCATATGTAACAAACATTACTCCACTTTTTTTTTTTACAGTGAGCTTATCCTTGTACAATGCCCAGGGGTCAATCGATGTAGAGGTTTACAGAGTAAGAGACACAGTTTATGCTGATAGGTAGGGAAGATAATGGTTAACAATAGATTTGAACAGGTTATGACAGTAGTGATCAAGGAAAGGTCTTCTTGAGATTTTATTCCACAGAGCAGTAATTTGTGTGGGAAGGAGCAGCTAGAGTCTGCTTATTTTACACCAATAGAATACATAGGGAATAAGGGTGGTTTGCAACAATGTGAGTGGCATGGTAGATCCTATCCATGAAAGTTAGAACTGGTGGAACCAAAGAAGGCAGAACATCCAGGCACTTTTCATGGAAGTAATGATAGAGCCGTGAGAAGCTTGTCACATTCTGTCTATTATAGAAACACTTTTAGGCTCCATTGAAACTGGAAAGTGATGAGTGGGAAGCTCCTACACAAACGTAACTCGTATTCCATTTTAGGCCTGATCTGGCTCTTGTAAAGTTGCAGGATAGCACAAGTAAGATACTTACTGAAGCGGTAGAAGGAATCAACCATTTTTCCTGCATCTTTAATGATGGGCCATATCTATGAGTTTCACTGGAGGTCTGTTGCTCAAGGCATAGGACACCTCACTGAGGAGGACATCCATTCATTGTGACAGATGGTGGTGCAGAGTCTGATTGGCAATGATGGAATATAACTAATTTGGTTTTTGTGGCATTGAATGTAACCATCCATATTTTTCCACCATTGAGATGTTATAGATAGATCAGATGAGAGATCACCTGCCAGTCTCTAGTCATCATGAGTTTTGGAGGTACACACATATACTGTTGCATCATCAGCATAGATATTCACAAATGATCTGAGTATACTCTGAGGTAGATCATTTATATAAAATAACAAGAGGGTTGGTCCGAGAAGTAACCACAGTGGAATGCCTGCATTGACTGCTAGAGCCATGGAGGTCTGCCCATTTGAGCCATTTTGACTTGCATATCATGTCCAAGTCAAAATGAAGACAGTAGCAACACAATCAAGGAGACCATTTCAAGTGTTGATGCCAGAATTTGTTACATAGTTTTACATGATTAAATAAGGAACAAGTGGAGAAAAAAAACCTTCCTATATCTGATGTTTCACAATTCAGTTTCATCAGAAATTTTTAGGAATGGGGCAATGTAAAGATGTTTTTTTTTTCATTTTTATTGAAGCTGAAAAAGTAATGAAACATGTCAAATTAATGAAGATTTTTCATACATTTTGCTTATTTAATTATTTTTGTTGGATTTATCATTTAATCCATATTTTCAACTTATAATTTTACTCTCTTGTTTATGGGTTGGGGGCACAGGAGCACCTGTCATCACACCCAATGTGATAGGAAACCTTCACATCATTGACTCAACTATATACTTCTATTGACAGCCATTTTTTTTATAAACAAAACAACTGTTTTTTTTTTTAAATGACTATCTTCACTTATTTAGTAGTGCTTTAAAAAATAAATATTTGGTAATATATTTTAATGAATAATAACTTAATCTTTTAGTAAAAATGGTTGTCGATAATAAGAAATTACCTACATAACATTTACTTCAAATAAATAAAAACTTTGCAAATTTTAGTCTCTCTAAAAATTAGAATAAAATTATTTATTTTTGAATTTTTTGGCAGATTTAAATATAACACAACCTAATGGGAAAACTGAATTCTAATAAAAAGATATAATGAAGGAAAAATAAATAAAAAAATAATGTGAATTTCATTTAATAAAATCTTGAAGACCTCAGTGAACAAAGGCTTGGTTAATGAGCTCAGCTCACAAACCATTACTTCTATCTTTACCAAGTTCTCCTGACAATCAAAGCTAAACTTAATAAATACTGATATATCATTTGTTTCCTTTTGACTACAGAATCACTGAATTAGTAAAGCAAACAAATTTATATGCTAATCTATTAGGCTCATCGCCAGATTGTTTTGAATGTTTTAACATGCCGATCTTAAAATTAGGGATCTGCAAGTTGGAATTTATATACCTAATCATTTTCACAGTGTGGGTGGGAACAAATGATTTTCAGGAGTAGGGGAATGCCATCAGGTCTATGGTAATGAGTCTGTAATGTATCTCTTACTTAAAAATGAGTTTATTTTTAAATATAAATGCTAATACACTATAATAATTTCTAAGTTACCTAAGTAAAAAATAAATGATTAAGTCGTTGAAAAAAGACTGATTCAAAATGATTTCGCAATTATTTTTTTATTTAATTTATTATTTGGCTAAAAAAATAATTCCTGAAATTCATCAGAGAAATAAATGAATCTAACAGATACATATTTTTATCCTATATTTATTTATGATACAAAATTTGCAAACTTTTAGGTAAAATAAAAACATTTTTTTAATTGTTTCAATGCAACAATTATAGTTGCAATAATATTCCTGGACAGAAAGGATATTATCATCACCTTTGAAAGCAATTAATAAAGTATGGTGAATTCATACAATTGTATTTATTTTAGATATTTGCAAACCCTGGCAAGAACAAGAAAACTATTTATCATATCATAGTCTTTGTTATCTGAGATGTACTCTCACATTCATTCTTATCTTTTCCACTTCATCGCTAACAAATTAATTTATCTACATTAATTTCTCCACTTATCACTCCCACCAATACATTAAAAACCTTGTTCCCAAATAACCTCTCTTGACCTAACTTCTCATGTTCTATCGCATTGATAACGCACACAAAAGACTTATGGGAGATTGCTCAATAAATATTACAGGTGAAATGTGTGAGTACTATTCTAAATTATCAACAAAGAAATTTTAAGAAAAATGGGAACAAAAAGGACCCTTTTGCTTGCAATGAGATAGTGATTGTTGCAATTTCTGGAATATATCAGGAAAGAGAGCTTGGAGAATTTAACACTTGCAGGACATGTTGAAGGTAAGTTAAACAGGAGGAAACAGTGAGTAACCTACTTAATGAATTTGTGTAGTAGCTAGCTGAGAGGCAACTGGGAGAAATGGCAAGAGAACAAATGTACTTAGAGCTACAAAGGAAATGAAGTTGTGGAGAATGATGATCGCCCACATCCTGAAAGGACATGGCACATAAAAGAAGAATAAAATATCTTATCCAACTGTTTGTCAAGATATCAACCAAGTTTTCTGTGGTTAATAATTGGACTACAGAACATGTTTATGGCATATTATTCTTTAAAAATGAAAAGAATTTTATTAAGTGGTTCAATTTTCAATGGAAGTATAAGACTAAACCAGATCATTACTTTGTGTTTGTCAGGTCATCTAAATCATTTATCTTTTTTGCTTAACTGTATAAAATAGACATTAAGTTGAAGATATCTTAGAAAAAAAAATGATAAGATTTTTTTCCCCTGGTCACTGAAAAAAGAATCTATAAAACATTGTATTATTCATCAACTGCAGGAAGAATACATGAATGTTAGCAAGAGGATCAACTCAAGATGCAAACCAGAAATTGAAAATATCAAAATAAAGCAAGTACAGAAATGAAACTATCTGGGATGTGTTTTAACAGATGATGAAAAATGTGACATGGAAATTCAAAGACACATCAGAATAGTGAAATAATGCATTCCATAAGATAAATGAAGTACTAAGAAACAGGAAAATTTCATTATAAAGAAAAAAAGTGAATACTGAACTGCTATGGAATATCAATTCTTCTATATGGCATTGAATGCTGAATAATTTTCTCATAAAGAAGAGATTTCAAGTAACAAAGATGTAGTTCTACAGAAAACTGCTGAGAATATCATGAACTGAACATGTAAGTAAAAAGGAAGTTTTAAGAATAATGAAATCAAAAAGAGAATGTATACTTAGAATTTGGAACACAAAGAGGAAAGAGGTCTTGGAGACTATAACACTCACAGGACAAAATGAAGGCAAGAACACTGAGAATCAGTGATTAACATGCTTAGCAAATTTGTGTAAATGGATGGTAGCATAAAGAGGGATAACATGGAGGCAAACATTACTTAAGGCTACAATAGAAAATTGTAGCGAGACATGATCATTCATGTTCTGAAGGGACACAGCACATAAAAAAGATTTTTGTGTTTACATCTTGTACAAACAATGATTATAAGTGAGGGTGACATATGCTAACTTCTCAATGATGTTTATTAATTTATAAATCCTCACACAAACAGAGTTCATTATTATTCTTGTGTTTATTGATACAATAAAATGGGATGGAAAAATTGATGATAAAAATGTAAGTACTGGAAATCTTCTTTGAAATTTGAATTAAATGTGATTCATGAGTTCATGATGCTAATGATTTTCAATTAAGGTATGCTTCAATAAGTACATAATTCAAATTCACAATCTCTTATTGAAGCCAGAGGCTTTATACAGGCCTTTTACATTGTTACAGAATGTGTACGCTAGATGAAATAAATGACAAAATAATAATTGTAAGGAGTGTAATCCCAGATCTTACTATATTGGTTAGAACATCAACAAATAAAACTGAGTGGAGGTGGTGTGAACTCTGTGGACATGTAATCCTGACAGTGATGGATTCCCATTGATATGATTTTAAATTTTGATATAAGACTGAAAATAATAAAAAATCAGGAATTTGGTTGTGGCAGTAGAGGACTAAAGAGTTCTAATGTTGTCCTCTAGATTCATTTGTGTGTCACAATTTCAGCAGCTACATGGAAAGGATGAATAGCTGGCCAACATGTTGGCATATGATCTCTATATATCATTTTCTCCCTGTAGCTTCTTTCAAAAAATGATGCTGATGATGTCTCCACAGAAATAAAGAGATTAACTTCCTCCTCCTCCTCACAGAAGAAAATTGTTTATCGTTGATTGAGTTTGTTGATATAATATTGGGGTCCCTGTTGAGAAATGACTGACAGACCACTATAATCCAATCCAGAGATGACATGCAACTCAATGTAACAATAAAAAGAAGCATAAGATCTCGTGTGTAGAGTAGGTTTTTAGCTAATTTCTAAAATATTGTGAATGAATATTGTCAGAGTTAATCCTACCAATTTCTTTTTTTTACTTTTATTTTTACTTTCACATTTACTGAATTTCTTTTTCAGATGAAAAAGATATAGATCCTGAAGAGTGAAAGCATTACAATAATGCCCTCACAAACTCGGCATGACTGAAATAACACTGCTCAGCTAAGTGACAGGCTTCTCTACATTAATTCTATTAATGCTCTATTCATATTGTGGTATCAAGCACTTTACGACAAAAAAATCTGCTTGTCTAAAATGCCTTTCCACAAGTAAAGTACTAAAAAAAACCATGAATTTTGGTATTAAACACCATTACAATTTAATTATATATATCATATTCGTAATCATACTGTTTAGCTTCCTCCAACCACCTCTCCTTAACTTTCTGAATAACTATGAATTCATTATATATTTTCTAAAATAAATCATTTTCACCATTTGTTTTTAAAAGATCACCTGAGAAAGAATAATAATGTTCTGAAACATAAAACTTTTTGTGTAGTTATATAATGCTTTTATAAAACATTGTAATAACAATATATATCTTTAAAATTAGTAGCTTATAAAAGAGGGTGCAAAAAGAAAGAGATTAAACAAAAATTCTGATGTTAGATCATCTTATCAGATTTGGGAAGTGGATTTAGCAAAAAACTTTTCAGCACCTTTGCAATAGCGTTTTGGTTAACCAAATAGAACCCCTTAATCAATGAGATGCTTATCTTATGAGACTTATAGGATATTTATATTCATTCAATTGTTGAAAAACTTCCTTGCGTAAGAGTTGAATTTCATAGATCACTAGCAGTATAGCCTGGTGTTGCTCGGGTGTAATGAAAGCTTTAAAACTAATCCATGGTCCTGGAGTTCAGACTCTTTGGACGTTGACATGAAAGAATAAAAAGCAATAGTTGTTTCCAGTTAAAGCGAAACCGTAGACTGAAAGAAAAATGAATGGATGTAAGTCAAATTTTGATTTCCTGGTATCGACATCAAATAAGTTTTTTTCGTCATAAACTTAATTTTGAAAGCTAAATAAGTCCTCTGAGTAAATGGTATCATGGCTGAGACTAAGAAATACAATTATACCTACTTAGAGCTAAACCCAAAGCAAAAACTAAAATAAAAGGGCTGAAAAAATACAGACATACAGGCAGATAAACAGACACACACTCACAAACATCTTGCCTTTTATATATATATATATATATATATATATATATATTATTGATTTTCTGCACTATTGTAAGAACTGCAACCTTGAAACTTATATCATTTCTTATGCCTTTGTCTATGAGTGTATCAAATGTGATTAAAATCGAACCACTCCTTCTATAACCCGATTTTTTTGATTATCAATTTTTATCGAGGGTACCTTGACACAAAACCTAGCTAAGAACACTCGCAGACGCTTATAGTACAACTGTGTAAATTTTCAAGAAAATCGGTTCAGCCATTTTGGAGTCTATAGTTAATGGACACACAGACACACACACACACACACAGACAAATTTCCATTTATAAATAAGTTTATATTTAGATTAGATTAGATTAGCTTCAGATAGATTACAAGCAAGTAGTGAATTTGACTATGATTAGATGCCCCCATACTTAAAGCATTGTTGTTGTTGTTGTTGTTTTTGTTTTATGGCATATCAACCTCAGTGGGTCATTTATTGCCGACTAAATTTTATTTATTTATTGCTGGTAATACCCTTTTCTTTCAACAATTTATTGTTGTTTTTATATAAGTTTTTGTGTCTAGTAATACTTCTTTCTTTTCGAGTATCAAGATTCATTGGGATTTGTTTTTAAGGGCAGGGTCCCCAAGTCCTACCTTGTTATTTAACCCATAACTAGAGGGAAGGGATGGATTAATACCTTTCCCAAGGGTACCAGTGCTTAAGTGAATGCAGGGTATTCAACTGGAATTCGAACTTGGCTCACCGATTTTTCTTTCCGAGCTGATATCCATTGCACCACAACACACATCCATCACTAAACGCTTACAGCACCTGGTATTCCCAAGCGGTCACCCATCTAAGTACTGACCAGGTTCAACGTTGCTTAACTTCGGTGATCGAGTGAGAACCGGTGTATTCAACGTGATATGGCCGTAAGCCTTTAAAGCATTGTACCAAACTAAATTAAACTTAGTCAATAATGATATGTATTTGGTTTATTACTATATATCAGAAACTTGTCCATAATCTTTTTTTTTTGATAGCCTTTTTTCTGAATACACATATGGAATAGAAGTATATACGATGAGAATAATATCAATAGACTTATCAGAGAAGAGACAAATTTATCTGTTCAATTTGCCATTGAAGTTTTGGGATTTTATTTCACTTACAATTTCAATCTTACATTATGTGAAATCAATATAATTTTGATAACTTTTTTCTTTTATATCTTACTTATCTTATTAGTTTTATTAAATTGTTCATCATGAAAGTAATGATTTTGATTTAAGCTTGACAATTTTACCATTTATTTTAAAAGCAATTCACTAAAGATTTATTTCTATTCATTTTGAAGATATTTTTAATGAAAAATGGAAATCCTTTCAACATATGATTTTCTTATTTGATACTTGTATAAATTCAAGCTGAGATTTACATTAAGATGAATAAAAATGCTATATTTGGGAGAAATGTTATAAGTGAAAAAACATTAGAATTTAGTTTAAAAATATTGCCAAGTGCAGATTTGAATTTAGGAACCCATGAGAGATTAGCAAAAACCCTCAATCCACAATGAAGATATGAAAGTTTTGATAAAAAAAGATCTAAAAATCAAATTACTCAAACTTTCATCTTGATCCTTGTCATTTGTGGCCAAGGACCAATAAGTGAAATTTAAGTTTAATTCCACATTGATTACAGATCTGATCTCCCAGACCTAAACTTTTCCATTATACCTAAAGAGCTATTTCCTGATGTCTATGGTATGCCAAAAACAAGCTCAAGGAAACTATACAATTTTTTCCTTTCCTCGCATATTAAGATATGCGCTATGTTGCATAGGGACCCATATTTAAAAAGGCCCTGTACCCCAGTTGAGACTAAATTGTAATTATACAAGTCATTTAAATATTATTGTAAAATACATGTTGTATATCAAGAGGTTATTTTAACATATAAGCTGATAACTATATCATAACTGTACAGCAATTCTGATCTTATATGTGATCTATAGCACTAAAATTAAGCTATTCTTTTTTTTGTTAAATTACAAGTTATATTTATTACTTTAAAGTTATATTTTTTTCTGAATTGTTGTGGATGTAGTTTTGTATTAAGACTAGAATAAATTGGCACATAAAACTTGTTCTTTGTCAACCCTAAAAGATCTGAAACCATCTAGTTATTTTTCATAAAATTTTATATGATGTCTTATTGAGACATTTTGTTAGACTTTTTTTTCCTTCAATATTTTACAATATTTCAATGAAGTCAAATTCTGCCTACTTTTAAAATTTGAAAAATAATTTCATTCCAAACCAAAGATTTTCAGTGACAGAATATACAGAGCAATCATAGATGCCATAATTTTACAGAGATTTGGCATTTAATTAAGATGCACTTACTAACAGCTGTCAGATTTATTAAAAATATAGTAAAAAGAAGTACCTACATAATCATTCTATAATGTGTTACATTCAAAGAGTAGAAGAATTGTCAAATTTCAAAAATGTGGGTGGAGGCATCTTGTTTATCAATCTGAAGTTGAAATCAGAGAGAATAAAACAGGGTCAAAACAGTGTGGCATTAAGGAATGGTCTCTCTCTCTTTTCATGTATTGCCTCAATGTCGATTATGTTGGGACCATCCCCATACTCTTGAGATGGACATGCAAGTATTTCAGGTGCAGTGGTATATGTATTAATCATCTACAACCTCTTCATGTGGTGTGGTGTAGTCAGACACAGGTAGTTCATGATAAAGGTTTGCTTCAGCTTCAGTTTCTTCTGTCTCACTGTAGTGTTGGGTTTCTGATTGGGGTTTCATTGTTACCTTGATTGGGATATGCTAGCACTTGCTGAGCTTAACTTTATATGAGCCTGATTGGGGTTGTTTCTTGGCAAATTTTTTAATGAGGTACTAGTTGCTGGCTATGGATATGAGGATGTACTGTTTGTTTTGTCTATTGGTATATAGATATGCCAGGTCCTCAGTGTTGGGGTAGGATGGGGGTCTCTTTATGTGTGATTTGGACAAGGCACTGTCAATGTGGTTTGCATTTTAGCAGTCATATTTCTGGAAGATAATATCTCTACGATAGACAACTATTCATGTGTGTACTGTTCATGTTGCATGTACATTTCACAGGCAGATAGGCCTGAACCCTGAATGTGTGAGTTGAACAGAGCGATCAGAAAGGTATATTTGTAGAATGAAGTGTGAAATTGAAAAAAATCCTCATTGCAAAACATGTAAAAGAGCATGTTGAAAACAGTTAAACATTTTGTAATTTTGGATATCTTAACCCTTACAAAATGCCATTCATAATTTTGCTACAGTTACTATGAAAAATTACTATTTGAAATTATGCTTTAGTTTGGTAAATGAAATGAAATATATTAAATTCTAAAGAATGATGAAAATGCGCACTCTTGGTACTGGCTTTGTTTTTATATATATATATATATATATATATATATATATATATATATATATATATATATATATATATAAATGTATAGATTTTGAAATTGCATAAAAACAAAAAACTGAACTTCTTACATTCTGCTCTCAAATTGGCAATATTTTTATTATGTTTTATATCAGTAATTTTAAGTACCAGTCCTTCAAATTATCCTAATTAAATTCTGCAGGAGAGACTTTTTTCAATATTCACTAACAGTTATTTGAACAAAAAGAACACATCCTTGTTCCCTGTTTAGGATGTGGTTTCCGGCTTTCTCTTTTCCAATCTTTTTACTCTTTTCTTTTTTTTTTTTCAATTGGAGTAGATAGCCTAAACTATTGCCCGGTCCACAATCCACCCACTTTTATTGAACAGGTGAAGAGGCTCATCCCTTGTTCCCTGTTTAGGATGCGGTTTCCGGTTTTCTCTTTTCTAATCTTTTCACTCTTACTCCTGTGCATCAGTGGCATTACCGCCTTGCTTGGGGTGATGTGATTAAAAAAAACTTTACTAAGAGGATGAAACTTTTAGTATTCAGCAAAAAAAGACAGACAAGAGAAAAATCTATTAAATAACGCATATGTCAGTTTTCTCATATAAACCACAATGAACACATCAAATATTTTAGATCATAAAATGTCAGAAAACCTATAAAAGATTTGAATTATTTTGAATGCAGCCTGGTTGGATCTGGTAAATTTAATGTTTGAAGGAGTAAAAACTTTAAAATCTATTTATTGTAAGTCCACCAAATTTGAAAATTTTATAATGAAAATTCTTCAGTTACTTTTCTTACAGTCAACACTATTAAAATATTTATTTCACTACAAATATTACTTCAAGTCTTTGCATATAAATGTAACTGAAATCAGATTAACAAGAAATAGTCATCTCCTTGTAATTCTTGTGTCCTTTGGGCGATAGCATCTTTAACACTAATAATTAAAAAACATTAAATTCATGCAATGGTCACACAACCAACATACACTCTTACAGGTTAACTCAACATTTACTGAAAATTAGGGCAAGTCATACTCATATTGGATATCACATATCAAACAACCAAAATATGACTATTAACCTAAGAAAAATATTAGTAGATAATAATAAAATACTATACAATACTTACTGTATAAAAAAAATAAATAAATACAAATCAAAATACTCAAAGATATTTCTTATTTTTATAATCGTTTCACCTCAAGCAAGGCAATACCAGGACTGGTGCATAGGGATTACAGTGAGAGAAAAGGAAAAAAAAGAAAAAAGAAAAAGGGAACACATTACCAGGGATGTAGAAGAAAGGATAAAAGAAAGTTGGGAATCAAGAAGATAGAAGATGGCAATTGACACTGCACTTAACTTTTGGAGATTGTAGCTATTTGGGAAGCAAGTATATGGAAGGGAGTTCCAGAGGCAGGAAATGTGAGAGAAGAAACTGATAGAATAGAAGTGGTAGTTACATTTGACTATTTTGATGGTAAAAGGGTTGTCAATTTAGTAGCACAAGTAAATTCATGTGGTCAGGGCACCAGGAAAAGAAGCTTGTTGAAGCAGAAGTCATGATAATGTTTGTAGAAAAGACAGAGGGAAGCCACATCTCATCAGTGAGTAAGGAACTGAAGTCAAGCTGTCATATTGGAATCAATTTCATTGCAGATCCTCTTTTGGATTTTCTTGAGAAGCTCAAGATGAATAGCAGGAGCACCTGACCAGATATGGCAAAAATATTCAATGCATGGTTGAATGGTAGATTTATAAATGTGCAAGATAGATTCTGGTGAAAAAAAAAAGTAAACCCTGGCCAATCACAGTGAACCAACCTTCTTAGCAGTTGAAGTAGCTATTGATACAATGTAGTCATTTCACTTGAGATCAGTTGAGAGAGCGAAGTCAGTAAGGCACAGTTTGTTGCTTTCTGGAAGATTAGTGTCGTCCATAAAGATGGAAGGTAGGAAAGTTTCTCTATGGTGGTTAAGGCAGAGTAGCTTTGTATTGAAAACATTAAAATTCACAAGTCACTTCTTACCCCAATCCATCACAGATTAGAGGTCCTTTCCAAGAGTAACCGCAAGGTTTATTTTGTCAGTTTTGGTAGATTTCTTATCAAAACAGGAGTAAATGCTAGGGTCATCTGCATAGATGCCTCCTTAAGAACTCATTACATCAGGAAGATCACTGATGAAGATCAGGAAAAGCGTAGGACCTAGGATAGAGGTTTGAAGTATGCCCGCATTTGTATGAAAGAATCTCGAAGTATGCCTATTCAAGATGGCCTTCATTTCACAATCTGATAAGAACAACTGGATTAAATCAAACAATTGTCCAGAGATAACATAGTCCTGTAGCTTGCAAAGAAGGCCAGCATATCAAACCCTGTCATGCACTTTTGAGATATGCAGGGCAATAGCTTGAGCTTGGCTGTTCTTATCAAGAGCCTGGTATATATATTCAGTGATGGCCGTTAGCATATCAGCAGTAGATCTGGTGAAACAAAAGCCACACTGCTTGTCAGAGAGTAGGTTGTAGGATGTGAGATGATGAACCATTTCAGCATTGATAATAGCCTTGAACACTTTGCCAAAGTGTGGTAAGAGACAAAAAGGTAATAATTAGGGGGGTTAGAGGGGTTTCCAGAGTTTTTAAAAACAGAAAGTACAGAGGAAGACTTCCAACAAACAGGAAAACAAGAAGCAGTGAGGCAATAGTTACAGAGTTTTAAAAGGATAGGAGAGAGTTCAGGGGCACATTTCTTTAGGATGATGACAGGAAAACCATCACCTCTGCTAGCTTTAAGAGAGTTAAACTTAGAAATTATATTAGAGACCAGAGATGGAGTTATATATACATCCCTCAGTTTGGCCTTGGTTCTAAGTGGGAAGTTGGGTGTTGGTATTCCAGATGAGTCAAGTGTGGAGTTTGAAGAGAATTTGTGGGCAAAGAACTCAAAGTTGTTCACTGTGGCTATGAGGACCTCAAATTTATTGAATAGAGGAGGGATTGAGGTTTGCTGTTGTTTAGCATACTTTTGCAGAGATGCCAGTAGTCTTTGGAACTAAAATTATGAGATGCTATGCACTGCTTCATTCTATCAGCAAACAATAGCTTAATATAATTTAGGACATGTTTGCATTCATTATGAGCAAAGACAAAAAGGTGCCTATTGTAGACAGACATGTTGCTTCAGTAAAGCTGGAAGAAATGATTCCTGAGGGAAATGGCTGCTGAGCAAGCAGGAGAAAACCAAGGAGATGAATAATGTTTAAGTAACAATATAACAACAACCCACATGAAACCATATCTTTAATTACAGGAGATTTTAAGAAGTGTTTAAAAATTTGTATATCTTTGTCTTCCTCCACAACCATTATTATTGTAGCCTATTCAAGTTAACCATTATTTTCCGCACGTATTACCATTAACTATGTCTATCAATCTGTAAATCACTAGCTTGAGTGGCTCTTGAGCCTTGTACAAGCTGAACATCATTTTAAAACAAAAAACAAATAAAACCTACAAACCTTTAATGAATTCTAAAACTATTGATATGTATATTCTTTATATATAGTTACAAACCATTCGACACATAATATCATTTGTGTAAAATACTTATATATTTAAATTAGAAATTTCGCATACCCAAGAATGCCAGGATGAAATTAATAAAACTTTTCTCTATGACACTGTTAACATCTGTGTTTCTGTTAATTACAGCAGATGGTCAAAAGAACTTTAATGAAAACATTATAAACTTTGAGGCGGTCCCTATAAACTTGATCCAGAGACCCAACAACTTATGTGCAAAATGGAAAAATTAAACAAACAGACCTTGTCAGCCAAATGTTTATAAAACTTGCTTGAATATATATATGTGCATACATGTGTGTATTTATGTACATATGTATGTACACACATCAAGAAGACCATAACGAAATGGTGAAAACAAAGCATTTTACACAAACAATTTTCAACATAATCGCCTTTGTCAATACACTTAACATTTGTTTCTTCAAAGATCAAATATTATATAGTAAAAATTTTACATTATTTAACAGCTCTGTGTGTAAGTTGAAAAGTCTTTGGCTTGCCCCACTTCCCAAAATCTGACTGAATCTTCTTGGTCAGTTTGAGATTTTTTCAGCAGCTTCTTATATACATTACATGCATATAGAGACAGAGAAATCAGTATCAGTTTGAATAAACTTAATTATTTTTATCAAGCAGAGATTTTCCCACAAATAATCCAAAATCTTTGTTGACTAACTTCTACCTTTGCTGAGCTCTGAACAATCAACATTTATTGACTTTTAATTAAATGCACTGTTTAGATTTTGCTTGGCCATCCTGTCAATGTCTAAGTGTTGATGATACACTCTCAACAGAAGGGGTATGAAAATAACTCTTTACAAATCTTTATCGATATCTTTGTGTGCATATGCATGTGTACAAAGAGTAATTTATACAGACATACAAGTAAGAGTGTATATGTGTCCCACCAACCCATGAAGGGTGGTAATATCTGATAAGCAGAATGTATCCATTCATCTCAGATGTTATAAATGGTCAGTTAGTTAAATAATCAGATGTAAGAACCAATCATTTGATTGTCATGCCTAAAGTAAACCTACACCTACTCCTCTTCAGTTGGTGTAAGATTTGTTGTCCAGAGAATGAAGATTTGTTATAACAAAATCCAACCAACTTGTTCAGATATTTCTTTACCTAATGTTCTAATGGTTTGATTTAAAAGAAAAAAAAAATTAAAAGTTGAAAAAGTCTCTTGAGATTCTTCTTGAAAATAACAGCTTTCTTCCTCTTCTTTATATCACAGATAGGAGATGCACTTGGGTGTTAATCAGGCATAGTAATGTGCCATGAAAATACAATAAAAAACACAAAAATACACACAAAGATATAAAGATAAATACTGGGAGATGTTCATATTCCCAACTGCTAGTAAGCCTGAAAGCTGAGGCTTCTAATTTATCTTGACATCCGTAGAATTATTATTACCAAATTGCTAGACCTGTACATCATCACTTGTGAAAAAGTAAAATTTTGAAGTTTAATAACAATTGTATGTTCATAACTATGATAAAATATAAGAAAACATCCCAAATTTGCTATTGTAGCTACTTTGTGGAACAGATTTTTGTGTGAACTTCTTCTATATGCCGTGTCTCTTCAGGATGTAAGTGATCATTGACTTTCACATCTCCCTATCCCTTGTGACTCTTAGCATGCTTTCTCCCGTTACCCCACCCAAACCTTCCTCTGCCATCCACTTGTTCATGCCCATCAATTATGTTATGCATTGCTTTCTCCTGTTTCTCTTTCCCTCTATTTGACCTATGAGTATCAGATTCTCTAAGCTCTCCTTCCTCATTACATGTCCCAGGAAATTCAGCTGTATTTTCCTGATATTAATTATTAGTTTCCTTTTTGTTTCCATTCTCTCCAGAACCTTATCGTTGCTTGCATGTTTAGTAGATGGTATCCTCAGCATTTCAGTTGTTTCAAGTCTCTTCGTTATCTTTGATGTGATTGTCCAACATTCACTGCCATATTAAAAAACAGAAATCACATAGCAATCTAGTACTTTCTTCTTTGTAGTGAAATTTTCCTGTCTCTTAATACTCAGGTTCTGAAATGCATCCTTGGCTATGCCAGTACGCCTTCGAATCTTAGTGTCACACTTTCACTCTTCAGTTAGAACACTTCACAGGTATTTAAATTTCTCTACTTACTTAATTTGGTATCTCCCACCTATAGTTGGCATTTTGGGCTTCTTATTTTACTGACAACCATGCATTCAGTTTTCTTGTAGTCCTTTCTTTCCACTTTCTCTAGCTACCTTCTGTACTTGTGAAGGTCATTCAAAAAGTAGTACCTCTTGATCTTTAATTACAACAAATTTAATATAGCTGAAGCACACCAAGCAAACCAAAATGAACACAAAAGTTTCAATATTCCAAATCTAGTCCCCAACATATTTCCTTCATTCCTTCCTCAATTAGGATATTCCACCTTTGAATGAGGGTATGTATACACAACTTGTACGTGCTTTTAGGTTGTTTTCTTAGTTATGTGTAACTTTTTTCTTTTTTCACTTCATCATTATTAGGAAACTGTTTTCCTTTGAGTTCCTCCTTCAATACCCAAAAAGATTGAAGGTGCCAGTCAGGAGTCCAGAAGCTCATTGACAGCAACCATTTTTTGCTTCTTCATAGAGTCTGTCAACAAATATCAGGACATGATTTTGAAACCTGTTTACTCAATTAATAAAACCAACAGAACTAATTATCAAACAATTTAAGGTCTGTTTCCTTATACTGAATTTACAAACTTAGCTTGAATTAAAAAATATGGTAAAATACTTTTTCAATTGATCATTACAAATTTATAAAATAAAAATTACAATATGTAAAGATTGTACGTAAGTTCAACAAAGTCTATAGCCTAATGAAAAAAAAATATTTTCACAATAATTTTCCCTCAAACAAACTCCAATTTTATCTTGAAGTGAATGGATAGAAAAACAATGATAAAAGGTATGGTAAGGGTCAGAAGTTATTTTGAGCAACAAAAGATAAAAAGTTCATACCCTAAAAATACATGTCAGAAAAGAAGACTATGCAAAGCTTAAAGCAGAATAAGCTATATCGATATAAAAAAATTCTTCTCAGAATTAAAACATGAAATTTAAAAATGAAAACCAATACATTATTGAATTACTTATGACATTTTGCTTTTTATATTTGAAAATATTTCACTAAATTTAAAGTCCGCTATAAAAGATAAAAAGTTCATACCCTAAAAATACATGTCAGAAAAGAAGACTATGCAAAGCTTAAAGCAGAATAAGCTATACCAATATAAAAAAATTCTTCTCAGAATTAAAACATGAAATTTAAAAATGAAAATCAATACATTATTGAATTACTTCTGACATTTTGTTTTTTTATATTTGAAAATATTTCACTAAATTTAAAGTCCGCTATTTGGCCATGCTTAGAATATTGCTGCCATATATAGCTCAATGCCCCTGCTATTTACCTTGTGCTCCTTGATAAGATCCTGGGAAGAATCAACAATATCTTGGGGCTCTGCTTCAGTCAATTTCCCTCCACCATAAGGTCACTTCTCTGTGACTTTTCCTTAATTACTTTCATGAAAATTGTTCAGATGAGGTTTTGAACACAGATTGAATGGTGAAGCTCGAACCGTTGCCTTGGATATCTCCAAAGCGTTCAACAGAGTCTGGCATACTGGCCTTTTATGCAAACTGTGGAGCTACGGTATAACTGGACATTTGTTTGACCTCATCCAGTCATTCCTCTCTAACTGCACATTGAATGTAGTATTAAATGGACATGTCTCCCAAAACTACCATACGAACGCAAGCATCCCTCAAAGCTCTATCCTAGGTCCCACACTCTTTCTGATCTACATTAATGATCTCCCTGATGCCATTAGATCCCAAGTAGGCATATACGCCGATAACACCACAATTTACTCTCACCTCAATCAAAAACCCGGTGTGGGTGACAAAGCGAACCTCACTGCCAAGCTTGAAAAGGACCTCCAATCCGTAGTGGACTGGGGTAGGAAATGGCTCGTAAATTTCAATGCTTCTAAAACGAAGATGCTATCAACTAACCACCATAGACAATCGCATCTACCTCCCATTAGCATGGTACAGGCTTGCCTCCCAGAGAGTAAAACACTATGCCTCCTTGGCCTTACACTCTCGGCGGACCTCAAATGGAATGACTATATCAAATACATTGCCAAATCCGCCACTATAAAAGCCGGTTCTCTGTGCAGGGCCCGGAAGTTTTTCCCGTCTGAATCTATCCTGCACATATATAAATCTACCATCCGCCTGTGTATTGAATACCGCTGCCACATCTGGTCGGGTGACACTGCTACTCTCCTCGGGCTTCTTGACAAAATACAGCAGAGAATCTGTAATGTGATTGATACCGACTTCGCTGACCGCCTGCAGTCACTCTCTCACCAACGTGATGTGGCTTCCCTCTGCCTCTTCTATAAATACTTTCACGGCTTCTGCTCCGATGAACTTAAATCACTGGTGCCCCCTAGGTGTGAATTTACAAGAGATACTAGATTAGCAACTAGGTCCCACCCTTTTACAGTGAAACCGATGAAATGAAACCGCAATTTCTACTCCAACAGCTTCTTTTCTCGCGCTTCCCACCTGTGGAATTCCCTTCCACATGTCTGCTTTCCCGACAGCTACAATCTCCAGGAGTTTAAATGTAAGGTCAATAGACACCTCCTATCACACTAACTTGCATCTGTTCTCCCAACACTCACCATCTACCCAACCCTCATTCTCGGTATCCTTACCTGTTTATCATCCTTCTTCTGACATTTCCTATATCTAACCATCATTTCTCACCACTTTCCCCTCTATGTAACTCCCTGCACAATAGTGGCAGTGAAATGCCTTGCTCGGGGTGAAACGATTATAAAAAAAAAAAAGATCGCCAGAGAACAAACACAGCTGACCTCATTTTGAAGTAATTAGAAATAGTATGCAGCTGGAATCACATGATGTGCAAAAACAATATATATATGACATATATAATAAACTAGCCCAACCATCGATGAATCCTCAAAGAGAGCCATCTATCCAATTTCACTCACAAGGCTTAGGTCAACTCGTGGTATGGGCTTCAGGCACTTTCAATCACTATCAATCAATATCAATCACTATCTACAGTCCTCCTGATTATTCTTCTCTTTCTGCTCATTATTAATGCTTCTGTTCCTAATTCTTTCACACCTTGTAGAATTCAAGTTGACTTACTTTTGTACCATGGCCTCCCTGTAATCTTAATAAAATAGAACCAATTTGATCATTGATTCTTTTGCCAGGATTACAGGTAAGTCACCTTGAATTCTACATGTCTGACATATACTGTTAGAAGGCATCAGTATTCTTGTATTTGTGCCTTTACAAAAATGGCGACAAGTATTCGTTGAACTTACACAAGGAAACAAAAAAAATATATAGGTATCCTACACGTCATAATAGCATATTCAGTAATATTTACGATTTCACCAAAGAGATGTCATATTTGCAGGACTGCAGAGCAATAACCAGGCAAAGTTTTTAAGAAATTAATCTACAAAATATTCAGCAGAGTACAGCAAAATGGAAGAACTAAAAGCTATCACGATTCAAATGTTGTTGCTACAAAAGCAACAAGAAAAATAACAGTTGCAGCAACAAAAATACAACAAGAACAGCAACAAAACCAACAACATGAACAGCAACTGCAATTACAACAACAGAAGTTTTTCAGGAAAGAAAAAATTTCAGATTTATTAATTTCAGAAGCTGTTGCTAATTCAATTAGTGAATTTGTATACAATCCAGATGAAGGGATAATTGTTCCAATTTATTATAGAACATAGGAAGAGATCTTCAAAAGGGATTGGTTGTATTGGAATGATAAAAAAAAAGTTTGTTTGTTATAAAGGAAATTGTCCCCTGCAGAACATGAAAAGTATGTAAATTTTACTTTGCCAAAAATATCAGGGAGATGAATTTTAATGAAACTATTGTAATACTATCAAAATTTTTTGGTGATAGGTGCTCATAATTTAATAGATGATGATAATGTCTTAACTTAGTAGAGTGCAACTGTGAAGAATATGTCACTTATGCAGAAGTCGTAAATTGGGAATGTGAGAAGTTCGAGTTAAATGAATTAACTCCAGATTCATTTAAATGCTTCATATTCATACAGGGCTTAACTTCTAAAAAAAAGCAGAAATAAAATCCATGATACTTGCTCAATTAAAAACAGAACCGAAATTAAATTTCCAGAAAATAGTAGAAGAGTGTCAACATATTGTAAATCTAAAACTTGAGACTGCAAGTACTGAGGAAAGAGACATTTCACAAATACATAGCGTCCATCCATCTAAGAGAAAAGACTATAGACGTTTTTCAACTCCTAACAGGACAGTAAAAAAAGAAAATGAAAACCCCCTCAATACCTAATAATTGCCACAGTTGTGAAGGTAAGCATTTCAAAAGTAATTGTTTTTTCAAGAATGTAAGAATGTATGAATGTAAGAGGGAAAGACACAAAAGTACTTGTTGCAGATACAAAAATGGAGTAAAAAATGAAACGTATGTGAACATGATAAATTCATGAAGTAAAGACAAAAAGCATAAAGGAAAAATTAACAAAACTTCAAACTTGTTTTTAACTGAGTTAGAAAAATCTCAAAAGAGGAAATTTGTTCTTGTGGAAATTAATAATGTAAAAGTAAAATTACAACTGAATACAAGATCTGATATCAATATCATAAATGAACAAACATGGAAAATAAATGGGTAAACCCAGTTTAATGACTTCTTATAAAGTTGCGCATAAAGTTTCAGGAAAGAGATTTAACTTTTTGGATGAATTCACCTGTAAAATTTCTTTTGTTGGAAAAACCAAGAAAGCATAGGTGTTTGTATTAAAGAATACTGCTAATTTATTCAGAACAGATTGGATCGAATTTCTTTTATCTTTGGGACAGAAATTGTTGAACTAAGGTTTTATGGTAAGAGAAAAAGATTAGCAACAGAATTTCTAAATATTAAACCAAAGCTGAACAAATTTAGACTCCAGAGGAAATCATCTAAAAGGGAAGGTGTCATATAGGAATAAAGTGTTGCTACTAACACTTGATTTGAACATGAATTGCTAAAGAGCAAACACAGTCAACCTTGTTTTAAAGTAATTAAAAGTATCATGCTACTGGGATCATGTGGCATGTAAAAACAATATATATATATGACACATATAACAAGCATTTGATGGATTAGCATTGAAAAGAATAAATGTCTCACAGTGTTGTTTGAATACATTATTGTTCTTGTATCTGAGACTTTACAAAGTCATATGACAAAACATGGAGTGATACTAATTAAAAAATAATCTGGTTTGAAAGTTTACAATTAAAACAGAAGGTAACATGTTAAAGTTTTTATGGTCATCATTTCAGTTGTTCATTTCTTTCTCTGATGAACTTTGATTGGTCTAAAAAGTTGATTTGTTCTCATGTGATTTGCTAATTTAGAAATATATCATTCAAATAAACACTTGCAAAATAAATTAAATTTCATTAATGTTTGACTAGTTTTTCTTTTATCTTATTACAAGATTCTGTGACCATATCTCTTGGGAACCTGTCATGGATGTTGCCTTTACTGAATTGGTTATGGATGTCAAGAGGCAAAGTAGAATCAAATCTACAATCATATGACTACACAGATTTCCTATAAAAATATGAGATGAAAATACAAAACTGTATAAGTCTAAATGTAACTTAAATGGTTGGTTTCTGTGACTGAAATGGTAAAAGTGACATCTTTATCAGAGTGTTACAATGGGATGAAAGTTGAAATTTTATTTGAACTTACTTCACTATTCTATGTCTATGCTATTAGAAAAAAAAGCAATTAAAAACTCACAATATGAAGAGTGTGAGGAAAAAACAAAAATAAGATGAAAGAAAAACTAGCAAAAACTGATAAAAAAATACACATTTTTAGCATGTTAACATTGCAGATTTTACAACATCTGGAATGTATACAGCCATTTTGAATATTTCAAGAACCAGTTGACAGCTTTATGGTAGCTTTTTCCCATGAACTACTGCTTGTGGAACTGACTCCCAGGAGACTGCTTCCCCAATCACTACAATCTTAACCTGTTCAAGTCTAGAGTTAACCGTAATCTTTAACTGTCTGCAAAAGCTGTGCCTCTTACTCTGTAGCACTCTACCTTGAATGGCCCTTAGGCCTTGTACAGGGTGAACATCATTGTTAAAAAAAAAAAAAACAATTGAAGACCTTACTGTGCATGCATGAACAGACACTCTCTCATGGGTGTTACTCAGCAGACAGTGAGATTTTACTGAATGAGTTTGTGGACTGTGTAGCTGTCACATTCATTATGATCAAGCAAATAAATTTTTTATACATTGCACAGGGATTTTCTTTAAAGCAAAACATTACATCATCCAACTCAATCAGTCCCTACCTCTCCAGATTTGTATTTCTGAAATTTCTGGCTTTTCCCAAAACTACAAATCACTATTGAAAAACTATATATGTTTAAGGTGAATGTGTCAAGGCAGCTGATGGCATTCCTGAAAAAGAACATTGCAGATTGATTTGAAAATTGAAAGGAATGTTGGAATAAGTGTGTGGGGTTCCAAAGAAAGTATTTTAAAGAAGATTACAGCTCCATTGATGTCAATAGTTTATTTTCATTAATGGTTAGATACTTCCTGCACTAGTGGAACTCTCTTTCAGCTTCTTGCTTTCCAGTCAAGTTTGATCTTCAAAAATTTAAACGCAATGTCAATCATTATCTTTTGCCTTCTTAATTTCTGCTCTTTCATTGTTATCATTCATTAATAATGTTTTTCCTTTTCTTAAATTTTTCACACTCAGTAACCTGTTGCATCTTAGCAGCTTTATTGCCTTGCTTAGGGTAAAAAGGTAAAAAATAAAAAATAAATGCACTTTACTGATCACAAGACAGGAAAACTCAACCTAGCAAAAGAATTTATTTCCTCTTGGTGAAATCTAATGATAGCAAGATAAAATCTCAGATTAACAGACAACACTTGCAAAATATATTGCTTTATTTTATTGTTTTGTATTGTGGCTGCTCTAAAATTTGTTATTTTGAAGTAATATTGATTGTTCAGTGTAAATTTTTATTTTTAGGAAATAATAAAAATATAACATTGAACAGAAACAAAAATCTTTAAAAAATACAATACTCTTATTTGCTAATGCAAATTCAACCTATTAAATTGTGAAATTGAATCATTTGATTTGCAGTAACTTCAGGGCAGAGGAAGAGCAAATGCCATGGTAGGATATCAGATTAAAACAATTACAAGCATATCTTTCTTCAGATTCAAAGAAAATATAATTTAGATCTAATTACTGTGAAAAATCATCTTGTAGAATTTCAAACTAAGCAGAAATTAGAGATTTCATAACTTGTGTACCCCCTCCTCTTCACAAAAATATTGGTTTCCAAGATTTGACCTTTATATCATGTAACAAAGGATAAATCATGGTTTTCTTGTTTTTTCAATATTTTTAACATAAATGCTCTCAAACAAATAGGTTAAGACAAAAGTTAGGTGAAATTTTGTTATAGAATAAAGATTATTCTTTAACATTAAAATAACCAAGGAGTATTATGTACCTATCACAGAAAATGATATAGAGACTAACATGTTGTTAAATATGTTCATAAAAAGTCCTACAAAAATGATGTTTTATTTATTCAAATGAATAAAAAAGATAATTTATATTATGGGTTGTATTATTGAAATCTTATAAAGAAAAACAAACTGAAGCTGTAACAAAGACTTACTGTAGATTTATTTCAAAATAAGGTTAACCTGCTATTTATATTCAAACTATTGCTGTCATGTTTGTTGTTATTATCACATTTTGGCCATTTTGTTCTTCAGCCTTCCTCAGGTGTATATTAATCTGTGTAACTTACAGAGAATTCTGAACTAAACTTCTTATTTAATCTATTTGGGTAGACCATTCTTGTTTCATTGTCCATATCTAGGGAGACCTCATCTAGTTTTTATTTTTAGTACTGCTCAGTTATTGCTTGCTTATTTCCACTGAGTCCAAGTATAACTGCCTGAGACAGGGATTGAACTCACTCATTATGTCAGTGAATTCAGAATAACAACAACAAAGATGAGGATAATAGTCCAAATATAAACAGAAATTCAGACAGAAATAAAGGTTTACATTATTTACTATTGGACTAATGTTCTTTTTGTTGTTGTTATGCACTGGAAGTAGAACAAGAACAACCTACCTCTGTAGAGGAAATAAAAGAGTTCAGTCTGAAATTAGGTAGGATACCTTGGCTTTTCCAAACCATTTCTTACCAGATTTTTGGTCTGAAATCAGATGCCTTTATTTACAGAGGGCTCAAATTATTCCTCCTCTTACCAAATATGGTGATTTCTACTGCTCCTAAATACAATTTCTTTTCTCTGTTTGGCCACTTTCATTCATATTTAGGAATAAATTAGTGAAGAGGTCATTCATAAACCCTATTATGAATTCTATATTAAAATAGAACAATGTAAGTAAAGATAATCTTTACCTTCTCTTTTCTATTTTAATCTTATTCCAGGCAGATTGGGGTGGGGTCTTTTTTGCCCACACACAACTTTCAATTGATACTGATCTTTTTGTGGTTGAGGTATTGATTTGAAACTTGAGATATGTTACTAAAAATAGACTCCCTTGAAAAAATTTCATTTGAGTTATTCTGAAGGCAATTGTGAATATAGTGAGTACATCTTTTGTTTTGCAATTGCTGACGTCAGCATATTTTTGTTGAGGTGAGAAGGTTTTGTAATTTTAGAAAATTATGTACAGTCTTATTTTAGCTTTTCAATACAAGCATTTTACCACTTTAGAACACAGATATTTCAAAGTACATTTAACAAGAAAAATGAAGCTGTTGCTTGAAGCATTTGGTTTATTTACTTTTCAAACACTCACATTTTTTTTACTGTTGTTTTATGCAGACAAAACAGTATGAACATTTTAAATTAAAGGCAAAAAAGTAAAGGAATAATCCAGTAAATTTTCAAACAACTTAAGTCATTATTTAGAGATTTATGGCATTTTAAAGTTGACAGGGGTTGGGGGGGAATCCTTTCCTACCTTTCTCAACTAAAAAATAAACTGAGTGATTTACTAAATTAACTAAACTAAATTTCTGGTAAGTGAAGAAAAGAAAAATTTGGCCTGTTAATTTTTATTTTTTATCCTGTCCAAAAGTATCACACAATCACTATTCTTTATAAATTCCTACTATGGAGGAGTTTCATTTTGCTACATTGTCATTCAAAATCTCTGAAGAAGCTTGTTAAAGTGAAACATGTTAGATTAAAGACACTTTTTACTACTTGTTCTTTACTTATTTTATATATATAAGTAAGTATAGTGCTTCTGCTAGGAATCTAGAGATTTTTGAGAAAATTCAAAGAATCTGCAATGTTACTGGTCTTGCCTGGTTTTTTAGCTTCAATCACTTTCCTGTCACCACAACAGTTTCCCTGTGTTTTTTCTATATATCTTATTTTCATTATAATTGTTCTGATGAGCTTTACTTTTTGGTATTTCAACTTCACAAGTTTAAGTGCTGGAAAAGATTGGCATCTAGATCTCATCATTTTACTGTTGAAATTGCTAAATGTGACCATTAGTTCTATGTTAACAGTTTCTTCTCTTGTACTTCATAGCCTAATCCGTAAGGCAGACATTGTATTAAAATTCCCAAGGAAAAAAAAAATGTATGTGAGTTTTGCCAGAGAATTATTCTTGGTTTCTAGTCTGTGTTGTTTATTAAGGGTAAAGAATATCTTTTAAGAGTTGTGATTAAAAGTAACTGAAATTAAGATGAAAGAAATACAAGTCAAAAAGTTAATTGGCAAGAAAGTTCCAGAAGATTTTCTACAACAAATACAATTTTATTATTTCTCAAAAAAGAAACAATTATTATTTAATGTAATCATTACTGTTATTCTTATTTACTAAGTTTAGCTTAGTATGGCACAAGGTCAAAAAGGTAGATAAAGAACAAAAAGATTGAGCTGTATTATTTAACTGCTTTAAGTACAAGCGTTTGAAATTTTAACCATTATCTGGCTTTAATGTATGGTATGAGTGGGAAACAGTTATTTCAGCCATGATGCTATTTCTATTTTTGCAAAATTGCAAACAAATCATAAATTCCTTTGCAATAAAATATCAGTTTTAAATCAAAACAATGTTTAGAATGCTCTTCAGACAATGTCCTCATTTCAGAAGATCTAATCTTCAAAAAGTATTGTAACAAAAATGGTGGTGATTAGAAAGGAGTAAGTCTAGTGAGTAAAGTGGATATAACAGAACTTCTCTAGTTTAACAGTTGTAAATGAGCCATCTGTGCCATTTTTAGTTTAACAATGTCATGATTTTTTTTTACAACTGTAGATAGTTTTCCACATTGCATGAGTTACACCAGGGATTCTCAAACATTTTTTAATCATAACCCACTATTCATGATCACAGCTTATGATGACCCACTCAAATTTACTGGGCAAAAATATGAAAGAATATAAGAAATATAATTTATATGAATAGATGAAAATTAATTTTCATTTTACGATGACTAATGATTAAATTGGGGTATGACCAACCCTGATTCATTAACCTCATCAAAACAACATACTGCTTGACACAATAACAGCATAGTAATGAAAGCATGAGTTTATAACTATCTCATCACATAGCATTTAATCAAAGCTAATGTGAAATTCTAGTATAAATTTTTACTTTTTTTTCTGCTTCAGACTCACCAGTGGGTCACTAACCATATTTTGGGAAACACTGGGCTATGCTTTACAGCTGCATGCAGTACAGTTTACTAATGAGTTGTGTTCCATTGAGAAGATATCATACCAATAATAAAGTATAGTTTTTTCTGGTGCTTTTGGCATGGTAGTAGTGGTGCTGTTTTTGTCTGTTTGCACATTATATAAATGGAAAGAAATCACTTTTCAACAGTTGAGTTTTTGAGTTTAAAGTTTTTGCTAATTGCAGCTAAATCTTAGCAACATAAGATATGGTGATAAAACAGAAGGAAAACTACAGGACTTCCTGAATAAGGTAGTAAAAGAAAGCAAGAAAAAAGAACCAATCATCAATTGTAAGAAGACTGAATGTCAGTAAGAGAAAAACCTCAACATGCAAACACATCACTCAATAAGTCCCAGACCTGACTCATAGATGGAACCACTAATAAAAAATTTGTATTATTTTTATGAAGTATTAACTTTCAAATGGCACATGACAAAATTTAAGCCAAATCAGATTATTAGTTTACAAATTACAGTTATTTAAGTGAAGCTACTATTGTAAATTTTGAAAACAATGGAAAAATCTGAATTTTATGTGTTGATAAAGCATTGCTTTCTGATGAGAAAAAATACTGTTCAAGCAAAGGAATGGCTTGATAAGTATTATTCAGACTTTGCTCCATCAAAAACAACAATTAAGAGATGGTATGCTGGCTTTAAACATGGTCATAAAGACACAAATGATGCTGAATGTTCAGGTTGTCCTGGAAAACACCAAAAAAATCCATAAACTCATTTTGGTCAATCATAATATGAAGTTGCACGAGATATCAGATGAGTTGAATATATCAGAAGGCAGTGTAGTCACCATTTTGCATGAACATTTGTTAATGAGAAAGCTGTGTTGAAAGTGGGTGCCATATTTGTTCACAGTCAATCAGAAACAACAATATGTCAATGATTCAGAGCAATGTTTACAACTGTTTCAATGCAACAAGGAGTTTTTGTATAAATATGTGAGAATGGATGAAACAGGGATCTACCTCTTCACGCTGCAATCAAATTGGCAGTCAGCTGAGTGGACAACAGCAGATGAAAGCCGTCCAAAGCGACCAAGGATGCAAACATCAGCAGGCAAGGTTTTAGCCTTCATATTTTGGGATGTGCAAGGTATTTTGTTCATCAACTACCTTGAGAAAGGAAGAATCATCAATAAAAAATATTATATAGCATTATTAGTGGGTTTGAAGGAAGAAATCATCAAACAACGACCACAAATGAAGAAAAAGTGATCTTTTACTAAGACAACACACTGTGTCACAAGTCGATTGCAACGAATTGCTTCCATATCCACCCTATTCTCCAAATCTGGCCCCCATTGACTACTGGCTGTTTGCAAACCTCAAAAGAATGCTCCAGGGAAAGAGATTTGGATCCAATGAAGAAGTGATATTGAAAACTGAGGCATATTTTGAGGCCAAAGACAACTCATTCTACAAAAAGGCATTGAATTGTTAGAGGAGCGTTGGAATCAGTGTATGAATAAAGTTGAATTTTGTTTAAAAGTTGTTGTTTTATAAGTTAGGCCTGGGATTTATTGAGTGATGTGTTATGAATTGGAGTTGTCAAAATGAAACAAATACAGTTGTTTGAATATCTGGAAACTGTGATGAAAAACATGACACTGAAATTCAAATATGCATTGAAATAACAAGATACATGCCAAAAATAAAAGCGAAGTATTAAGAAACAAGAAAATTTCATTAGAAAAAGAGAAAGGAGCACTGAACTGCTACGTAATATCAATCCTTCTGTATGGCAGTAAATACTTAACAATATCCTTAAAGAGAAAGAGAAAACTGGAAGCAACGGAAATGTGGTCCTCCGGAAGTATGCTGAGAATACCATGAACAGAATATATAAGTCTTAAGGAAAATGTAAACAAAAAGGTCATTTATACTTAGAACCAGAAATAGATAGCTGAAACTTCCTGGAAATATAAAGGAGGAGGACTTAAAGAATTTGACACTCACAAGACATAGTGAAAGAAAAAGGTACATGGGAAGGCAGTTGGCTATCTACCTAATCAGCTGGGCTTACGGCCTATCACGTTGAATACACCGGTTCTCGCTCAATCACCGAAGTTAAGCAACGTTGAGCCTGGTCAGTACTTAGATGGGTGACTGCTTGGGAATACTAGGTGCTGTAAGTGTATAGTGATGGATGTGCGTTGTGGTGCAGTGGATATCGGCTTGGAAAGAGAAATCGGTGAGCCGAGTTCGAATTCCAGTCGAATACCCTCCATTCACTTAAGTACTGGTACCCTTGGGAAAGGTATTAATCCGTCCTTTACCTCCAGTTATGGGTTAAATAACAAGGGTAGGACTTGGGGACCCTGCTCTTAAAAAAGAAAACAAATCCCAATGAATCTTGATACTCGAAAAAGAAAAATGTTGTAAAAATAAAATAACCTTACCCAAAAATCATTGGTTATGACCTTAAAATGATCCCATAAGAATTGATAGGTCGTTAAACCTCGAAACATACAAACAAACAAACCTAACCAGCCTGTGTGAATAGATGGAGAAAAGAGTTGGGAGCAAAAGCATAAAGAAAAGTTACTAAGAGCTACACTGGATAGGAAATTGTAAAGAGCCATGATTGCCCATATTCTAATGGAACACATAACATTGAAGAATTGCAACATTACTGAGAATGGTTCAGTCAAACTGCTGTGCAATTTCTTGGTTAGTCAATCATTGATTTGCACAACATGGTTTAATTTGTTTTTGATTCAGCTTTCTTAGTTGTTGACCAAGGCTTTTCCAGTATTTCAAATTTCTCACATTTGAATGTTTAAAATTTTCACTAATATTTTGAAAATTTTTTTTACTAACTAATATTATAACTCTTTCTATTTCAACATCCTCCAATATTTCTTTTGAAATCTTTAACTTAGACTTCTAAATAATTCAAAATGTATAACATAAAGAGTGTACTTAATATCATTCCTCAAATATACAAAAACTTATAGTTCACATTTGTTTCCATTTCACTTGATATAACTTAATATCAAAAGCCAAACAAAGATTTAAACCATGTTTTCCATTATTCAGTTCAAAATTTATAAAATGAAAATATAGAAACTATTATTATGAATCAAACAAAAATTGATATTAAATGCAAAAATAATTGGTCAAATTTAATGTTTAGATTAAAAGTTTAAGATTGGTGATTAAAAAGATCAAGTCTGGTATACCAGTAATGATTGGTTGTGCAGTACTAGTTACCTGTATTTATATTTTTAAGGGATGAATATATAAAACTGTGAATATTTTGTCACCTCATAAGAGATAATGAAGTTGATTACTGATGTCAGTTGAAAGAAGACAGGTAAAAGGAGGTGCTGAGATATTCTCAGCTCAAATAAGAATAACCTAAAGCTGTAAAACACTGATGATATTCCACATATTCACCCTGTAGTTCAACACACATGACATATAGTTTATAAATTTTCTTGAATCTTTCTAAAGGAAAAAAAAACCCTGATATTTAGTCATTGAACAATGACAGATTTTGTGAAGTGGAATGAACCAAAAACATTTACACATTATCTTGCATATCAGTCAGTCAGTTAGTGCCATATATGATACACACTTGGGTGATTATTTCTCTTTCGATCCATGATTGACGAGGCAGATTATCCCACAGAAGGTTGCCATTTCTTTCTGCAGAATGTTGGTTGCCAACCAAAGCTATAGAACATAATCTGTCCTGCTATTTAACCCATAGCTGAAGGGAAAAGCGATGGATTCATACTTTTCTCAAATGTATTTGCATACAAGCAAATGGAAACTGGCATTCAAACCCAACACGACTGATTTCCCATTCCAAGCTGATATCCATTACATCACAACACACATCATATCTTGTATTTACACTGGCTAAAATATGATGATGTAATAACAAAGATTTTATGTTAAACAAAAACGAATCATTAAATTACAGTATCTTCATTTCATAGTTTCAATTACCCATAAAGATCATCCAAATTTGAACATTGTGGACTGGCACTACAGCCTCACAAAGAACTGTGTCAAACAACTGAAACCATATCACTTGAGGATTACCAGCAGTTGCAACAAGTAAAATGAATAACACATTTAACTCAAAGAGAAAATAATGACATAATCAAGATGTTGGCATTCCTCACCACTTCAAACAGAATGTTAGAAAAGAAACCACCATCAATACTGGAAAAAGCAATAACAGCTACTGGACTTGAATGACCTGTTTTCCTTAAAACGTGTTTAGAGAGAAAGATTTTATAAATTTCATCCTGTTTCATCTGTGAATGCCATAGATTTCCTTATAGTCAAACAGGTATGGTAAATTCAGAAATAAGAAATTCAGAAGTTTTACATGATAATAGCTCCAAAGCAGAAGAGTAATGAGGCTGGCAATTCAGATATGCCAAGTAGAAACTATAAGTGCTTCCACTAAATGAAAAGGTGAAAGTTCTCAATTTCATTAAAAAAAAAAACAAATAATGTGATTATTAAGATCCATGGTAAGAAATCTATCCATCCTGTATGCTGTACACATACACCACTGATTTTGCAGCACCTTTAGTTCTGAATGATTCCTGGTTATCTGTTTTGAAGCAAAAGGTCACATAACAATTCAATAATATACCTTCATCCTATTAATTATGCATCTCTTGTAACTCTACAGCCTCAGAGGTTATTATAAACTTAAACATATTACACATGATGCCACCTGTGGCCACCTGGTGAATTAATCTGGTAATCGTGTGGAATTCAAATGTTTGTTTGTAATTTTATTCACATTAAAAAGGTGCCAGACCATCAACTGCTGGAAAATCAGTGGTGTGGTGTTATAATTGATCTAAATCTCTTACTATACATAAATCATAAATTAAAACGCATCATCAGTATTTATGTACAAGAAAAACAGTGATATATATATATATATAAAATAAAAATAAATTTTGATGTTCAAAAGTGTTGAATGATCATTTCAACATGAAATTCCTAAGAGATTTCACATCTCATCGGCAACTGCCACATTTAAAAAAAAAAATATGAAATGTGGTAGTTGCCAATAAGATGTGAAATCTCTTAGGGATTTCATGTTGAAATGATCATTCAACAATTTTGAACATTAAAATTTATTTTACTTTATAATTGGCTCTCTCATTTTAATTACATTGAGCTCTCCACCTGTATCATTTTTTAATATTAAAATATTAATATTAATTAGGATCGGGTCTTTGGGATTTACCTTCCTGCTTTTCCTTTTGGATTGAAGTTATTTAAAAATATATATATATATATGCACACACACACACACACATACATGCACACACACACACACACACACACACACACACACACACATATATATATATATATATATATATATATATATATATGAATAAGGAATGAAGAAAATATTTACAAGGTTCAAAACATTAATTTAAAACAGTGGTCAATATAGAAATAGAGCAATGAATATTTATTATAAATTATACTTTAGGACATGTACAAACTACAATCTACTACAAAAGTGTACATTTCGTTTTGACATTGAAAGAACAATGCCTCATCAGGTAGTAAGTAATGATGGTTATAAACGTTATTTTTGAAAAGAAAATTGATGAAAATTCACTTTGTTTTATTGGTAAAGAGGCTAGGAAAGATGAGAAAACAAAAACAGAAATCAAGAAAAGGGGAAAGAGAAGGACACAAAGGAAATAGAAAACAAGGGAGAGAGAAATAAAGAAACATGAGGAAAGAAACAATGAAAGATGGCTCAAAGAGAAATAGACACCAAAATATTGCATTCAAATGATATTTTTAGCTGCAATATTTTAAGTAAGAAATTTCTTATTTTTTACTTCACTAGAATATCTTGTCCTTTACTTTTCCAGGTTTAATAACTTGTCCTTTTCTTTTCCAGGTTTAATATAATCTTAAGAGTATTACTTTTTATGCGTGCATTTTTTCATGTAATCCATGATTTTTCCAAGAATTGCTATTAATTTAAAATAAATTTAATGCTTAAAACTGCATTTAATGCTTAAAACTGTATTAAAAAGAAAAAATATATGCAATTGATTAAAAAAACAATAAAAAATTGATTATTTATAATCAATTCTGATAAAATGATAAGTGATAAGCAGAGTTTGATTGATAAAAATCATAAAAGATATCAGAATTTAAATGTTGAAAACAGCATGCAAAAATATTTTTAAAAAAGTTACACTCCTGATCAAAATTTTAAGACCACTTAAAAATCTTTAAAAAGAAATATTTTTTTTACAGATGGGTTTTAAACTCCTACCACTTAAGGTTACCAATACTACAATCTAAAAGGTTATGGAAACAAAAAGCAACATTCCAAACATTTTATTTAGAAATTTACATTAAAAGAAAAAAATTAGAAAATAAACCCATTCTTATACAAATTATTTACAAATTATATTCTGGTTTTCTATATCAGAAAAGAATAATTTAGCAATAGCCATTTTTTAAAAAAAAGTATTATTTTCTGATAAAGAATTCATTTTACACATAATTGCTTAGTTCTGTAATGAACTTAATTGTTTAAAAACATATATAAAATAAAACTAATATTAAGTTTAACATGCTGCAATTTCTACATTAAAAAAATTGTGATTTGCAAATTTAAACAATAACATTCACATAGTAGTTGGCACCCGCTCACATGTGAGTATTGGGATCATCATCTTCACCCCTGATTCCATTTCTCCCCTCTAATGGCAGTGGCAGAGATTTTTTTAAAAATCATTTCACCCCAAGCAAGGTAGAAGTGCCATTGGTGCACAGGGAGTTACATAAGAGGTGAGTGATAAGAAAGAGGAACAAGTTAAGGGGGTGTCAGAGAATGGGAAAGAGAAGGATAAGAACACTGGCATGACGAGGGCTGCATGAGAGTAGAGTGGAAAGGAAAAAGAACATGATACAAGGGTTGTCAGGGAAAGGATGCAAGTCAAGGAGATAAGAGATGGCATTTGACATTGCATTTAAATTCTTAGAGATTATAACTGTCAGGGAAGTAAGAATACAGAAGGAAATTCTACAGGCAGAAAGTGCAAGCAAAGAAGCTGATAGAGTAGAAGTTGTGGTTACATTTTTTTTATAATTGTTTCACCCCAAGCAAGGCAGAACTGGAGAGTAAAGAGAGGGAGGAGAACTGGTCACAGCAAGTCTCAGAGATGGGTAAGAGAAGGATGGGTACATTGGTGTAAAAAGCTGCATGAGAGCAAAGTTTAAAGTGAGAAAAAGGATGGGAATCAAGGGGATAAGAGATGACAGTTGATGTTGCATTCAAACTTTTGGAGATTGTAGCTATCAGGGAAACAAGAATACGAAAGGAAGTTCCATGGGTAGGAAATTCAAGAAAAGAAGCTGATAGAGTATAAGTTTGGATTACACTTGATTGTTTTCACAGTAAAAGGGTTGGACCTTGTTACCAGTCTAGTAGCTCGAGTAAATTCGTGCAATGGGGGCATCAAGGAGCTAAGCTCATCGGAATAGAAGCCATGAAAGTATTTGTAGAAGAGACAGAGAGAAGCCACATCACGTCGATGAGAGAGAGACTGGAGTCAGGCTGGCAAGTCTGAATCGACTACATTACAGATTCTTCTTTAGATTCTGTTGAGAACCCAAAGTGAACAGCAAGGGCGCCCGACCAGATATGACAGCAGTATTCAATGCACGGGTGGGTGGTAGATTTGTAAATGTGCATAATGGATTCAGAAGAGAACAACTTCTTGGCCCGACACAGGGACTCTACCTTCTTAGCAGGAGATTTAGCTATTAATTCAATGTAGTCATCCACTTCAGGTCAGCTGAGAGAGTGAAACTGTGGAGGCATAATGTATTCCTCTCAGGGAGCCTAGCGTGGTCTGATAGCAGATAGGAAAGATTGTCCATGATGGTTAAAGAATAGCAGCTTCATTTCAGAAGCATTAAAGTTTACAATGTTACATGTTAAGTGTAACAAAAGAAAAAAAAATGATTGACCAAAACTCAGGGATAAATCACAGACAAATATTTAATTTACAAAACACACCAAATAAAATATTTACAAATATACAGTCTTTGTTGCATTCAAAACACGAAACATAGAGTTTACTACTGGCGAGTGTTACAAGGAGAGAAGGGGAATGTAAGGTGTCAAATATCTTTACCCAGTTAAGTTGGTGAAGAAGTTAAGTGCTTTATTTTTTTGGAAATCCTTAAATGAGTATATAAAGAATAATTATTAGTTTGGTCAATGAAAGAGTCAAAAATATGTATTTACCCATATAGTTCCATGAGGTCCTCTTTCAGGTTTTAGTTGGTTGGCTACTTCTTAGAGATTCTTTCAGCTGGATATAAATCTTTGAATCAAAGCCGGAGTTGATAATGCCAGCAAATCCTGGTAACAACTACTATCTGCCCAAAACCTATTTTTATAGGGGCTAACACCTAATTTGCATATTTCTAGAACCTTTTGAATTCTCTCAAATCTACTGGAAGATTCTGGCATCTTCCAAAACATTCTATTCCTAATTTCTCTACTTTTACGATTACTTCATGAATTAAAACTTTTTTGTAACAACAAGTAGGACTCAATAGAGCCCCTTACTACAACTTTTTAGATATTATTAATATTATTTTTATATATAAATGCATCCTCATAACAACAAGCCATTTCTTACCCCAGTCTACCACTGACTGGAGGTCCTTTTCGAGGACAGCATCAAGGTTAGTTTTGTTTGCATCAGCAGATTTTTTAGCAAGGCAGAAGTAAATGGTGTGTCATTAGCGTAGATGCCTACTTGGTATCTGATTATATCAGAAAAGTCGTTGGTGAAATCAGAAAAAGCATATGACCTAGAATAGAGCCTTGAGGGATACCTGCGTTCATATGATAGGATCTGGAAGCATGCCCATTCAATATGATCTTCATTATGCAATTCAATAGGAACAATTTGATTAAGTCAAACAAGTGTCCAGATATACCCTAGCCCTGTAGCTTGCACAGAAGGCCAGTGTGCCAGAAATGCTTTGGAGATATCCAGGGCAACAGCTCTACCATTGCCATTCTTATCAAGAGGCTGGTATATATACTCAGTGATGGTTGTTAGCATGTCAGAGGTAGATCTGGCAAAGTGGAAGTCATACTGTCTTTTGGAGAACAGGCAGTGAGATGTTAAACCACTCTAGCATTGATGATGACTTTGAACACTTTGCCAAAAATTGGTAGGAGGCTGATAGAATGATAATTGGAGGAGTCTGAGGGTTCTCCTGAGTTCTTAAAAACAGGAACCACAGATGAGGACTTCCAGCAGGCAAGAAACAGAGAGACAGTAGTTGTAGAGTTTGAAGAGGACAGGGGAGAGTTCAGGGGCACAATTCTTTAAGATGATGATTTATGGTGCTCAAGTTTTGAAATTATTTTAGAGACTACCAAGGGGTAATGTAAATGTTGCTCAGTTGAAACTCAGTTCTAGGTGGGAGGTAGGGTGCAAATATTCCAGATGAATTAAGTGAGGAGTTGGAGAAGAACCCGCGTGCAAAGAACTCATCTTTGTCTGCTGTAGCTGTGAGGATCTCATATTTATTTATTAAAGGAGGAATGTAAGGTTTGCAACTGTCTAGCATGTTTTTGCAGATCTGCCAGTTATCTTTGGAGCCAAACTTGCACACTGCTATATGCTGCTTCATTCTGTCGGTAAACAACAGCTTAGCTTCATTGAGGATCCGCTTACACTCATTGTGAGCAGAGGCAAATAGGCACCTATTATGATCAAGAGTAGGCTGTGAAGGCCCAACCTACTCCTGAAAAATCATTAGTAGTCATAGAGGTGTGTGGGTGGTGGATGCAGCTGGGTGAATCAGGCCCTCCTGACAGCATGTCATAGATCCTCTTCATGTTGATGGCTGAATTTAAAAATCTCAGTTTCCCCTGGGATGGTTCTAAACCAAGAAGTCTGATTTAGTGGCAACAGTTTCCCAGATCACAGGCATGATGTTGGCATATGTCAGATGTTTTCATGTCATTTTGGGCATCTGCCACAAGGGAGTTCTCCAAACAGGATGACGTGTTGGAGTTGAGTGTGACACATTCTGCAAATGTATTCCATACACTAAAAGAAATGTTGAAGAATAGCAGCCTTGATGCTGGGGAGAGATGTCAAAGAGAGGACCTTGTTATTAGCAATGTGGTCCCCACAACTGACACTCTCTTGGCTGGGGCTTCAGAATACACTGTCTTCCCTTCTGCAGTGGGGTAACTCCACTCCAATGAGGCATCCTGGATATGATGATAAACTGCATCTGGCAGCAAGGCCTCTAACTGGGAGGTTGTAAGAAGCATGGAAATTTCTTATTGCTGTTGTTCCCAGGTCTACCCTGTCTAGTGGTGTTAGCACCTGCCTGTTAGGGTCCTGGCTATAAGCAAATAGTTACCTCCCAAACTGGAATCAATACATTATGAAAGTATATAAATAGGTTTCCATAGCAAAAATACCAGCAATATATTTTTGAAAAAAAGAATTACCAGCAATACATTTAAAAATAAAAATATTACCAGCGGTACATGCTTGGAAAAATAAATATATTACCAGCAATACATGTTTGGAAAAATAAATATATTACCAGCAATACATGTTTGGAAAAAAACAAATATTACCAACAAAACATTTTTGAAAGAACAAAATACTATTACCAGCAATAAAGTTTTGAAAGAAAAGGAAAACTATTATCAGCAATACCTTTTTAAAAATATTACCAGCAATACATTTGATGCTTGTAATTTTATAAAAAGGGTTAATTTTTATAAAAATATGTCAATGAAACCTGATTTACAAACTGATTTCTTACAAAGAATACATATTCCATTCATATGAGCCTATACTAAAAATTTTGTCAGCATTAAATAACCCATTGAGGTTGATATGCTGTAAAACAAAATAAACCAAACCTCCCAAGTTATGCGAAGGATATTTCAGAGCTTTGTTTGCTATAACCACTCCAGATGTATGATGTCCTGATTATATAAAGTAACCAGGTCTTGCAAGTGTACAGAAGGGTGGTGAAGAGCATGGCCTAGAAGATCATGACTTTGTTTCTTATGGTGAGGCCATGATTGCTGAAGACTTAGTGTGAGAACATTTTGTACAGAGTATGAGCCATTTGATTCTTTGTCAAAGGTCTTTTGAAGATCCCAGAAGATGAACATCAGTGGTTTTTACTACTCACAGCTCTTCTGGGGTTGTCACACACAGAAGACTTTGTTGATAGTACCTCTTGAAGTATAGAAATCAAATTGGGATTCTTCTGCCATGGTGAACAGTCAATTTAGTAGTATTCATGCAAAAATCTTGCTAGCAATGCTTAGGAGGGAGAGGCCACAATAGTTCTTGCAGAGTTTTGGTTATCACATGGCATTTTAAATGTTCTTAGAAACTGTTTTATCTTCCCAGATTGTATGTATCAGAAGCATTAACTAAGTCTTCAATTTGAGATCAATGTGGGATAAAATTTTCACAGCCACATTGTTGGGTTCAGCAGCTTTTCTGGGTTTCATGAAGTAGAATGTTTCTCAGGAGGTCTTCTGGCATGGTCATTGAGAAGGCTGTGGAAGTGGTTTTTATGTTCATATACTACAATTCTAAACAATAGAACAATATCTTTCAATTATGAAGTGTTTTATCAGTGACTACAGACATTTCCTTTTATAAAGTTCTAGTCATTAAAAATCTTATTAAAGTTAATCTGCTGATGATATTTTAAATGAGAAAGAGGTATTAAATGATTTTACTTTCACAAGTGTGACTTGTCAGATGGACTTGTGAATACAACACACGGTTTTTCATTCTGGTAAAAATTTTAATTTGGAATTTAATTTGTTATTGCTTTTTTAATGTTGAAGATAACATTTTATAAAAGTTATTAAAAAATATGGATGTGCGTTGTGGTACAGTGGATATCAGCTCGGAATGAAAAACCGGGTAGCCGAGTTCGAATTCCAGTTGAATCCATTGTATTCACTTACGTGCAAATACCCTTGGGAAAGGTATTAATCCGTCTCTTCCTTCTAGTTATGGGTTAAATAGCAGGACAGATTGGGTTCTATAGCCTTGGTCAGCAACCAGTCTACTGCAGAAAGCAATGGCAACCTACTGCGGGATAATCTTCTGCCCAGTCAGTCATGTCTCTTTTGAGACATGATTGCCCAAGCGTGTATCACGTATGGCACTTAACTGACTGACTGATTAAAAAATAATGTCTAATAACTTCTACAGATCATAAATCTTGATCCAATTTAATAAATTTTACAGTTGTTGTTAATCACTGAATTTAAAAATGTTAGTTTTGACAATTCACTAATAAACTCAGTTGGCAACTAGCTGCAGTGTAAATAAAGTGATTATTTCTTTTTTTCTAATCAATTTCAAAGGTAGAGACCAGTTTTATGTTGTAATTACTTTTGGCCAATAAGAGAATGATTTAATGTACTTGCTATCAATATAATCAAACAAGTCTCTTGACAAAAATAGAAGAAATTAATTTATGTGTTGTGTCTCTTCAGAACATGAGCAATTGTGGCTCTCTACAACTTCCTATCCTTTGTAGCTATTAGTAATTTTTTCTTTTTGTCATCACTCCCACCATCTATTCACACAAGCTGGTCATGTAGGTAGCACACTGTCTCACCTTTTTTTTTTAGCCATCGATATATCTCGCATGTCAAATTCTCTAAATCCTTCTTCCTTATTATGTTTCCAAGAAATTTTAGCTGCCTCTTTCTGGTTCTGAGTAGAAGCATCTTTTTTTGTTTCAATCTTCCTTTAGTTACTCAAATGTAGAGCTTATCTATTAGCCAAGCACTGCTGACAGAACTTTCTTCTCTAAAAACATGAAAGTGAAGTTCATAATAATATACGAAGTTTTTGGTACTGCTCGTTTGCACACGTTTGGGATCCTCACATTAAACCTCGACCTTGTGTCACAACCATGTGTTAGTAGGACAAGGTAAATATTTAATTTGGTACTATAATTGTCACTATAAACTTATATGTAAGCTCATTTACATATACATTTATGAGACTACATAAAAACGCTTTTTTACTGTAATGTGTAAAGATAAAAACTTCTGAATTCTATGATATCATCAACTTTCATTCTACTTTTCTGATTTTAGTGTTTGTGAATTTCTTTTATTATCTTAATGCTTTGTCTACACTTGCCATAAATTTTAAATTCACTTCCTTTGAAATCAATTGATAACTATTGTCAAGACAAATTTCTTCATTACAGGTTTTTAATTAGAACAATTGGTTTTTTAATGGCTAATCAACCTTTAGCAGGTTATTCAAAGCTAGAAAATATTTTTATATTCTGAGAATTTTTTGGATATAATAATGACAAGTCCAATAGCAAGAGGAAGAAAAGGTGGATTTCTAAGTCATGTGAGTGTAATGAATCCAACTGGGATTGGAACTCAACACTGATTTCCAGTTCTTTCTTTTTTTTATAATCATTTCACCCCAAGCAAGGCATTCCACTGCCACTATTGTGCAGGGGATTACATAGGGGAAGGTGAAGAGAAAGAGTGGTTAGATATAGGAAATGTCAGAAGGAGGGTGATAGATGGGTAAGGATACTGAGGTTGAGGGTTGGGCAGGTGGGGAGAGTGTTTGAGAGAATGGATGCGAGTTAGTGTGTTAGGAGGTGTCCATTGACCTTACATTTAAACTCCTGGAGATTGTAGCTGTCAGGAAAGCAATCATGTGGAAGGGAATTCCACAGGCAGGAAGTGCAAGAAAAGAAGCTGTTGGAGTAGAAATTGCGATTACATTTTATTGGTTTCACTGTAAAAAAGTGGGACCTAGTTGCTAATCTAGTATTTCGTGCAAATTCATACCTAGAGGGCACCAGTGATCTAAGTTCATCGGAGCAGAAGCCATGAAAGTATTTATAGAACTGAGTTAGAATCCATTACAACACTCACATATCCAAGCAAACAGCACTTGGTATTCACAAACAGTTACCCATCTAGATACTGACAAGGCTCGACTTTGCTGATCGTATAAAAATCAGTGATTCAATGTGATATGACTAGTTTTTGATTAGAGCTATTATTTTCAAAAGTAACTGATTTAATAGTAACTGATATAGTAATGCTTCACTAAAAAACATGATTCAGAAGAATAACCTGCATGTCTGTTTTGATAAATTTCTTACTGTTGACAGTGTCTTATGTTGTTAGGTATGGGGAGAGAAACATATAAATTTCAAAGAACTCTTGACTATTCAGAGGAAGAAAGGATCTAAAGTAATTGGATGGACAGAAACTTATGTAAACAGAAATTATCCCTAATAAGCACAGAAAACATGCAAGATTCAAAGAATAAATGAGAGGTCATTTGGTGATCAGTCCATATCATCAGTTCATGTCAGAACACCAGATGTAAAAAAAGTAGATATCTTCAATATAATAGTATGTGTAGCTTTTTAAGCAAGATCCTCTAAGGAAATCAGAATGTAAAACTATTTGGGTTAATATATACTTTATGTATTACTTAAAAAATATCTAGAAGGGAAATTTCTTGTTGACAAATTAAAGGATAAAGGATACAAAGTCCTATAAGTAAATAAAATTGTCATTTTTTTAAATTCAAAATTTGTAGCTGTAATTTATTTTTAAAGAAGTAGCATTCAGTTCAAATTCAAAACAAATATTTATCTCAAGTTTTATATATGTAAAATATTACAAAAGATAATATTTAACCAAAGTTTGTACTGTAATAAGTACATGTAGTCTCTAAATCTACTAGTGATTAACTTAAAGGCTGATGAACAAAATATGGTTGATTTAGTGTGTTTGCTGCAGCTGCTCACTATTTGCTACATTGATTCACCAAAGATTCAAAAGACTGGCAATTATTGAGTGAACACAAAAGGACACATCCCTTTTTCTTTCAACAGAATAAAAGAAAAAATATTCAGATATTAATAGAGTATCCTCTTTCAAAATTTAAACTTTTCATAGTTAAAAGGAAAAATGTTTACAATAAAGCTTTTAGAAAATAAATAATTGTATAAGGTTATATGGAAATGAACTTTACCATCAATTTAACATTTTTGGATATATAACTAGGCTTTTTAATATTATATTATTATGCTAAAATTTATGTCTTATTTATGTAATTCAAATATGAGATTAATTTGCTTTTGTGAATTAAGTAAAAAAAAAATATTGCAAAAAATGAACTAACAATGAAACAAAATTTGCATAAGTAATTTTTGAGTTTTTATAATTTTTAAATTTGAATTTTATTTCTATGCATTTTCAGTAAAGTAACATGAAATATTAATTTGTTAAATTATTTTAAATTTTTTACAAGTTGTGTTAACCATTCTATATAATATTTTAAAAAACCTGATACAGCTAATTCTTTTGTTTATGGAACAAATATTTTCACTGGATGTAGTGTGAACATTTTGGTTCATTATCTTTGAAATTCTTAAGAAATATCTAGAGATTTATTTTCTCTCATTTTTAAAGCCATATCGCTTCTGGATATAGACAATCATATCCCTCCACAGCTTCCTTTTCCTAAATATCTGTGAATTGTCCTGACTTCTTTGTAGGTATAATGCAATAGTTTCCCACTGTATTCTCCATGGTTTTGAATTCAGAGTTGACCATCTCATAAAGTGGTTACCACTTAAGGCTAGAGAATTCACTCTATACTATTTAATCCAAAGCTACTTGGGGTGAGCTAAGAGTTTGGACTCAGTTTGCTAATTCTACTTTCTATGCTGACAATCATTACACTACCTTCAATGCATACAGAGATTTTATTTATAAGAGAAAATGTCAGAATAATGCTTACAAAAATGATCTTTTTATGCTGTTGTGTTTTTTTAATCAAATGGGTATTAATTTAAGTTGATTCATTAAAACAAGTAAATAACATATATAAAAAAATTATTGTCTGCAATGTTATTGTACAGTGATATACTTGGACTAATGTTCTCATCTTGGTTGTTATAAGCACAATATTTCAGCTGCTGTATCCCCCAGCCTAGAGTAGTTGACAAACTTCTAGGAATTTTTCATGAAACCCTTTATTCAATCCATTGTGATAAAATATTCTCACATGCTGTCCATGCTGAAGAATGTCTCATATCAGTTAATTCTTTTGAGTTCATCCATTGTGATACTGAATGTCTTTTTCATTGAACTAGAGTATATGACATTTTGCGCTAATTCCATCCCATCAAATTATGAAAAAAGAAAAAAGGTCAACTAAAAAACCTACCAATACAGACTTAATGAATCTAAGAATAAATGTAAGTAAATGATCTCCTGGGAGATGGTTGATGTCAAAGTTTAAATACAAGCAAATGGATCCAATTTGAAAGTCATTTCTTTCTCTTTCTTCAAATTGTATTTTTACTGTATGCATATAGGTCTTTTTTAAGAAAACATTCACTAAATGGCTGTACAAACATCACTGTGATTTTTGTATTATCAATTAATTATAGGTAAATAGCTAAATTCTGTGTAAACTTTTGTCATTTTTTGAAGATAATTCACACAGTTAAATAACAAAAGGACACAACTTTGCTTGAGCAGGTAAAATGATACTGAAGATACACTTATATCACTGTCAAGTGTTTTTGTCACTGTCACCACAGGCTTCTTTTAAATAAGGACTGGTGTCGCTTACAATTACCTAAAATGATTTGGTTTAAGTAGAGAAGAGACGGACACAATGAATAATACAGGAGTGTCTGCTATGAAATAAAAGAAACTGTCTTTGAAAGAAAGATTTCCATGGTTACACAAAATATCTTTGGATACTTTATTTGAAAGACTGTAAATACACATAACATCTGTTCATAGAAAGAGAGAAATTAACACATAAACTGATATTTCCAAATCCACTTTCTTAATAAAGTGGTTTCTGATAATTTTGTAAAAGGTTTGTATGTGTCCAGCTGTTATTGTCTACATTTGTATTTTGTGAGCAATTACTTACTTTGTGATGTCAGCTCAAGACAAGATGACTGATAATGTTAATTATTTAGTTTTTATAATAATGGCAATCAGACAACCTTATAAACCATACAATACAGAATACAATTCAAGAAAATTCTTCACAGACATCTCACAGTGTTTAAAATAGACAAAGTCTTAAAAGATCAGTAATATTTATTGTTATTTTTTAACAGAGAATTTAATTTTAAATTAGAAGTCTTATTTGAAAGTTACCTACAGAAAATAATTTTTTGTTATAAGTTTTCATATGAACAACTGTTATGTTAGTGAATCCTGGTCACCTATGATTGAGTTAGTATCACTGGCACACTGCTGGTAATAATTTAAAAGTCAACAATCATATCTATAGTCGGATATTATACATATGCTATCAGTTATTAGACTTCAAGACTTCCTATAAGTTAATTTGATAATGTTTAACTTTTGTGCCCCAAAAATGGTATATCAAAAAAACGATTATTTCCTTAACACAGCTATTATTGTGTACACTTTTGACTCTCTTAGCAATGTTTTTACTATTTTAAAAAGAATCAGAATTTTAATAAAACCCAAACATATGGAAGTGAATTTATACATATTCTTTATTTGTAAGAACTGAAATTGAAAATATTAAACATTTATTAAATTTAATACTTACAAGATTATTAAAATATGTCACCACTATAATGAAATATTTATTATTTACCATTTGAAAATAATTTTTTTTCATTCAGAAATTTATAAAATTGCTGAATAAAAAAAATTGTTTATGAAGAAAATTTAAATAAACACAATGACGAGTAACTACTTTCATTTTCTCTTGCCACAAAAATTCACTAAGTTAGGTTAAGAGCATTTCTTCTGCTTACATGTTTTTATAATTTTGTTATCATTTGTAAATTTTTGAATAAAAAGATTGAAAGATTTATTTTCAAATTTCTTTCTTACAGAGGATAGAAAGTGTGAAACTGAAATATGAAGGTAGATTGAAATAGTGAAAGATGTCTTCCAAAAGCTACGCAAAGTATTAAGAAACAAAAAATAAAGAGTACTGAATTGTTATGTAATATCAAACCTCCTATATGACAGTGAATACTGGACAATCTCTTCATAGATAGAGAGACTTGAAGTAACAGAAACGTGGTTCTACAGAAGGATGCTGAAAATACCATGGACTGAACATTTGAGCAATGATGAAGTTCTAGAGACGATGGAAAGAAAAAGGAAATATACTTAACATCAAGAAAAATAGTTAAAGTTTTTAGGGCATAGTATGAGGAAAGAAGGCTTAGTGAATTTGATAATCACATGATAGATTAAATGCAATAGAAACAGAGAAAAACAATGCATGACCTACCTGGTGAACTTCAGTGAATGGATGGCAGAGCAGGGTTTGGGAGAGATGGAGAAAAGACAATATTGAGAGCTACAAAGAACAGGAAATTTTGGAGAACCATGATTGCCAATGTCTAGAAGAAGGAATAATAATTTTTTTTTTAAAAAGTAAATAATAAATATTGCATGGTACTTGGTTCACATATTTTTTTATAATTATGTAAATAAATATTCTCAAGAGTGTGAAAAGTGTATACATTAATAGTGGTGTCAAGAGAATAACAATTGTTTTGTCACACTACAGTGGTAATAGATGTTGGGTTGTATTCCAATTTTTCAACAGATTTGTAATTTCTTACAAATTTGCAAGAAGCAATAATGAATATTTTCTTGTTTATATATTTAACTGAGTTTTATAATTCCATCTGAACAAAGATTCACTTTAAGAGAAATAATTTCTCAAAGTTTTATATGATCTTAAAATCTTGATCATCGAAATCTTTTGGGTATTCAGTTTCTGGTGAAAATAATGAAAACAAGACTGAAAGAACCAATGTTGTTTCCAGTTTGATCAATGTTTGTAAACATGCCAAAACATGTACTACCTTCAGTGGGAGATTAGTAATGAATCTTACAAAACAGCTTCAAACGCTTACTTAAAACACCACCAAAAACAAAGAGGATAACTATGACAATGATAACAACCCAAGAAGATTATTGTCTGATATAATAAACATCCTTTTATTTGAAAACAAAAGTGAAAATAATATCAACTAGAGTGAACCATATAAAATTTTACAGTTTCAAAATATACTTATTTATGAAGCTTACACAAAATTTATAACAATAAGAAAATAGTGAAAAGATATAAGATGTAACATTTGAAGTGTGAGAAACTTATTAAAAATGATAATGATAATGGTAATTCAGCATTCATTGACTGAGCAGCCAGTGCTATCATTGGTTGAAATTTATAAAATCTTTCAAGTGAAACAATTTTTCAGGCAATTTCCCTAGCTGTTATCACTTTTTTTTAGAATTGATGGAGGTTTCCTTTCTAACCTTTTGCTTGAAGTAGTGTAGAACATCAACATTTGAACAAAAACAAAATAAAAACAACATTTGATATTTTATTGTTTTTTGTGTGGATAAAAAGTAGAACTTTTAAAATATGTGCATTATAAAAAACACTGTATCTTTTCAATCTTTATATTATTTTGAAGTGTTATATTTTAGGATGATAATTATAAATTAACTAATATTTTTAGTCTTCAAGTTATGGGTGCTATACATTTTAGTTGTTGCTGTTGTTAAAAACCCTCAACTGACAGTTTCTGTTATTTGGTACAGTTCTATGTTTAGGATTCTGTAGCATCAATCCAGAAGGTTCAAAGATCATCTTCACTAAGGCCTACACGCTTCATTTGCTCAAAAACGTTTTTAATGATTAATCTGAAAAAGCAGTTGTAAACAGCTGATAGAAATCTTTTAAAATGGCCAAACTATGTAAAAATTGGTAGTTGAATACTAAAAATATTAGTTAATTTATAATTATCACCCCAAAATATAACACTTCAAAATAATATAAAGATTGGAAAGATACAGTGTTTTTTATAATGCACATATTTTAAAAGTTCTACTTTTTATCAGCTCAAAAAACAATAAAATATATGCATGTGCAGGCTCACAGAGGAGGAGTCAGTAGGTGCAAGAAAAAATGACCTTGGACCTATTCACACTCAAGGATCCATAAAAAAAATATATAAATTTGGTTAGATTAGAATAATCTCAGTTTTTCCACCTAGACACTTGTTGAGATATCTTAAATAATAGAACTAGTTATAGCATACTGTGAAAAATTTAATAAATTTATATATATAAAAAAAGGAAAAAACTCTTTTCCCATGCAGCAATTCATGGATCCCACAGGGTGTTCTACGTAACTGAAGTTCCACAGTTCACTGATGGTCTTGGCAGACCCATGTAAGATGCATCCACAAAAATGCATCAAGATATGTACTTGTGAGGTGAATTTTGATTTGACCTTTTTCATTCTATAATCATTACATATTAATATTAAGTGTTAAATTAAGTGTACTAATAAAGAGATTATATTGTAAAATATTTCTTGCATAAAGTAAATTTCTTTTTTTATCATGAGGTTACAGATTTATTGATACATAAAATTATACACACAATTTATAATATAAAAATAAATAAGAAAAAAGTTACACTAGAATTATTATGATCATAATGCAGTGATAAAAACATACAATTCATTATCATCAATCATAATATTTTTATTCCAGAAGAGTTCATATTTCTGATCCTAATGTGATTTTAAGAAATTTAAGTGAACCAATCTGTACCTATTAACTTTGATGTTTACACCAGAATAGGAAATTCAAAATATGTTAGCTCTGTCTGCCCTAAATCAGAAATTTGAAGACTGTATTCACAATTCTTTTAACATAACAAGCATCACATTGTCATTATTATCAACAAGAAAAGTTCTTTGTTATTTTTTAATCAAGTTAAAGCAGCTCAGCCTCTTTTTCAATTGAATGAGTCGTGGGAATGTATTATAACTTTCTATTTAAATCCTATCCAATTTGTTGAACAGTGGAAAAGGATGAGAGCAGTAGTTTACCACTTGGGTTGCAAATGATTATCATGCTACAAACTTTGAAAAATAAACAGTTTAATAAAATCAAGTGCAAAATGAATGAGATCAGTGAGGTTTTTTTTTATAATCTCATCCCTAATCAGGATATAATAAAGCAAAGAATATTGTTTTGAATCTAGCTAAATGTTTGTGTAATAGATCTGCCTTTCCTTGGGGTAATGGTTTGCCCATTGATCTTGAAATATCATTACTACTAAATAGTGAGTATGATTCTTACTACTGTAGTTTTTTTATCAGTCTAATTTAAGCCTAGTTAATGTTTAGAGTATCTCAACACAGTATAAAGAATAATAATATAGTCTTTTGGAACATTACTCTTGTATCCAGTTTGATTCTTATTGGATAATTTAGATATATGATCTTATGCCGTATTATGAATATCCGCTACCACTTTTCAAAAATGTGATGGGCGAGGAAAGAATATATTGGGTGAGTATATATATATATATATATATATATATATATATATATATATATATCTATTATGCTCTCATTACGATTGAGCTCTCTGGAGAAGAAAATTTTAAAAACAGTTTCCACTTCGGCTATATGCGTGACTCTTCAGAAATGAATTGAGTTCTCTCGGTGACTGGCATCTGTATACACTGCTTATATACAAGACATTAAAATTTCCCTTCTCTGATGCCATGCGTCGATGGCTTAGGGAGTAGAGACTCTGACTGACACCAAATCGGTTGAGTTTCAATCCCAGCCAGAAGCAAGTGGACATGTGTCTAGCCACACTGATGAGCTGTGATACAGCGAAATGGGCTTGTATGTGGATGACTAATATATATATATTACTGGCAATCTGTCTGTGAAGAAAGTACTGTACTTACTGCCATTTGTAGTGTAAACAAGTACAACCCACTAGATGATCTGGGTGTTTAATGATGCACTTGGCAGAAAAGGGGAGGTTAATATTGGTTTTGGTCCTAGTTTGTTGGCTTAAGATTGTGAGAAGCAAATAATTTTCTATTTAAAATTGGTTTTAACCTGACATAAAGAGAATCACAAAAAATTGTTTTAAAAGTTTTGTTTCTAAGATAAAAACAGCTTATATTTTTTCTTTTTACAATAAAGTAAGACTGATATTTGTCTAACTTAAAATATTACTAATATAGTAAATATTCAAATAATTGTCAAGAAAAAGCATTTATCTTTGAAATTTGTTTTCCTCCAATTTTTTTTTGGTTTTAATAATAATCATCCACAAATCTACTGCAGTGTAAAATTTACAAGTTTTAAACAAACTATTAAATAAAGTATAGAGATTATTTGATCTTTCCTCAGAAATTCACTTGTTCACATCCTTTTGAAACATCACCCTGATAAACAGATACATATCAGATCTTAAAATTGCAGTGTTCCATTCTTCATATCATTATCTTTAACATACTAACAAAATAAATTGTAATCTTTGGGTGATTAAATTTGACTTTTTACACAAGATATATTTCACAAACCAGCTTCAGACAAACTAAGTGAAATCCCACAGTTAAACAAAAAACAAACAAAATAAAAACAAAATTAAGCACTGAAGTTGTAAATGTCTGGGTCAACATTCTTAAAATTATTAAATAAAGTTAGAAAGACTTTCTTCGTCTGAATGCTCTCTTAACTGTTTTTACAAAAACACATTTAGCAGCAGGTGACTTGGTAAAACCTTTTTTTTCTTCGTTGTAACAATAAAATGAAAACTGAGAGCAAATTATGGCTATTTTCAGAGGTATTTCTTTTGAATGAATATGAAAATAATTATACTCTTCAGCATTGTATGGCTGGCTTCTTATATCTGAGTATATCCATCTGCTAGGGAGGCTAGCTAATCCCTTTTGCAGATGCCAGCTCAGGCACACTTGCGCTTGTTCACACCCACAGAGCCAACATGTGAGTTATAGCGCAACTATGCTGAGCAGATTTTACAGTTACTGGAAAAGAGCACATAATTTGTCATCATCAATAGTTTGAACAAGGCCAGTACACTCATATCTTCAGATTTGTGATATTGTGCTAGTAAAAACATTGATAGCTTCCAAACAGTTCCATCTATCCAATTTCATTCAGGGCTTGGGTCAACTCATGGTATGGTATATTTTTGAGATACTTTCTAATGGTGTGACACACCTGGATTATCATTCAGGCCAATATTAAGTATTATCAAGAAATCAGCTCCTTGATATCATGGTCAGAATACTAATGTTCTAATCACTCAGCCACACGCACACTATTTGGTACTACATCTACTTAAATATGGAACAATCATAGTTTTATATATACATATATTAGTCATCCACATACAAGCCCGTTTCGCTGTATCACAGCTCATCAGTGTGGCTAGACATATCCACTTGCTTCTGGCCGGGATTGAAACTCAACCGATTTGGTGTCAGTCGGAGTAGTCTTCTACAGACAGATCTGTTTCGCTGTATCACAGCACATCAGTACGGTTAGACTCCGATTGCTTTTAACCCAGAATTAAAACCCGACTGAATCGGCATCAGTCGGCGATTCTACCTCTGAGCTATGGGTGCTCGGTAGAAGAAGGCAGACATTTTAGCGTGTATATTATCATTACACACGCCCAATAGCTGAGAGTGTTCTAATTCATTGCTGAATGAACAATGCGTATTTGCTAGAGTAGCTACTGCTTTTCAATAAATAAATGATAAAATATAGTTTTAAGGTATGTTATATTTATGGACTAATAAGCTTAATATCAGAGATAGAGCATATCACAGCCTGTTTCATGCTAACAATTGCATTTAACATGAAACAGACTGTCACCTCTGAGTGTTGACTTCATGTCCACTATTTTATATATATATATATATACACACACAAACTAGATTCTTTTCTGATGCATGAGTGTAAACTCAGTTCACTATGATTTGATTATAATAGTAAAGGCTTGTGCAGAACTAACCACACTGTTTGGAATAGTCGAATAAAGAGAATTAGTACACAAAAAGTGCCAAAAGGTCCCCAAATGACCCTCATCTAGTTTTGAATTCAGAGTTGTTCTTCTCCTAGACCAGTCACCACTGAAGACTGTCCTGCTATTTAAAAAGGGTGGGGAAAAGAGATGGATTCATGCCTTTTCTCAAAGGTATTTGCATGTAAGTGAATGTAACAAACACAACTGGAATTTGAATATAACTTAAATGCTGAAATATTTTATACATATGTACACTCCTGATCAAAAATTTAAGACCACTTAAAAATCTTTAAAAAGAAATGTTTTTTACAGATAGATTTTAAACTCCTCCCACTTAAGGTTACCAATACTACAATCTAAAAGGTTATGGAAACAAAAAGCTACATTCCAAACATTTTATTTAGAAATTTACATTTTTATAAAATGAGGCGATTTACACATGATCAAAATTATAAGACCAGAGACAAAAATTTTATGAAATTGTACAAAAAGTGTATGAAAACATTCAACAACCAAATTTAATAATGAAGTCTACCTCCACTGCTTTTAATGACTTCAAAAATTCTGTCGGGCATGCTAGAAATAAGCGTTTCCATTAAGGTGCGGGGGATGTTGCTCCAGCTTCTGAAGATGGCTTCACAAAGTTCATTTTTTGTTGAATATTGTTTGCCATTTCGATAAACATCTCTTGTCATCCATCCCCAAAAATTTTCAATTGGGTTCAAGTCCAGTGAGCATGCAGGATGTCTCAAGAGATGGACCCCATTTTCTTGTAGAAAGGTCAAGGTCTGTCTTGCAGCATGGATTACAGCATTATCCTGTTGGAATAACCATCCATCCCCACACAAATTATGGCCTTCCATCATCAAAGATGCTTTTTGTAGCATGTTAACACAACTAGCCGCTCTCTGACGACCCTGCATCACCTGGAGCTCCATCGTCCCTCTGTAAGAAAAGACACCCCATACCATTAGGGACCCTCCACCACTATGATGTGCGGAGAAAATTTCAGGAGGCATGTTTTTGTTATACCAATATTGTTGGAAGCCATCATGACCATCGAGATTGAATTTTTTCTCATCAGAAAACAGGACTTTCTTCCACTTCTCAACGTCCCATCTTTGGTATTGACAACCAAACTTTAAGCGGTCCAACTTGTGACGTGGAAGCAGCCGAGGAATTTGTTTACGCTTTTTGTTTACCATGCCTTTTTGTCGTAAGTGTCGTCTGATGATTACGGGACTGCAATCAGCATCTGTGACTGCCTTAATTTGACTAGAAGAAAGTCCCCCGTCTTTCATAACAACCCATCTTATTCTCCTACTCAATGCAGGAGAAATTTTTAGGGGCCTACCAGAGGATTTTGCTTTTCCATAATTCTCACTGTTCTTTAGAAAGTTGCAAATCACAGTTTTACTGCAATTTACCTTAGCTGCGACCGCCCACTGTGACAAACCTTGCTTATGGAATTTTAGAATTCGAGAACGCTCAACTTTGGTAAGTTTACTTGCTTTAGGCATGGTAACACCTTTACACAGTGATTGCTAATCTCTAACTGAACTAAAAACATTGGAATTACCATAGATCTAAAAATTTATACCTCTGGTCTTATAATTTTGATCATGTGTAAATTGCCTCATTTTATAAAAATGTAAATTTCTAAATAAAATGTTTGGAATGTAGCTTTTTGTTTCCATAACCTTTTAGATTGTAGTATTGGTAACCTTAAGTGGTAGGAGTTTAAAATCTATCCGTAAAAAAAAATTTCTTTTCAAAGATTTTTAAGTGGTCTTAAATTTTTGATCAGGAGTGTATCTCATGAATTGATAATGTTAACATTATGAATATTAACAATTGTTCCAATGTAGGTATCACCATATATGTATAGAAAGTATACCCATGCTTAGATACCCAACAGATGAACAGCTGAAAGATTCAAACCTATAAGTCCAATTTTTTAATTTATTCTATACATTGTTTAACAATGAAAAAGTTCTTATTTTATATAAAAAATATCTAATTTTTAACATAATTTTTTCCCTTTTTAAGTATACATTTCAATATTGAATATTAATAACATAGATAATTTTTTATTGTATAACTATTTTAAGATAAATATTCACCTAATAATCATGTTGTGAATTGTTTGATTCATCCTTGTACATAAATTGTACCTTATTTCAGTCACATTAAACCTATGTATAAATCTAGGCTTTACTTTTAATTATTACAAGTAGAAAGATGCTAACAAAATCTATTATGATAATGTTTTATAGTGTTATAAAGAATAAACCTATAATTATTTTGAAACTAATTCTTTCAACATCAGTAATATGTAATGTCTAAATAACTATGTCTGCATTGAAAAAATAAAATTCTAGACTTAAAAAAAATAATAAATAAAAACAAATAAGGTCAGAAAAACTCCTTTGAATTTTACATTTGCTGACTTATTATCAACTAGCAGATGTTGTTTGCTTAAGCTGATAAATCCCATACACTTCCCAAAATGTTTGTAAATAAAATAAAAAAATAAAAAGAACTATCAAAAGCCTAAATATATCTAAAGCCTAAACATATCAAAGGCCTGAAAATATCATTTTTCCCCATCTTATTTTACAATAAAATGAACAAAAAAAATGTCATTTTGCTAAACAGTGGTGATTTTAAAAATAGTGTAATAAAATTGATAAATATAGAAAAAAAAAAAAGAATCTGCAGGTGTTTTATTAAGACTTTATAACTTGCTTAGTTAAAATATTGAAAAACTATTTCAGATAGAAAATTGGAAATATCTGCAATTGTAAAATACAGTGCATGCAATTTAGGGGGGAAAAGGGTAAATTTCCTATTTATCAATTCACATGCCAGAAGCTAATATCTAAATTATGCTGGTATGTAAATGCAAAATTTTAAAAATACTTTTGCAATAATATTCAATATAGTTTTCTATATATCTGTATAGTTGGCATTCCCCCCCACAAAAAAACAAAAAAAACAACAAAACAAACCCAATTATATAAAGTAATTCCTGAGAAATAAGGACATTTTTTTAATTGTCTTTCCTAATATATCAATGCAAACTTCCCTAATCTGTAGTCAATAAAAAATATTGTTCTCTTTTATAACTTTTTCAAATAAACTTCAGAATTACATTAATTCTGACTGAACAATTTCCATTAAAATTGCGAAGTAAACTGCTAAGTGAAAATAAATATTTTAAATTTTAATTTATTATCAACCAAGAATAAAAATAATTCAGAGAGCTTTTGTAATTATTTACATTTACATGTGGACTATTGTTGTTATAACATTTTGGCCATTGTGCTATTCAACCTTCATCAGATGCCTGTCAATCTAAGTAAGCTACAGAGAATTTAAAACTAAATCTTTATATAATTTAGAGAAATAGATTGTTTTAATTCCACTGTTCATGTCTGGGGATATCTTATCTTGTTCTTATTTAGTACTGTTCAGTTATTGCTCACCTCCTATCTACTGAATTTAAATCTGCACTATCTGTCTCAAGGATTGAACACACAATTGCTATATCACCAAATTAATGAATCAATATGGCATTCTACAAAGCAATTCACCATGCTTTTGTAATGTCATCACTGAAATCAGTCTATATAATGTAGAGCTTTAAATGTGAAATCTAAGCCATTCTTATTGTTAGGAACCAGCACAATACAATCTTTTTTTAAGTAGCTAAGAGATAAGAGAAATTTTCTGAAAAATGAAACTTCAAGTATTAATAAAATGGTCTGTGAAAAGCTATACAATTCACAAGAAAACTTTTGTGACAATAACCAAAACCAGAGAAAGAAATCTTCAAACAAATAAAAAAAAAATTCTTTAAATGTTTTGGAATTTTATTTAAAAAAAAAAAAAAAGAAAAAAAAAAGAAAAAAAAACAAGTAGGAGTTTCAAATAAATAGATTTAAAAGTAGGATAGTTTATGAGACACAAAAAACATACAACTTCTAGGGAGCTCTAAAATTGGCTTTAGATTTGTTGTATATATTAGAAAAAAATAGTAAATATAAAAAGAGTGGGGAAGAGAAAAATATTTATTTCTCAACAAAAGTGTTAAATATATTTATATATATAAAAAGAAATGTGTCCGCTAAGACTAACTACATCTTTTCTCATGTTTCTTTTTTATTGATATAAAAAGAAACAGGTCTAATTTTGTGTGGAATAAAAAAATATTTTTCTCAGTTTTTCTTAGCATATGTTTCACATCATTTTTTATAAGTCATAGTGGATATCGGCTCGGAAATAGAAACCAGGGAGCTGAGTTCGAATTCCAGTTGAATCCATTGCATTCACTTACACGCAAATACCCTTGGGAAAGGTATTAATCCATCTCTTCCTTCCAGTTATGGGTTAAATAGCAGGACAGATTGAGTTCTATAGCCTTGGTCGGCAACCAGTCTACTGCAGAAAGCAATGGCAACCTACTGCGGGATAATCTCCTGCCGAGTCAGTCATGTCTCTTTCGAGACATGATCGCCCAAGCGTGTATCACGTATGGCACTTAATTGACTGATATGACAATAAAATATGCACAGTGTTTACAATGCAATCTAGTAAATAATGCAGTCAGCTATTTTTACAAGTAAAATATAATTTATCTTGTTTTCAAGATTCTCTATTATGCATGGAAGGTGTGAAATAAATAATCTTCAGTTTGTGAAAAACCAGTGTAAACACCAGAATTAGATATCTTAGCCCCTTAAATAAAGACAGATGAGATTTACTGATATAAAAATTAATATATATCATTTCCCTCCAAAAATTATATATATTTCATTTCACGCCAAGTAAGGTGATAAAACCACAAAGATTCAAAGTCTTACTGAGGATGAAAGACACTAGAGTGAAGAAATATGAGAAAATGTTACTGAGGTCAAAGTACAATAAAAAGAAAATATCATCTGAGAAGTAAATTAACATCATGAGTTGTCTTAATCAAATATATCAAGTACATTCATAGGCAAGTTGGCTATTCATAAGATTGTATATAGTAGTTATTTTTTTATTCAAGTAAATATAACTGCCAAAATATGACATACCTGTATAATGTAAACCCCAGCCTCTGACAGAAAACATCTTATACTTTACATAAATATGGTATTCTGGATCTGGATCAAGGTTTTTTCAATTTCATTTAAGGAACCCCTCCCTGAATGACTTCCACAGTTTAGTGTCTGTCATTTCAGGGGATTTGCCATACTTGGCAATGTGGGTTAATGAATACTACTTAACCCACAGCTGGAGAGAGAAGAGACAGGTTATTACCTTTTTCAAGGGTATTTGCACGAAATTGAATGCAGTGAATTTAACTGGAATTCAAACTTGGCCCTCTTACATTTCTCATTTTGAGCCAATATTCACTGCACCACAATGCATATCCATATGATATTACACAAAATAAATAAATAAATGATTTTTATTACTATATTATAAGTGATTGATAAATTTCTGCTATTTTTCTGGATATTTATTCAACATTAATTCAATAATATAACTTTCTGTCTGAATATCTGAGATGAAGAGTAATCATTATTTATATGCGGACAATTGTCCTTATCTTTCTCGTGGTTATCACAAAGTTGTGCCTTTCGACCATTATCAGTTGTATGTAGATCTTAGTAACCTACACGAAATTCTAAACTGAACTTGCTATTTAATCTATGAGGGTACACTGCCCATATCTAGGGATATCTCATCTAATTCTTATTCTTACTACTGTTTAGTTATTGTTCACTCTGTTTCCACTGACTTCAAGTATACACTGTCTGGCCCAAGAATTAAATTCTTAATTACTACATCACCAAATCATGAGTGAATCAGGCTATTGTCTGAAACATTGTGATAATAACAACATAGATCAGGGCAATAGTCCACCTGTAAATAATGTAAATAATAATAAAAATATCATAAAAAAGAAAGGTTTCTTTTCAATGGAAAGGCTTATTTAAGTTAACACAAAATAAGAGTGATGTAAGCAGTGAATTCCAAACCAATCACAACAGAACTGTCTTTCCCAACTAATTTAATTAGAGAACATTGAAATGTTAAACTTTAAAGTTGTTTTTTGCTTTATGATATTATTTAATAAAATCTACTCAGGTAATAATGCCAAATGACAGGAAAAATCAAGTCTTTTTTCAGGGCATAGAAAATAAGAATTTGGCAAATAATTTTCCCTGAAAATAAAAAAAATCTAAGAAAAACTAAAATAAGGTGAAATTTAAAAAATTAACTTTATGATTAATTAATAACATTTAGTTAAGGTAATTTTATTTGTAGATCGATGTGCACGTAATATAGTGGTTATCTGACTGGAAATGACATCAACATGCTAACCTCAAATTCTAGCAAAGTTTGTTGTTACATTCACTTTTGCATAAATATCCTTGAGAAAGGTATGAAGCTATTTCTTTTATCCACAGTTTAAATAAAAAAGTAAATTCAGCTCTCTAGCCTTGGTTGGCAACTAGTCTAAGAGGAGGATAACCAAATTCAAAACTGGTTGAGCATGATGCTGATAACTCCTTTTAAAAATCTACTTACTATGAAAACCATAGCAACACTACTAGCGCAGTGTTGGCTGTGGCCCTATACTTCAGTGTTGACAAGGGCTCATCTCTCATTCTCATTTGCAGATTATTACATTTACAATTAAAACCATAGACATTGCAAGGTAGAAGAATAGACAAAGCCTCACTTGTTCCGCATTGGTTTAAAATCAGTTTTTCATTTTATTCCACATCATTTATGATACCAATCATAATTTGTAGTTGCATCTTTCAGACAATGTTTTAACTACTGAGCTGCCAACACTGAATCAAGAATGAGTACAGCAATTTGTCAATGAAGTAAGTGGCTAGTGCTAGTGCATACCATAATGGCAAAGTTCCCAAAATGTTTGCTGCTGCCGACACCAATTAGAATTCATTTGGCAAAGAAACCAACAACAATATTTCTTTTCTCAGACAGCTTATAATGCTTGTCTATATGTAAGTCATTCACTCACAGATGTAGTGGAGAGTAAGTGAGAACATAAAAGGATTGTCTGCAGAATTTTGTTGGTACTCAGAAAAAGTTGGGTTAAAAACAACATTATCAACAATCCTTCATTAGAATGTGTGCTATTAAAAGACAACTAAAATTATTTTGTAACAATGTTTATTTTTTAATGAATCTTTTGACATATAAATTATGTACTACTATATTCTTTTGAGTACAAGTATCTATATTTTATTTTTGTAGATAATAATATTGACAATAATAGATAATATCAACTGTCTTTCACTATTTAATGTATTCAATTAATAAGGAGGAAATTCTACTGAGATTCTTCCCCATAACTGTTACTTTATGGAACAGACTCCTGTGAGGATACTTTCTCAATCACTAAGATCTTAATCTCTTCAAGTCTAGGATCAACTTATCTATCTGACATATCATAATATGCACTTCTTACTTCCTTGCTTTATGGTCTTGCTATAATCTCATTCAGTAAACCACTACCTTTAGTGGCTCTTGGGCCTTGTATTGGGTTAACAATAGTATAAAAAACAGCACTTTTAAATTTTAAATGATAAACTAAATATTAATTGACAAACATGTAAAGAACATTGTTATTTGTTCCCTAATTTATGACTGAAATAATTATATATTTATCACCAATGTCAGAGGTCAATTTTTAAAACTAGGTAAAAACCAAACTTTTTGTGTTGATCTCAAGGGAGATAGGTCCTCTCCAATTGTAAAAATAGTGTAACACAAACCTACTTTAACATTTGTTTTTTTTTTCTTTTTCAAGCTAACTTAATAACAAACATGATTTCTTAACCCATTAACTGTAGCAGGAGTAGCTCAGTTGCCATCTTCTAAATGCTGTAATGACTTTAATAAATGACAATTATTGTTGTTCACATTGAATTATATGTGTAACTGAAGGAGACTTTCATCATTTCCAGTTGAGTCATAAAACTAATGTTTAAAATTCCTGTCATCTACAATTTAATGGCTAAAGGAAGATTCAAGATAGAATTGATTCTAATATAGTTAGAACCAAAGTCAATCTTAACAATTTTTATCAACAACAAAAATATTTTCAAATAGACATGAAACCCTTTTTTCAATATCTTACTAGAATCTATCTTTATAAGTCTGCTATTTGTCTGTGTATTGAATATTGTTACCACACCTGGTGCTTCTGCTATGTGTCTAGAAATTCTTGACAAAATCCAAAGAATTGACATTATTGATATCTCGGCTTTAGTAACTTTACTACTGCTATAATGCAGCTTCCTTTTACCTCTTCTATAAATGTTTTTGATGAGCTTTCTTCTTTGGTACCTTGACTTCACAAATATAAGTGCAGTACCAGATTGGCAGCCAGGTCTTATATCTTCACAGATTAAATTGCTCGTTGTAACTTTAAGTTCTATGCTAATAGTTTGTTCTTTTACACTTTTGTTTCTTTTCATTTGTGGAACTTTCTTCCAGCTTCTTGCTTTCCTGTCAAGTATGATTTTCAAGATGTTAAATGCAATATCCATCATCATCTTCTGACACCTTGATTTTTCATCTTTCATTGTGCTGTTTCTTTCCTTCTCAGTAACACCTTGCATTCTATTAGGTTTATTGACTTCTGAAAGTATATGTGTGTGTGTGTGTGTGTGTGTGTGTGTGTGTGTGTGTGTGTGTGTGTGTGTGTGTGTGCATGCATTTCTGTCTGTCAATGTTTTAGATATGGGTTTATTATATACCTTTCTCTTCAGACTAATATATATATATTATTGTTTGTCCATGAATTGTTATAATGTATGTAATTGGCATCTTTGAAAATGGCTTTTGTAAGCCAAAAGCTTAGATTGGATTATAAAAAAAAATGTATCAATATTGTGAATTTCTTTCTTCATTTAATGATAATGCTATTGAGCTTATCAGACAGTATGAAAAGAATTTGCATAAAATAGACAAAACTTGTTTATGTTATTTAATGAAACATGCATCTATCTATCTAGCTATATATATATATATATATATATATATATATATATATATATATAATTTGGTGATTATTACATCACTAGATTATCCAAGAGGTGTCTGACCCTAGTAAATCAAAGTACTGGTTAAAGCATATAAGGTTCCTTGGAAGTTGTGAGTTCAGGAATTGGGCAGTAGAGAAAAGTCATATACTCTGGTTTTGTGACAGAAATAGACAAATGATACAAAGGCAAATATACACAAGAGAGAATTAAAACTTATAAACAAGGAAAGCAGAATGAGAACAATCCTTCCATCAAGAATTAAAGAAAAGGTTTTATTCAAAATTCTGATAAAGTTACTATGTATTGCAAGCACCTGAAGAAAGCTGAAAGGCACAACAGCCTAAATATTGTAAATATAAAATCAAGATGAACATACTAGCCTGAATAGCAAGGTATATGATAACTAGTAAATTTCAATATTTTACTACAACACAACTATAGTGAAATTTCAGAGAACTCGATAGAAATATATGTGAACATCAGTCAATCATATAAAAACCAGAAAGGCTATTTAAAAAAAAAAAGACCTTGTACCTTGCATCATATTTCATTTTCTATAAAATGAAAGACACTTAAAAGATTCTTTCTTGTTCACACAAAAATTTGCTTTATAACTTTCAAGCTTTTCCAAGTTATTCATTATCCAGAAAATGTCCATTTTTTAAAACAATATTTCACAATATACTCTTTAAGGTTTAGAACAAGAATTGTCTTCAACAGTTGCTGAAATTAAATAATATATCAAATAAGAAGTACCTTTCCTTTTTCATATTTCCCAAATCAGCACTTTTCCTGGCACTAACCCTTTTAAAATCACGAGCATGTTTTTTTTCCTCTAGTATCTATATCTGGGAATATTTATATTTTAACAAGTTTCAAAGATGTTTAGCAAGAGAGTCATATTTTGTACAGCAAAAGGGTTTCAATTACACAAGCTCATTTATATTTGGGAACCAACTTTGTTATGAAGATATCTTTTACTATACTGAAATACTTTTGTTAAAAGAAATGAAAGTTTTTAATTTATTTGCAAATATCTACACAAATAGTATTAGTTGCATAAATTCAGAAGAAGAAGAAAGCAATGAAATGTGAGCAATGTAGATTAACAAATTCACTTTGGTACAATAAAAAAGAAATCTGAAAGAGAATATTACAAGCAGAAATAATCTCTATTTTTCTTATGTCACAGAAGCAGCAGACTCTTATATAAACTAGATATGGAAGTCAGAAAACACAATGTATTGATCAGCAGTTGGCATTTGCAGCAAGAGTGAAAGAAAGCTCTTTAAGCACCCATCAATAAATGTCTCTTTTCTCATACACCCTAACTTTACTTGTGTCTCTTGTAGATGGATGGACACAACATTTATTTTGATGACAATTGAAGGAGTAGGGAGGAATTGCAAGAGAAAAATGTATGTCTTGTTTGTGGCAAAAAATACTACAGGACAAAGCCAAACTCTTGAGGATTAAGAAAGTACAGGCCACCAACAGATGAAGGAAGATGGGAAGAGTGCAGAAAGGAAGATGGGGAAGTTGTACAAAAATAAAGAAATGAGAGAAAAATTATAAAGATCTATGTAGAGAAAGAAAGAAGATATAAAGATATACAAAGAATATTGGAAGGCTTGTAAGAGAGATAAAGGAGGAATGAAGATATTAAAGAGTGAGAGGGTTAGAGAGAGTAAGAGAGTTGTAAGTGATCATAGATAGATAGAAAGAGTGAGAGAAAATAGTAAGTGGCCATAGTAAAGCAAGAGAGAAAATAGTAACAGGCCATAATAGAGAGAGAGAGAAAATACTAAGCAACCATAATAGAGCGAGAAAATAGTAAGTAGTTATAGTAGAGAGAGAAAGAAAATACTAAATGGTCAAAGTAGAGAGTAATTAGTATGTAAGTGGTGAAAGAGCCTAGTGTGTAAACACTAATAAATATAATTGTGTAAGTGGTCAAAGAGAAAGTGAGTGTAATGTTCTATTAGTAACAGAGATAGAGAGAAAGAGTAGTGAATTAGTGTTAAGATTAGTGAGTAAATTGTGAGAGCAAGAGTACTGTGCAAATAGTAAGAGAAAGTCTGCAAGGGGTAAGACAGAGAGAAAGAGTAGTAAGTGGAAAATAGAGAAAGAGTAGTGTGTAAATGATGAGACAGAGAAAGTAGTGTCTAAATGGTAAGAGAGAATATATAGTACAGATAGATGAGATGGTTCAAGAAAAAGATAGATCAAAAGATTAGAAGTATCGAGGGTTATTTGCTTATCTGTCTGTGGTTGATCACAAATCTCAATGTCTTGAATAGACCCAAAAAGAGGACATAAAAAATAAAGAAAAATGCTTTGAATACCAAAATAAAACTTAGTTTTTATTATGGTACAAAAAAATAAAGCTTAAAATTTCTTGTTAGTTGCATTCAATAAACAAACAACTGAACACACTGCATTGCAATATATGTGACATTATTGCGAGAAATACAAAACAACAAAGTAAAGAATCAGTAAAATATAACAAATGAAACAAATGTGACATAAGAATATAAAAACAAGGCAGTGATAAAAACTTATCAGTTCAACTAAAATGATATTCATTAGAAAATTCTGATTGATTAGATTTTAGGAAGTCAAACAGAATTTTTCAATACCCCTCACATATGTTTCCAAGAAGTAAAACCATCATGAAGAAAGGAAGAGAATTATTTATAAGTTAAACTGATGAATTAGTAACTGCAATGTTCAATGTCCAGTTCGTATTGATGAGTATTTAGAGTTTGTTCAATACAACATTTTACAATATTTTTTTAAAACCATGGAAACCAATAATTCCTTAATGATTAATGATTTACCAATATTTTTTCAAGATAATAGATATGTTGGTAAAACATTCTTTCAAATTCATGACAATAATTAGAGTCTTAAATTGTATGTGATATGCTTGTTCTATGTATCATGTCCCATCAGAATATTGGCAATCATGGTACTCCACAATTTTCTGTAATTTGAAGCTCTTCATAAATTTTGTCTGTTTGTTATCTCTCCTAAACTTTGTTCTGGCATCAATTTACTCAAGCTTGCTATGTATTGTTCTCATCTATCTTCCTTGCTTTCAATCTATCCCGTATATATATTTTCCAAGCTCTCTTTCCTCATTATTTGTGCTAGAAATTTCAACAATATCTTCCTGCTGTTAAGTATAAGTGCTCTTTTTGTTTCCATTTTCTCTAAAACTTTGTCATTACTCATGTATCTGATCCATGATATTCTCAGCATCCGTTTGTAGAACCACATTTCTGTTGCTTCTAATCTCTTCTTCATATGTAGGGAGATTGAACAGCATTCACTGCCATATAGGAGGTTTGATATTGTATAAAAGTTTAGTACACTTTTATTTGTGCCTAACCTAAATGATAAGAAAATAATTTTAGTACCTACAGTATAGTACAAAATAAAGATACATACACAGATTATTTACTAGAGTAAATAATTTAAAAAAAAGTTATTTTTTATTTTTCTCTACTGCATCTCATCTGGAATGACTTGGTTTTATAGTCTAAGTTTTTAAAGATTAACTTCTCATTCATAGCACAAATACATTGGATTTTATATAATATTTTAATTTTTTTTAAGAGTTACTTTCAACCACAGCAACAACTAAAATGTAACTCAAAAAGAAAATAATGACCTAATCTAGATCAGTGGTTCTCATCTGGGGTCCATGTAACCTTGTTAGGGGTTCACACACAAAATATAATGAATTGGGGAGGTTCACAGTGATATTTTAGGGGTCTATTCTACTTTTGAATGGTTGGTATTACTGAGAATGGAATTTCTACAATAATTTATACAATATTAATATAATAAAAGTAAAAATATTCATGTAGCTTTATTTTTTTATCACAATCAAGAAGAAGAAAAAACTTAAGAATTTACAGTGTCATAAATTTGAGGTTACCAACAATGCCTTCCCTACAATAAAGCCTCAGATCTGGTTGGATGATCTTTTTTATAAGGATTTCTTTTTTTCTTATTGCTTTTGACTATCCTTTACTATTTGTTTTCCATCTATGCTTTATTTCCTTTTAACCTGGATTTCACCCATTGGTCAGTGACAAGAACTGAAGGGTCCCTGTGACTATAGGGTCCATAAAAAAATTAAGAGGAAAATTTGTCTATGTGTAAATAAAGGTTGAAAATTTATCCACAGGTAATAAAAACGATGTTCAATACTACTTCAGACAAAAAGTTAGGAAGGAAACTGCCATTAATACTGGAAAGAGAGATAACAGCTACTGGTCTTGAGAAACCTATTTCCCTGAAAAATTATTTTAAGAAAAAGATTTTATAAATTTTAACTTAAAGTAGAACTGGCAGCTGGGTCAATAAATGCTAAAGATTTCCTTGTAAGAAAACTCTTATATGACAAAAAATACAATATATATATAGATTATAACCACAAGTGCATATATAAACAGAATTTTCATTATGCTTCTGTCATGGAATTCCAATAAATTTCTTTATACAATTTTAACAATATTATTCTTAAGTAAAACTTAATTATTAAATAAATTCTACTTTTGTAATATTACAAAAATCAATACAATTAAGATACTATTAAATACCACTTATTACCAAGAACTTATATAACAGTTGATAAAAGTCTATTCAACCATGATTCTCACACACAGCATTCTCATGTTTTGAAAATAACATGGGTAAAATTTTCTGGTTATGCATTCAAATAAGAGCTATGGGACATAGTGGCTACACTCTTTCTTAACATAACAAATTAACATAAACCTACAAGTGAGATACATTGAAGCATTTCCAGTAGACATCTATATATTAGTGCACATATTCATACTTACCTACTTAAGCAAATATTTATACTTACTTAATACTTCTTATATTTTACCAAAATACATTGACTACTTTCCAAAGTTACCTTACTACTTGCTGCTGATTCTTTTAGTAAACAAAACAAAGAAACTGTTATTCAAAAGCAAATAAAGCCCAATGCCAAACTTACTTAAAAGTTGGATAATATTAGACAGAATCAGTGCTTAATTATGCAATTTCGTTTTTCCACATAGAGGACAATGCAAAATCTAAGGGTTAATGTAATTGCTGAAAAGATAGAAATAGTAAGTCAGACGAATTGGGATATTTTTCCTGAGAAACATTGACTTTTATTAAGTTCTTGAAATGTACAATGCCTGTTTATGGAGATTACAGATTTATAAGATACTATTTAAAAATTTGAATAATGATTGTTTTTCTCCATTATTAAAGTATATCAGTAATGGTAATAATAATTATGGTTTTAATCCTTAATAAATTACTTTTATTTGGTTATAAAAAAGTTATCCTCTTCTGGTACTGAGTTGTCCCGGTGCTCAATTGGTGGTGTTGAGTTGTCCCTTTCTGTTTTGGATATATGTTTATATGGACTGTATTTGGTGTCAAGAACCCCTCCTCCACCAAAGTATTTTTTAATTATATATGGGATTGTACATTTAATAGTGTCTACTATAAACTTAAAACTTAACTCAAAAATAGGGGATTTGCAAACATTTTTATATGGACTTTTGTTTTTGTTTTGGTGTGAGGAATCCATCTACAATGTTTGTAAAAGTATTTTTGATACACTCTTTCTCTCTCTCTCTCTCTCTGTCTATATATATATAGAGAAAGAGAGAGAGAGAGAGAGAGAGATAGATAGATAGATAGATAGATAGATATAAATGTGTGTGTGTGCTTAAGTCTTTTTTAAAGTCAGCACAAGTGTCTAGAACCAACTTTATGTGGTAGATTCTTCAAGTGATATCATAAAATTAAAATTTAATTTTGATAAATAAAACTATAACTATTCACTGTGAAACCAGCATGTGTGCATGTTTCTTTCTGCCACAATATATATATATATATATATATATATATAATGTGGCAGAAGCATCTTTTATAAACATAGCAAATTCTATGACAGAGCACTTAAAAACACTAGATATAAATGCCCGGATCTGAAAGATAATAAAAATAACAACAACAATAATTGAGAAATCTTGTTAGGAAAATATGCATTTGAATCCTGTCAGAGGACATTATTATTTCCTAACAAGATTTCTTGATTATTCAGACCAGTAGACATAAATAAATATACTGTTTAATTATAAAAATCAAAGTATCTACTCAAATATTAGGTTGGTGCAAAAGTTTTTGCTGGTTTGTAAAAGGGGCATTTTAAATCACTGTAATTTATTTTATATATATTGTTATTACTTAACCATATCACCATGATTAATTTTTAACTTTTTCTTTCAGATTATTAGAGCATCATTCATATTTTTCTGCAATATTCTCACCCATGTTCTTTCCATCTAAAGAACACATTAGGCATGCTCTACTCTATGAGCTTCACAGAGGTTCCAATGCAAATGTAATGTGTTTCTTGTTGCAAATCTTTACTTTCATGCCACCTTCAGACACCATTTTTAGGTAGGCTTGTCACAGGTGATGAGAAGTGGATGCTCTACCATAACGTTAAATGTCGGCGATCGTGGATAAATTGAAGAGAAAGACCAGTTCAGCAACCGAGAGCAGAACTCCATCCCAAAAAGATCATGTTGAGCAGATGGAATCAAGTTATAGAGAGCAAAGGTTGTTATTGTTATGAATAAAGATTTTCAAAAACACAGTTTTTCATTTTCAAGATGAAATTTTAAATCGGCAAAAAATTTGTACCACCCTGATGCAAGTATCTATTAAAAATAGTATTTAAAACAATACACACACACACACTGCATGAGTAGCCCTTGACAATATTCATTATAAGCAATTGCCCATGTCTATATATTGGATTATTAGGATGATGTAATAGAAATACAATTGTTTGTTGTTGATAAAGGTAACAGTATAATTTACTAAAACTTGAAGACTAATGTCTCATATTCCAACTTGAAGCTATTACTTTTTCCATTTGCATGAAATTAATTTTACCCAAAAGTTATTTTCTCTTCTTCAACATAATATCTGGTAGCAATATTTAAAAAGTAATTCACATCCTGAAATTGATTCTAGTGGGAATATTTAATAGATAAACACATTTTTATTCAATGGTAAAAATATTTCTCTTCAAAAAGAAAGAGGAAAACAAATCACAGTAGAAAGCTTTGATTTGAGAGAACAGCTACAACAAAAGCAGATTATTTATTTTTACAGATTGAATTTTATTCATTTAAAGATTTTCTCTTGATCTGATTCTGTTAGAATTGCTCTTGGAATAATGAGAGGATTAAAACAAAGAAAATTATACAAAATATTACAAGATAATTATTTAAATGCACTCTGGTATTATCAATAAAAATCCTCAAAATAATTTTCCACTTGAAAGGCAATTTAAATACAGTCTATATTGTCTGTTCCTTGAGAATATTCTCACATTTTAATGTTTTCAAAATAAATAATGACCATGACAGGTTGTTTTTCCTTTTTTTTTTTTCTTTTGGCATATCAGTATTTCAGGAGTCATTAAGTACCAAGAGCTGGTTATATGCACATTGATCAAGTTTTATATTTGAATTAGTAAAGAAATGTTTTATTACTAAACAAGCCTGCCTTTTTGTTTATCTTTTTATGATACTACAGACTAAATCAACTTTTGCACCAATACAGCCAATGCAAACTGCAGTATATGTTCTCATTTATGATTACTTCCCCACCCCAAGAACTCAACCATAGAAATCAGGCAGTTCTTCTAAAATTAATGATGAAATTGGATATTTTTTAAGCTACTATTAATCAAAGGTTAGTTTAAAAGACTCTGATATTAATTACTTTATCAAAGTTTTTTGGTGCACAAATTTCTTAATGGATCATGTGCCATGATTTTTTTGCATAATAGTAGATATATAATAGCATTTTATTTTAAACATTTTACTCCAAGTAAGGCAATAATACCACTAAGATGCAAGGGGTTACTGGGAGTGAAATAGAATAAGTAGACTCTAGTGAGGAAAAAGGACAATAAAAAACAGAATTTGTGAAAACCAACGATGGCAATTGGGTTTGCATTTAAAGTTTTGAAGATCAAAGGTGATGAGGAAGCAAGAAACCATAAGAGAGTTCTACAAGTGAGAAAAGAAACTATTAGAATAGAAAATACATGTCACAGTGGTGGGAATGTGGCTGAATCTGAGAAACCAAGTCAAGACTGACAACATTACAGACTCTTTTTTGGATTTTGTCAAGAACCTTGTGATATATAGCAGGAGCACCAGACCAGACATAGGAGAATATTCAATGCTTAGTAGATTTATAAATGTGCAAGATGGATTCTGGTGAGAAAAATTATCTTACACAACACAGTGAACTAACTTTCCAAACAGCAGATTAGCAATTGATTTAGTATAATCTTTCCTCTTAATGTCAGTGGAAAACGTAAAACTAAAAAGATACACTGAGTTGCTTTTCTGGAGGTAGGTATCAGTTATCATGATGAGAAGCAAAAATGGTTCTCTGTGCTGATCAAAAGATAGTAGTTTCATTTTGGAGGTGTTCAAATTTACAAACCATTTTTTCCCTCAGCTGATTGGAGGTAATTTTCAATAGCAGCTACCAGTTTTAGTTTATTGGACATATAGAACTTACTTTTTACTTACTTTTTTTTTAATTTAGAAGCATGGCTGTTCAATATGACTTTCATTACATGAGTTATTAAAAACAAATAGATTTAGTCAAATGTTTGACTAGAGACACCAAAGCTTTGGAGCTTTTGAAGAAGGCTAACATGCCAAACTGTCAAGTGTGTTGGTGATATCTAAAGTCATAGCCCAAACCTCACCATTCTTATCTAAAGCTTAATAGACAAATTTGGTAATATCCATGAACACATTGGCTGTTGACCTAGAAAAAACAAAAGCCATAATTATTTATTTGAAGGCGGCCATGTAAATTAAAATGTTTAACCAACCCAGAGTTGATTAGAGTCTCTAGTACTTCACCAAAAATAGGTAAAAGGGCAATAATCCAAGAGACCAGAAGTTTTCAATAGAGTTCCCAAACCAAGAATAATAGAAGAGCATTCCTAACAATCTGGAAAGCAAAAAGCATCAAAGCTTTTATTGTAGTGTTTAGCATTAACTTTTGATCATTAACAGTTTCTTTATTTTTCAATGTACAATATATAGACTAAGTACTTGCTACAACAAGTTTTAGCTAAAAACTGGAAAATTTTGTGCTCCATTAACTTTTTCCCTTTTACTGCTAAAAATATATTTTGTTTGTTATTGCCCAAAATTTCTAAATGGTGGAGTGGTAGCATAGTCAATTGGCCGCTATATAAAAAGGATGAAATGTTACCTATGTATACCAGGTTCAAATGCAAGTAACCTACTTAAGAAGCTTGAGTAAATAGCTGGCAAAACTAGGACTATAAAGACAAAGAGAAGTGACAAAAGACTGGAAATTGCAAAGAGTCATGATCATTGACCTCCCGAAAAAAATGTGTCACAGAGAGAAAGTGGAACATTATTTTCCACACATTTATATATCTATAAAGAGGAAATATATCCTAACAATCAAATCTAAATCCATCTTGGACTTATTTGCTTAAGTATTGAAAGGGAGGTCTAACTAGAGAAATCACAAGATTTTTTCTTTATAACATCAGAATGTTCGATCCTTGTTGCTTTTACTGTGTTTTGAGCAGAGTGGTCTCTAATAATTATCAGATAACATAATTGAAGTAATTTAACAAACTGGTCACAAAATAATTTTGGATGACTTTTGTCTTAAAAATATAAATTAAAAAAATAAAAATAAACATGAAAATTTCATTAGAAAAAAAGAAAAGAGTGCTGAAATATTATGTGATATCAGTTCACCTATATAACAGTGAATGCTGAATGATTTTTACACAAATAAAGATACTGGGGCTACAGAAAGATGTTATGGATACTATGGACAGGACATGTGAACAATGATGAAGTTTTTAAAAAATGGAAACATAAAAGGATACTTATATTTAATACTAGCAGTAGAGCCCAGTGTTGCTCGGGTGTAATGAAAGATTTAAAACTAATCCATTGTCCTGGAGCTCAGACTCTTTGGACGTTGGCACGAAAGACTAAAAAGCAATAGTTGCTTCCAGTTAAAACGAAACCACAGACTGAAAGAAAAATGAATGAATGTAAGTCAAATTTTGATTTCCTGGTATCGATATCAAATAAGTTTTTTTCATCGTAAACTGAATTTTGAAGGTTAAATAAGTCCTCTGAGTAAATGGTATCATGGCTGAGACTAAGAACTACAATTATGCCTACTTAGAGCCAAACCCGAAGCAAAAACTAAAATAAAAGGGCTGAAAAAAATACAGACATACAGGCAGATAAACAGACACACACACAAACATCTTGCCTTTTTTATACATATATTATCGATTTTCTGCACTATTGTAAGAACTGTAACCTTGAAACCTATGAATATCGTTTCTTATGTCTTTGTCTATGAGTGTATCAAATTTGATTAAAATCGGACCACTCCTTCTCTAACCCAATTTTTTCAATTATCGATTTTCAATATTTATCAGGGGGTACCTCGACACAAAACCTAGCTAAGAATACTTGCAGATGCTTATAGTACAACTGTGTAAATTTTCAAGAAAATTGGTTCAGCTGTTTCGGAGTCTATAGGTAACGGACACACACACATACACACACAAAGTTCCATTTATAAATAAGTTTAGATTAGAAAAAGTTGAAAATTATTGTGCACATAATTAAGAAAGAGAGCTTAGAAAATTTGACAATCACAGGACACATTAAAGGCAAAAGGGACAGAGAAAAACAGAGTATAACCTACCTAATGAGCTTGAGTAAACAGTAGAACAGGGATTGAGAGTGATGGTGAAAATACTAACCTTAGTAAGAGCTACAAAGGATAGGAAATCTTGAAGAGACATGATATATAGAAGAATAATACACAAAAGTTTAGCTTCCAAGCTTCATAAGAAAAAAAACAATTATTCTTTTGAAAAAATTGTATAAATCCTCATTTTTGTTTTCTTTAGCTTTAAAGTGTATTTTACAAATGATAATCCTCTCTATTATGATAAAGACCATTGTGTGTGTGTGTATATATGTATATATATGTGTGTGTGTGTGTGTGTGTGTGTGTGTGTAATATTTTCCTCCTGTCACACTCATAGAGAGAGAGAGAGACAATAGTAAGACAACATCGGTTTAGTTCATTCTCTTTACTTCCAGTTATTAAAGCTCTTGTTGTGTGTTTGCTCTTTAACAGTGACTTATTATTTTATTTTTTGCAATAATTATATATATATATATATATATATATATATATATTTCTTTCTATCACGCCAATGGGGGGGATAACCTGTGAGGAAACAGCTAATAATCTTCTCAAATATTTTGCCATCATTTTTGACAGCAGCGGGTACACTCATCATAGAATAATGACAAAGTTAATCCCAGAATATCACCAGTATATTTGAGTTAGACTAAATATTAGTTCAAAGGTTGTTATATCAATTATAGCAAATCTGTCACAGGATCTAAGGTTTTTGTAAAATGGTTTTAACTTAAAGGTTAATAAAGATTCAATTTGATCTTTTTATCATTGTGATATGAAGAGAAAATACAAGTAAATACTTGCTGTGTGAACATATGATAAAAGAGTTGCTTTTTCATGAGGTTGGGGGTTGTGGTTCAAGTGACCAAGTAAAAGATCATTATAAGTAATAAAAAAATTAAAAACTAAAGTTCACTTTTGTTCATTAAAAACATTTGAGGAGGATACTGCATACAAACAAAGTTTGTGTGTGTATGTATTATTGATATAAATACAAATACAATATATACGTGCATATAGGTAAGTTACATGTGTATTTTTTATTCTAAAAAATTTACATATTATGCTATTGTTGTTAGCAAAAGGATGAGCCCAAAATGTAAATTACAAATTGGTGATACCAAAATCAAACAAGTACAAAAATTGAAATATCTAGGAAGTGTTTAACAAAGGACAGATAATGTGACACTGAAATCTGATTAGGATAGCCAAAGCTATGTAGAATATTGAGAAAAAGAAAAAGTTTGTTACAAACAAAGAAGAGTACTGAAGTGTTACTCTATATCTGTTTTCCTATATCAAAGATGAAGAAAGAGACTTGAAGCAGCGGAAATGTGGTCCTATAGAAGGATGCTGAGGATACCATAAACAGAACATGTGAGCAATGATAATGTTTTGAGAAAAAAAAAAAAAGAAGGAAACTTGAAAATATAGTTGAAATTTCTAGGGCACATAATGAGGAAAGAGGGCTAAGAAAATCAGATACTTAAAGGATAGATTGAAAGCAAGAGGGACAGAGGAAAACCATGCATAATATACTTGATGAGCTTAATCCAAGCCAAAACATTAGTCAGTTAAGTGCCACGCTTAGGCAATCATGTCTCGAAAGAGACATGACTGACTGGGCAGAAGATTATCCTGCAGTAGGTTGCCATTGCTTTCTGCAGTAGACTGGTTGCCGACCAAGGCTATAGAACCCAATCTGTCCTATTATTTAACCCATAACTGGAGGGAAGAGACAGATTAATACCTTTCCCAAGGGTATTTGCGCATAAGTGAATGCAAGGAATTCAACTGGAATTTGAACTCGGTTCCCCGATTTCTCGTTCCGAGCCGATATTCACTGCGCCACAACGCAAAACATACACATTCTTAATGAGGGAGAAAAAAGATTAAAAAAGAAGAATTAAAAAGTGATAGCAAAATGTTAACTGAAGATAAGAATAAGAAGAGAAAATGGTTAACAGTAACAACTAAAAACATCCAGAAAACAAAATAGTTACTATAAACAAGTCATAACTTGGATTACTTACAACAGTATAACAGCAAAAGTGCAAGAAGGAAACAAAATATGCATGTAATATATATATATATATATATATATCACCAGGGTATAACATTAAACAGCATTTGATCGTTAGGTTCCACCTTGGGTTTTCTGGAAAGTGTAAAGTCACCTCTTACTTGACATTATTCTCAGGTTCCTTATGACAGAAAGTGGTAGTACCTGAGAATCTCTATATAGAGAAAACTGAGTTAGTGACCTGTTTAACTCACTGGAAGACATAGACTGTTAGTCTTTGTCATGTCATTCACATAGAAAAAGATATAAACCTTCAACTTTAATTGTATCCAGTGATTTAAATTATGATAGTTTATCTTTTAGAGTGAATGCTATCATTGTTCAGTGTGTGGAACTGGTCTTGTTCAAGGCTTTTCCTTACTTTAAAAAGCTTCAAATATAGCTACTGCTTGTTAGTTGTAGTCATAATAATTGATAGCCCTTAAAGAACTCCCTAGTGAATGAAGGTTATAACTCTCCTTGACTATGACACACTCCTTGCATGCCATGAAGAAACAATGGCAGACATTTTAAGTTGCTAACAGTAGCCTGTAAAATTAGTTTATTAAACTTTCTTAATAATTGTTGGTAATTTTCATTAAAATTTAATAAATTAATTTTTATCATATTTATTCTAACAATATTTCTAAACTTCTTTGAAGAATGCAGTGACACTGCTCTTAGCAGGTTAAGGTTGCTTGTTAGCTGCATTTCATTTGGAGTTTACGAATATATAGAGGACCTGATGACTATCAACGTTCTAGAAAAAATATACATTAAAACGTCAGACAAAATTTTTGCCAGGCATGTTCAAGCTACCCATTGACAGAAATCTTGTGAGTGTCTGGATGAATTCCTGCAGGAATCCCACAAACTAAGCAAAAACTGCTTTCAAAACAGTGACTGCTGAACAGTACCAAGAAGAATTTGTAAGGGATATGGTTAATTAAAGTCAAGCTTCACATATAATATGCTAGAGACTACTCGATTTGCAGGCTGCCTATAGACAAGCTTCCTCCCTAGATATAGCACAGGAAAATTGAGATGCCTACATGCTGATGGGCTATGTTACTGCTGCTACAACTACTGCTATTACAGAGCCCAAAGAAATTCAAAGGGAACAAAACGTTAGTAGACACATTGCTGCATCATTTAGTATAGGAAGATTGGTTCATATTTTTAATTAAAAAAATTGTTTTGTTTTTTTTTGTGGTGGGCTACTACACCAAAGAAATGTATGTCAAGCTAGAGAGTCCACCTATCACACTTATAAAAAAATAGGAGATTATTCAAAAGTGTGTAAATCTAAAAGTAAAAGCATAACCACTGCCATGGATGCAACAACCTATGCACTATATCAGCATCAGATCTGGAAAGTATACAGCCTGCAATCACTGTAATCAATCTGTTAACAATCACAGGCTAAATGCTTTACTAGACCTTGGTAGCTCAGAAAGTTTCATTAACAAGAAGGTTACTTTGAAATTTCAAATTGAAATCAGACCACTCAACAAAAAGTCTCTACGACTCTGACCACAATGAACATCCAGATGTGTGGCTTCTATGTTGTTGACATGCAAATAAACAAGACACAAAACTGTCATTCTAAAAGTTTTAAAGAACTTGTGTAGGGACTTGAATACTGGAGTAGGATTTTGTTCTGGGGTAGTTAACACCCCTATATCCATGGACAATATGGATTCATCTGGTTTATATAATGTCAGACATTTCTACTTTTAAGGAGAGGAGTACACTTGTAGTTTAACCGCTCACAGTGAACACAGAACTCTTTCACCTTATAATTGTGATCCCTTAAACAGGACCACAACAGATTTTCAGAAACAACATGTCTCTTCAGATCAGACATGGGGACCTTAAACTGGACCTTATTATACCCAACTATGAAGCAGTTTGGGCTATTTCTGCTACTTCTCTTAATACTTCTGATTGTAAACCAGTCACAACAAAATCATGACAGTTTGGTAAGGATGCAGGGATTTCACCAGAAAGAAAGTTGAGAAGCTACTAAAACAAGGCATAATTTAACCAAGTTCATTCCCCTGGAGTGCTCAGGTGGTGGTTGCTAAGGACCCAATTAATAGACATAAGAAGAGTTTATGCACTGATTACATGCCTATCACCAAATTCCCCAATGACAAATTGAAAAAAAAAATACTGCTTTTGAAGCTAATGGGAGATTCTATCAGTACTGTAGAATATCATTTTGGTGTGACAAATGGACAAACTTATTCAAGAATAAATGTTAAGAGACACCTTCCCTGAATTTGACAACATAACTGTCACAGGGAGAATTCAAGAAGAATATGACTGAAATGTTAAAAGATTCTTAACAGCCATAAAAGCTAAAAATCTTACACTGAATGAGACAAAAACACTATCTTCTGTTTCTTTACTTAATATCCTTTGCTACTGGGAAGGTAATAGGGCAATTACAGTAAATCCAATCAAATGTAATTGTAACTTCTACTCTAGAAGCTTCTTTGCTCACACTTCCCACCTGTGGAATTCCCTTCTGTATACTTGCTTCACTGACAGCTACAATCTCCAAAAATTTAAATGCAACTTGGTTCTTTTTCTCATCACTCACCAAGATGTAACCACCTGCACACCAGTGGCCATTCTGTCTCGCTTGGGGTGAAATGATTAAAACAAAAAAAAAACCAAAAAATTAAACCTGACACAGAAAGACTTTTCCCACTCCAAGACTTACCCGTATCAACAACTCTGAATTCCTTAAGGAGAGCTGTTAGCAAGTTTGCATACTACACTAAATGGATTCCAAATTTCTTCATAATCCAACAACAAAATAAGACTATTTGACTGAATGCATCAGCTATTAAAGCATTTAAAACTCTTAAGAAATAGCTGGAGAATGCCACTCTGCAAAATACATATGGAGACTTACCCTTTATTGTTGAGTGTGATACTTCCAATATGTCAGTGACGGCTACTCCAAACCAGAGATGTAAACCAGTGGCTTTTATATCATGGACCCTGCAGGTAAGATAAATGCACTATCCTTCCATAGAAAAATAAGCAACAGAAATAACCAAGGCTGTTTGGAAGTGGAATCACCTCCTTGCAAGACAACATTTTACCTTGATAAATGTATAATGGCATTTATTCTCAATAACCATAAGGGGACAAAAATAAAAAACAATAAAATTTTAAGAATGGTGAAGTGAGCTGTCTGCCTTTAGCTAGTTGATAAGATGGTCTGAAAAAAAACTATGTTGCCTCTGACACTTACTAGAGCATTTTTTGCTCAGTGTCTTAATAAAAAACTTGCTGATTTGCATCAAGGATTATATCATCCTGGAATTTTCATTTTGTACAGCCAAAGAACCTACCCTTTTGAACAGAAGAAGTAAAGGAAGTATGTTTTTTATGTCAACTATACACAGAACTCAAGCCAATATTTTTTCACATGGAAAAGAAAACTCTAATTAAAGCTACCAAACCAATCCTAAGCATGGGTTTTAAAGATCCCTTACCTGCAACTTTAGGTAATGTCTATACCCTTACCATTGTGGATGAATATTCCCAATTTCCATCTGCTTTTTCCTGCCCAAATATGCATTCATCAGTGGTAATGAAATGTCTGAACCAGTTATTTGCACTAACTTGCTTTCCAGGTTATATCTACTCTGATAGAGGTATTCCTTTTCTCTCAAAAGAAATAAAGACTTATGTATTAAATAAAGGCAATGGTGCAAGCAAGATAACACTCTACCACCACATTGTTAATAGATAGTCACAAAGATTTAATGGTATCATCTGGAAAGAGGAATTAAGCTTGCCCTTAAGTCAAACAAACTGGATGATCATCATTGGGAGTCAGTACTCCCCAACACTCTACACTGCATTAGATCTCTTGTGTCAACTGCGACCAACTCCACCTCACATGAACGGTTCTTTAGTTTGAAAAGACACTTCTCTTTTTGTACTTCTCATTACACTGATGTAATGAAGGAAGCTTTTGAGGTCCCTTCAGTACTGATAGAAAGAACTGACTGCATTGAAAATGAAGATATTGATAGTAAGAAAAGGTTGTCATGTACCCACCCTTTCACTAACTAAAGTTGACTGTCCAGTACTTTGTAGGTCTTCCAGATTGGTAAAATCTCCTCAGTGTCTGGACTTGTAAGCAAATAAAAATAGAATGTGATAATGATGTAATAAAGATTGATAGCTCTTAAGGAACTCCCTGGTGAATGAAAGTTATCAGCTCTTAAGGAATTTTCATGGACTGTGACATATTCCCTGCATGCACTGAGGAAACAAAGGCAAACTTTTTACGTAGCCTGTAAAATTAGTTTATTGAAGCTTCTTAAGTTGTGATAATTTTTAATTATTTTCATTATACTGACTCAAGTATTATGATTCAAAGATCTGTATGTTTAAAACTCAATGACTAACCAGGACCAAAGAAAGACATTCAAACAATAAAAGTTAATAATAATGTGCCAGAGAGTGTACATTCTTGGTTGGACTGAAAGGTCATATTGATAAAACTGTGGGATAGTACCATATCAAGTCATGACTATTTGAGGAAACTATATATATATATATATATATATATATATATATATATATATATACACACACACAC
>JBBBDQ010028511.1:0-160173 GCA_037127315.1 Ascarosepion bandense | reverse complement strand
ATATATATATAATATTTTATCAATAAAACCTGAAATTGACATGTCATTGAATAGCTATTTCAGCAAGAAAATTCTCGCTTCATCAGCAACAATCAAACGTTTTTGATCATTGCTGAAAGGTATTAATCCATCTCTTCCCTTCAGTTATAGGTTAAATAACAGGATAGATTGGGTTCTATAGTCTTAGCTGGCAACCGGTCTATCACAGAAAGTAATGGCAACCTACTGTGGAATAATTCTTCTGCCCAGGCAGTCATGCCTTTTTTGAGACATGATTGCCCATGTGTGTATCATGCATGGCACTTAACTGACTGACTTATTAGAGGCTGTAATCAATGCTCAATTAAGTGTCCTACTTCACACAACCTCCTTTTGTTTAAGCAATATGATATCTGTATCTGCAGGTCTGTCACTGATGTGTTAACAACCACCACTGAATTTGTCTATCAAGTTTTTGAAAAGAATAGTGAATCTAAGGTTGTCACTCTAGATATTTCAAATATGTTTGACAAGGTTTGGTATGCTGGCCTTCTTCATAAACTCAAGGGCTACAGTGTCTCTGCATGAATATTTGGCACAATCAAATCATTTTTAACAAATAGTGTAATGAAGTTTGTGTTGAATGGCATGTTTCTAGATCGTTTCATATTAATTTCACAGGGCTCTATACTTGGACTAACACTGTTTCTGATCTTCAGCAACAAGACCCCTGATATCATCAGTGCTCAACTAAGTATTCATACAGATAACATAACTTTTTACTCCTGTCTCAGGAGTAAGTTCAACAGATTCAACAAAAAGGTTAACTGGAGGCAAGGACTGGCTTGTAAATTTGAATACCTTTGAAACTGCTTTTGTTTCATCAACACAGAAAATTTTTTTTTTCTGCCTGCTATCAGCATGGCTGATGCTAACCTCCAGTGACTAACTTCAGAGTTTTTCATCAAAACAATTTATTGAGTTTCTGATCCTGACAGACATTTTGGCACAAAATCCTGGAGTTAGTATTAAATATTGTGAGTGCGTAGGAGAAAGAAACACACAAACACACACATATATATAGTTATGTGAATTAATAAATATACATATGGGAATACACTCATGTATAAGATTGTTATTCAATGTTAATAAAATAGTGCTCTTGTATATATATATATATATATATATAATATGCTAAAATTTTTTCTTCTCTGATGCCATATACTTATGGCTTAGGGGTAGTGACTGACTGACACCAAATCAGTCGAGTTTTGGTCCCAGCCAGAAGCAAGTAGATGTCTAGCCACACTGATGAGCTGTGATACACCAAAACAGGCTTGTATGTGGATGATGGATATATATTAATGAATATTATCTTATGTTGATGCCATAACTTGAAATTTCATGTATTATGCAGTCATCAGGTGCATATTACGAACTGACCATTTAAGAGATATTAATTTGTTCTTGCGATGTTCATAGGAATTAAATCTTATAATGTTAGAGTACAATTTTTTTTAATTTATCAAGAGTAAAATTTAAATAGACAAAAATTACATGGAGATAAAAATAAATCACAATTTTAAATTTTAAAATTTATTAAATGCATAGAGATAAAATTCAAGGGGTATAATTATTAATAGTATTATTTGCAGGGAAAAGAAAGAAAGAAAAAGGGAAGGGGAAAGTAAGTGAGAAGGAAACAAACAAACGTATTGAAGGATCAGTATCAATCAGGATCTAAGAATTCAAGTAAGTATTTTTTTCTGTGGCAGCATCTAGTCATTAATTCACAGTTTTGTTATGTAGATTAGGGTTATTTATATGATTTAAGATAAGTTTCTCTAAAAGGCATGTTACATTTATCTCTTTTACCATTGTAAGATTTGCCTTTAGCAATGACTAGCAGTATAGCCTGGCATTGCTTGGGTGTAATAAAAGATTTAGAACTAATCCATGGTCCTGGAGCTCAGACTCAGCCTAAAGAATATTTGTGAAGTTTGGTGAGAATTGGATAAAAATTGTGGATTTGTATAAAGGACATACAGACAGATAAACAGACACACACACAATCAGTGTAACCCGGGTATAAGAGAGTTGTCAGGACTGGAAAAGTTATCTTATACCCGGGTTTCTCTTATATCCGGTTTTGGTCTATTTTATATACATTACCACAGGCTCTAATTTGGGACCAGATAAAATCTCTCTTATATCAGGGTTATACTATATATATTATCAATTTTCTGCACTATTGTAAGAACTGCAACCTTGAAACTTCTGAATATCATTTCTTATGTCTTTGTCTATGAGTGTATCAAATTTGATTAAAATCGGACCACTCCTTCTATCACAAAATTTTTCCGATTACCGATTTTCGATATTTATCAGGGGTACCTTGACACAAAACCTAGCTAAGAACACTCGCAGGCACTTATAGTACAACTGTAAATTTTCAAGAAAATCGGTTTAGTCATTTCAGAGTCTATAGGTAACGGACGCACACAGACACAAAGTTCCATTTATAAATAAATTTAGATATTCCACATAATAATTGGGTTGTTGTTGTTGAATATTTCCAATAATATTTCCAATAATATATGGCTAAAGCAATGTTTTTGCTGTTGTTTGAAGACATGTGATTATGAAAGTGATATTTTCACGTTGGCAGTTGTTTCAAAATATAGTTTAGCATAATCATCATCTGAATGAATACAAGCTCTATAAACAATACTTTCGGAAATACACTGGCTATTCAATGAACAGGTCTTGTTTTTTGGCAGTTGTAATTATTCTTAGAAGGGTCATTATTATAAGGAGTGTAACTGATATTTTTCAGATGGGCCAAGTATTTATTTGATATATTATTATGTTGTGAAATATATTTATCTATGTTCTTAATTCAACTATAACTGAAATTACTGTTGTTTTTGTTGAAAATCTTTTTTAGTGTAGGTGAATGATAGAAATGTTTGTGAATTAAATTTAGGAAGAATCTTCTTTGTTTGAACATTACAGCTGAAAGATGGGGTAAACCAATTAATGTTATGTTTATGTAGTTTCTGCTTATTTCTGTCTACTTTGTTTTTAACAGAGTATGTTAAAACAGTGTTGAGTTTACTTTTTCTAAAGCATTAATGTATTTAATTTTTGAGTTGTCAAAACTTCCTTATTGCTAGAGCTAGTACTTAAATGAAATTGGATTGATTTATGGAAATTATTGATGATATGATGGGGGTGATTTGATTTGTGTGTGTGTCTGTTACCTATAGACTCCAAAACGGCTGAACTGATTTTCTTGAAAATTTACACAGTATAAGCGTCTGCGAGTGTTCTTAGCTGGTTTTTGTGTCGAGGTACCCTCAATAAATATTGAAAATCGATAATCGAAAATATCGGGTTATAGAAGGAGTGGTCCGATTTTAATCAAATTTGATACACTCATAGGCAAAGACATAAGAAACGATATTCAGAAGTTTCAAGGTTACAGTTCATACTATAGTGCAGAAAATCTATAATATATATAAATCGATACCAGGAAATCAAAATTTGTCTTACATCCATTAATTTTTCTTTCAGTCTACGGTTTCGCTTTAACTGGAAACAACTATTGCTTTTTAGTCTTTTGTGCCAACATCCAAAGAGTTTGAGCTCCAGGACCATGGAATAGTTTTAAAGCTTTCATTACACCCAAGCAACGCCGAGCTATACTGCTAATATATATATATATATATATATAATGGATTTATAATTTAAATAATACCAATAACATAATATTTCAGTACCTCCTTTAACAAGAAACCTTTACCTGGTTTAAGTTGGCCTGGTATTTCAGTTTAGAATCAGAAACTAATACCTATACAGTAATTCTTATAAACTTATGTATTTTGGTTTCTATGAAGTTACTTTCAAAGCTGCTCAATACAAATAAGTAACAGAAAATTTTGGAGCCATAATACTATAGCTTCAGAAAAATGTACTTACAACTGGACAATAGTACCAATAAAAAGTTCTTTGTTATCTATGTACTCAAAATAATCATATATTCTTGTAAGAAATTAATAAAGTGGTGTCAGTAGCCAAGCTGTGGTTACACAACTGTGTAAGGTATTTGTTTCACAGTACAAACCAAACAGTTCATGCTTTTATCAAAAACACATAAGAGAAATTTAAATATTGCTATAAGTTTATGATACATACTTCTTATCTAAATACATATTTGTTCTCATGCATATATTTGTGGATATATTTGTATTAGACTGTTAATTTCACAAAAAGTACTTATTGTAGATAAGTATATAAAATTCTTTCAAGGTTAACTTTTGAACAAATAGCTATCTTTGTTGTTAATTGTGGGAAAGTGATTTACTTAAGTTTGCATTCATTTTCGCGCAACAGAAGAGGAGGCAACATTTATTCCTTTTTTTGGTGGAGGGCTAAATTTTCTGGCCTCACTGAACTTATTACGATCACCCAGTTTATAAATACTGTATTTTTTTTAACCATTTAATGGTTTTCTTCTTATTTAGACCCTATTTATTACATCTTGAGAAAAGGTCCAACCACCTCCCCAGTTATTAAAGCTCTCTTTCTGTATGAGCATCTTGAGCATGCTGTCTATCAATTGTAGTAAACTAGGGATAAACTGTGGTGAACACATATCAGTACAGATGTAAAAGAGGCCCCAGATTATGTGTAGACATGTATATAAAAAACAGTTACATCTGGGTTTTCCCCCATTAGTAGTGCAACAGTTTGGTATATTCAGATATGGGCCTTTCGGTAACTTGTCTGGTTCCAGGTTTCTTTTAACTGTTTCCTGTCAATAAAAGCAACAGAAAAGAAGTCATCAGTGGGCAATCAAAGAGAGACTCAGTTTCTTCTGTAGTTGGTCTCTTACTTTTTTGTTCCTTAAGTTGTGTGTTACTCACTCTGCTGTGATTTCTTAGTGCTGTTTTGGTTTCCTCTTGTCACGGAAATCGGGGAGCCGAGTTCGAATTCCAGCTGAATTCATTGCATTCACTTACGTGCAAATACCCTTGGGAAAGGTATTAATCCATCTCTTCCCTCCAGTTATGGATTAAATAACAGGACAGATTGGGTTCTATAGCCCTGGTCGGCAACCAGTCTACCACAGAAAGCAATGGCAACCTACTGCAGGATAATCTTCTGCCCAGTCAGTCATGTCTCTTTCGAGACATGATCGCCCAAGCGTGTATCCCGTATGGCACTTAACTGACTGACTGACTTGTCTCTTTCCCTTCTCTAATTGTTACCCTGTAATTCTTGAAGAGAAATTGGTCAGTTTTTCCCCCCAAACTCAACACATTTTTGCTGTATTATACAACATAAAACCTGCTCAAATTTAACAAGAGTTAAATTTATTTGTGAAGAACATAGTCATTGTTATTGGCAATGATAAAAGTGAAACTAATTCTTTTATTTCAAGTTGAAAGAATTTGGGATTCTTAAACAATTTATGTTAGTATTTAAACCAAATTCCCAACCATCTATAAACTTGGTTGGCAGTCAGTGGAATATAACTTTTTAACTATTATTATTTTTTTTTTTAATCATATCACCCCAAGCAAGGTGGTAATGCCACTGATGTGCAGGGGGCTACATAGGAATGAAAGGATTGGAAAAGAGAAGGCCGGAAACCACATCCTAAACAGGAAACAAGGGATGAGCCTCTTCACCTGTTCAATAGACGTGGGTGGAGTGTGAACCGGGCTATTCTCAAAAATCAGTGGAGAGTAAAGATTTAGATGAAAAAAAAAACCTGCTGGCCAAGGTCAAGAGAAATTCCTCCATTATTTTGAAGAATAATCATGCACTCCTGCAAGCAGAAGACAAATATCCAGTTGAGATATTTTAACACAAATGGTTTAAAATTTTAATATTTTCTTTTAGTTTCATTTCACTGAAACACATCAAAAGTAGAGAAGATATCCATTCAGCATTTATCAGAATGTTTTTTAATCAGAGTCCCAGATTCTTTCAAGAATAAATTTTTAAAAATAATTTCATATGAGGAGTTTGCCATTGCTAATTGTTTTAACCCTAAAAGGTTACTGTGTGATTAATCACAAAAACAGAGATTGGAAATAATAGTATATCAGCAAATACAAGACTTGCACACTGTGTGAAATAGATACAGTGCTTGTCAGTGTAATTACTCTGCTCTCTCCTCCAATAGTGTCCACGTATTTAAGAGGATAGGAACATCTCATTCCTGTATATAGGTAGGTATACAACACTAATAATGATACTTATGATATTGTCAAACATATATGTGAAAAGTGTATGTATATAATTATAAATATCAATATATATATATAAATATGCAATTTGTTATATATATTGTTTACATATTATATATGCATGGTACTTATTTAAAAGCACTCAATATCATGATAGAGCAGACATATTCATATAGATAAGTGTGAGTTTGTAACCCTGGGTTTCACGCTTTTGCAATCGTCAGACAAACAGAGTCAGAGTTTGTCTTATAATCGCAAAAGCGTAAAACCCAGGGTTACAAACTCACACCTATCTATCTATCTATCTATATATATATATATATATAGACACATAGCTAAGTGGCTAAAATGTTAATGTTTGAATTTCACCATGGTCATTTTGTCAAAAGGTAACCTCTTAATAATATCATCCAAAAGAGACAATCCAAGCTTGCACTGACAATGGGAAGGGTCTGAAAACAATACCACTGATTGGCAAAATACATTGTAAAATTATAAAATTAGAGTAGAAAAACTGTCCAAAAACTATTGATGGTAAATATATATATATATATATAGTGACTGAACTGTTAAAGCTAGATCAACAGAGCAATAAACTGTAAAATTCTAATCATCTATATTTTTAGAGGTAGGAATATCTAACCTCATATATATATATATATATATATATATATATATATATATATATGTTCTGGAGAGATATTGTTGTAGAGGAATATCCGGGTCATAAAAGACTGTGACGGGAATCAAACAGGAGTAGTAGTGTTAGAAGAGGAAAGCAAGTGAGCGACTGATGATACTAGACTCTACGTCATTACATGGGAGTGACAGAAGCTTTCTTCTCAGAACGGACGCATACGTCCTATACAAAGACAGTGCCTTCATAAGTGTTATTCATGTGCATGTATTTGGTTTATTGTACTAACGTATAATAAATCTCTATTTATATATACTCAGTGTTAAGAGTATTTCTTACACTATTCTTTTCTCTGTTTATCTCCCCACTCCGGGATACAACAATATATAATGACAGGCTACTTGCTTTCCAGATACACTCACTTGCTAGTGGAGGCTAGCCAATCCTTGTTGAAGAGGCAGGCTCAGATATACCTGTTTTTGTTCATGTCCACACAGCTCACTTTTGGTTTGTACTGCAATGATACTGAGCAGACCATAATTATATTTCCAGGGAGAGCACATAGTATGGAATGATTAGTAGTTTGAACAACCTCAGTACTTTCAAATTCACAGTCATGATAACTTGTGACTTCTCACTAGCACAACCATTGATGGCTACCAAATAGTTCCATTTTTCTAACTTCACTGACAAGGTTTGGGTCAACATATGGGATGGTTTTCAAACGATTACCAAATCTGCCACACACTGGGATCCCTCACCCCCCAAAAAACTTTATAACATCAAGAATTTAGCTTTCTGTCTAATCAAACCTTGTGAGATTTGAACTGGAGTCTTATTTGGTAAGCAAGCATTCTAAACACATGCTGCCCACACACACATAGAGCATTAATAGAATTAATATATATATATATATATATATATATATATATATAAAAATTGAGCACTTTATGACAAAAATCCTGCTTGCCAAAATATCTTTTTATCAGTAAATCACTGAAAAAACAAAAACTCTTGCCACTAAGCATCATCACAACACAAATTAGTCAGCAATTGCTCCTTCAAATATGTCTTATGTGGTTGGTTTGTCCATCTTTCTCTCCAAATTGCAAATGTCAGTTGCTGATGTACAAAATCTCCAAAACTTCTATAATAGCTGTGTCCAAGGTTTTGACTCTTATGAGTCATCCTGAGAGGTGTGTAATTAGTATGTGGGTGAAAAATAACACATTTACTGTAACATTATATTTATCTTTAATAGATAAAATTCAAAATGTAAGAAGCCTTATACAAAGCATATCACAACAAAGTATGCATATATAGGTTCAGTAACTTGTGAGATATATATATAACACATATTTGTACACCCACATATGTATATACAAGATGTGAGAATTTGAAGAACAGACATGAACTGAATTTAATATTGACTTTTGCTGCTGCTGTTCTTTGTGAGGCAATGTTCAAACAACAGACAAGAGAAATTAGGCTTCAGAGTAAGTCATTTTTTCCCTGGTCAAATTACTTTTGGGTGGCACTTCATAAACTAACTTTCATTTATATATGATTTCATATATATATGATCAAATACTTGAATAGGAAGACATATATGCATTACTTGTATGTATGTGTGTGTATATATATATATATATATATATATATATATATATATATATATATAATGTGTGTGTGTGTGTATGTGCGTGTGTGTGTATATATATATATATATATGCACATATATATGTGAGTGTGTATGTGTACATATATATGTGAGTGTGTGTGTACATATATACATATATGTAATGTGTGCAACATTAATACACATCTGTATTCATATATTTAAATTTGGATATGTTTCTGTACAGAAGTTAAATTTTCTATGTGCTGACAAAGTAGATCTTGTTTCTGCTCTTGGAAAGAACCACTAATCTGTGATAGATTGAGGTAAGAATTGGCTCATAAATTTTAATGCTTCCAAAACAAAGCTGCTCTTCTTTAACCACCATAGAGAAGCTTTCTTACCTTCCATTAATATGGATCCCACTAGTCTCCCCGAAAGCAATACACTGTTCCTCCTTGGCCTCACTCTCTCAGTTGATCTCAAGTGGAATGAATACATTGAATCAATAGCTACATCTATTGCTAAGAAGGTTGGGTCACTGTGATGAGCCAGGAAGTTTTTTCATGTTGCACCTTTATAAATCTACCATTCATCTGTGTATTGCATACTGTTGCCAGAATTCATCCCAGTTTGCTGCTCGCCTTCAGCCACTTTCTCAATGATGGAATGTGGCTTTTTCCTGTCTTTTCTACAAATATTTTCATGGCTTTTGCTCTGACGAGCTTCATTCCCTGGTGCCTTGCTCTCATGAGTTCACCCATGCAACTAGATTGGCAACTAGGTCCCATTCTTTTACGGTCAAAATAGGCAAATGTAAGCTCAATTCTACTCTATCAGTTTCTTTTCTCGCCATTCCTGCCTGTGGAATTCCCTTTCCCATGCTTGCTTCCCTGATAGTTACTATTTTCATACCTTTAAGTTCCAACGTCAGTTACCATTTTCTACCTCTGTGACCCCCATTGCTATCTTACCCTTTCTGCAACATCACCTGTCCTGTTTCCTTTTCTGTCTTCCTTCTCCTCTCATTGAAACTCCCCTAGGACCAGTAGCATTAATTACAAAAGAAATGCTCTTTTCATGGAAATATGATACCAGAACATACAGAAATCCAAAGAATTCTGATGTTGCAAAGGAATTCTTTTTCATTGATTAAACTGAGTATTTTTCATTGCTATCTTACCCTTTCTGCAACATCACCTGTCCTGTTTTCTTTTCTGTCTTCCTTCTCCTCTCATTGAAATTCCCCTAGGACCAGTAGCATTAATTACAAAAGAAATGCTCTTTTCATGGAAATATGATACCAGAACATACAATAATCCAAAGAATTCTGATGTTGCAAAGGAATTCTTTTTCATTGATTAAACTGAGTATTTTTCTTTTTGTTCAAAGATGAAGATAGACTGTCCAGCTCTTCACATGAGATGTCAGAGTTGATGTCTTGACCACCAGGCAAAATTTTTAAGTTTACTCAAAATTGTACCAAACACTAAACATGAACTGTTTCGTGAATTGTCTATGATCCAGTCATTGTTTCTTGTGGTCAGTGTTTCATAAGTAAGCACAGTTTTTATTTACATCCTAATTATTTCATATCTATAATGTGAAATAGGAAGCTCATCAAATTTATAAAAATAAAAGAATTAACAATATAAATAATCTTAATAAAACTAAACACATACTACCTTCCAACTCTATCACAACTATAATTTTATGAAATACATTGATTTGATGCTTTGGCACACATTATTGGTGATGTTTGTAGTTGTGGATCCTTTGTGGTTTCATGTCTTCCAACATCATACCCCTTTTCCATGGTGACCCACTCGATACTGATCAGATATCAACTTGTGTGTCATTAATCAGCTACAACTATTCTTATAGTATCATGCAACTTCCCAGGTCTTTATATTCTAATCATGAGCAACTTCTGGTTCACCAGCTTTTTGCTATACTATAAAAAGAAAGGAAATGAACATTATTTACATTGTTCGAACTGTTGTCCTTATCTTTATTGCCATATTCACAACATTTTGGCCATTGTATGCTCCAGCCTTCTACAGGTGATTGGAATTCCAAGCAAAATCTTTTATTTTGAACAATGGGGTATATTGTTCTCATTCTACGAACCATGCTACTTCTGTATATCTTAGTTATCTCCCTTTAACAATGTAAATAATACCTCTTCTCAGAAATATAGACAAAAGCAAATGCAGTCACCAATTTCTTGTTCTTCTTCCTTAAAAAAGGAAGCAAACACACTGATCTGTTTCTTAACAATTATAGTAACACTCTAAACTTGAAGTAGTAAATAATGAACTTTCATTTCACTCACTCTTATAAAAAACAAAATGACACTACCAAATGTTAATTTATTCTCTTATTCTGCTTTTTACTTCATTCATTCTAATGATTTAATCAACACTAACAAATTAAAAAAAATCCCTCTATAACCCTGGGAAGGGGCACACAAGTGCTAGGTCTTAGCCAAAGATCACCAATTGGTAACAATGGTTAATACCCTAATTCTGTCCCCTGGTTAATTTAATTGGAAGCACTGGATTGTTATGCGATGTCTCTCATTCAAAATGGCAGCCAATCCTGAACAATATCATCAAAGATGAAAAAAAGACTCCAACCAACTGAAATATGGTTCTACAGAAGGATACTGAGGATACCATGGACTGAACTTGTGAACAACAATGAGGTTTCAAAGAGGATGGAAATGAAAAAAATAACTTATACTTAACATCAGGAAAAGACAGCTGAAGATTCTGGGACATGTAATGAGGAAGGAGGGTTTGGAGAATCTGATACTCACAGGAGAGATAGAGGGAAAGAGAGACAAGGGAAAGCAATGCATGACATACTTGATGGGCTTGAGCAAACAGCGAGGTAGGGTTCAAGAGGGGTAATAAGAGAAAGGGTGTTAAGAGCTACAAGGGATGGGGAGATGTGGAAGGCCATGATTGCCTACTTCCTGAAGGGACACAGCATATAGAAGGAAAAGAAGTTGAAACTTCATTGTCAGATATACTTTCAGTTTATATCCAAGATTCCCCCATTTCAATCTCCTAAAAATACCCTCAACACTAAATATTAATCACAATTTCCCTACTCTTTCTTGCTGACTGCCAGTCTCTTAACCTTTTAAGCCATAACCACTTCAAGGCTTCTTTTTCTGCCATTGATACTAAGCGAAATGCCTTGGTTTTTTCCAAGCCAGTTTCTCCTAATTTTGACAGCATCTTGCAAAGTGATTGCCCAGTGAAGCCTCTGCATCCAATTTCAATTGGTTCACACTGAGCTCACCAACCCCAACATTTGCATTCCTCCACAATTTGCAAATATTTCCCAAGCTTCCTTTCATGGGCTTTGTTCATATTCTCTTCCCAAGAGACTGTTAATTCTAATATGATTACTTGCATGGTTTTATCTGAATAAATAATCATGTTCAGATGTAGCTGCATCTGTATTATTTGCTCTGGGAATTTCAACTAAGTGCCTATATCTACTTTCATTTACTTGTCCAGAGCAGAACTTAGGACTGAAGTTTTCTTCCTCTGTAGTGTCTTTTATATATAATTTATATAAACTTAATATTAAATTTTTTATAACTACTTCTAAGACAATAAGAGAATTACTGCAAAAATCAAATAAGAACAGCTTAAACATTGATGCAGGAATTCATACAATCAACTTTAAAAACTGCCACAAAAATTATGTGAGGTAGACTTTGAGGAATTTAAATAAATGATAATATGAACACATAAGGAAACTTTTACTATACATTCATTGCGTTAGTTGTGCATCATAATGAATCTGACCCTAATATCAATATAAAAATACTGCTTCATTTAAAAGATTTAAATTTAATTTACTAACATGAAAATATATAGAAAGTGCACTGATGTCCAAGTCTTGCAGAATAAATTTCACTTTCACAACAAAACTTTATTGTCACAGTGTTGGGTATTTAAAATCTTTAGTGTTTTTTTTTTTTTATAATCATACCACCCCAAGCAAGGTATTTTACTGCCACTGTTGTGCAGAGGGTTACATAGGAGGAAAGTTATGAGAAAGAGTGACAGGCTATAAGGGGTGTCAGGAAGTGGGTAAGAGAAGGATGAGAATACTGATGAGAGTCGAGTGGATGGAGAAAGGAGCATGAGAAAGGGGATGTAGTTTAGTGAGATAGGAGATGACTATTGACTTTGCATTTAAATTCTTGGAGATTGTAGTTGTTGGGGAAGCAAGTAAAGAGAAGGGAATTCCACAGGCAGGATGTACGAGAAAAGAAACTGATGGAGTAGAATTTGCGTTTACATTTTATTGGTTTCACAGGAAAAGGGTTGGACTTAATTGCTAATCTTGTGGCTTGAGTAAATTCATATATAGGGAGCACCAGTGAGCTCAGTTCATTGGAGCAGAAGCTGTGAAAGTATTTGTAGAAGAGACACAGGGAAGCCACATTGCACCAGTGAGAAAGTGACTGCATCTGAGCTGCCAAGTCGGGTTTGATCACATTACGGTTTCTTCTTAGTGCATAATTGGTTTTCTTCCTGTACTGCTCCACTAATTACCTGTTTACTCATACTATCCTCTACCATTACAAGACTACATAACAGAAATATATTACAGAACCAAGCAAAACATTTCTTATGTCTTTGTCTATGAGTGTATTAAATTTTATTAAAATCGGACTACTTCTTCTATAACCCGATTTTTTTGATTATCGATTTTCGATATGTATCGGGGGTACCTCGACACAAAACCTAGCTAAGGACATTCGCAGATGCTTATAGTATAACTGTGTAAATTTTCAAGAAAATCAGTTGAGCCATTTCAGAGTTTATAGGTAACGGACACACACACACACAGAGACAAAGTTCCATTTATAAATATATACATAATACCACACTAGCATTGAATGACCCTGCAGTTGTTGATATGCCATAAAGCCCAAACAATCAATCAATCAATCTACCATTACAAAACCCTGATCAGGCCAAGAATGGAGTACAGTTGTCATGAAATTCTCTTCTGTATACTTGCTTCCCTGATAGCTACAATCTCCAAAATTTTAAATGCAACATCAATTACCATCTTTTATCTCCCTAAATCCCATCTACCTCCGATCATTTTTCCAGCATCCCTTGCTCCCTGTTTTTTTCTTTCAGTCCTGGGGTGAAATGATTATATAAAAAAAAAAATATTTGGGCAGGAACTTCTTAGTTCTCTCTTTTCAATCTCAATAGAATTCAAAATCATTTCAGAGTTCTTGTGGATGATAAATTATTTTCCACCCTATAACCTCTCTTGCACAGGTGTTATGTAGCAAGCCTGTCACTGCTTTATCACTACTTCCATAGAAAGTGCTCAGGTAAATTACATTCCTTGGTTACGTTAGTCCTAAGCTTCACGGTTAGGACACTCCATGCCACTTACATTTATATTCTCTCGGTGAGAAGCACGTTCTATGCGAACAGCTTCTTCCTGCAAATAACTGTCTTGTGGAACTGACTCTCAAGAAGATGCTTCCCCAATCACTACAATTTTCACCTATTCAAGTCCAGAGTTAATCATTATCTTCCTCTTCTATCAGTATAAACTGCCTCTTTATGTAAGTGTCTACCTGAAGTGACCCCAGGGCTTCTCTGTAAGAACAATTATAACCAATATTATCTCTGTATCTTTCCCTCCACCACTAAATATATATAATTTCATCAATAAGAACATTACTTTAATCCTGTGAAGTCCTTTGCCAGGGTGAAATGTTTTGAGTTGAGTTTCCTCTATTTTATCATTCAATTATCCAACATAGTAATTTGTATATATTCTCTCACATTATTTTTTTTCAACTATATGTCACTATACATTTTCAAAAAATGTATTTCAAGTGGTTTCTATGAAATGATCTTTCAGATATCTACTCAACTTACATTGTTGAGAATTCGTAGACAATAACTCAAGAGCTCTTATATATTTGTGATACCCAGCTTTTTGGAAAGCTTTCAAGTTTCATCTTGCTGATGACACAACTATTTACTCCTGTCTCAATAGTAATTCTGACCAGATCAATAAATTGGCAGCTGATCTAAAGAAAGTGACCTACAATCTGCTGTTAACTGGCACAGAAAATGACCTGTCGATTTTAACACCTTCAAAATTAAAATTCTTTTCATTATCATTTGAGAGACTCCTTTCTGCCTCCCATCAGCATGGTAGATGCTAACCTCTAGGATTATGATTCACTAGCAGTATAGCCCAGCATTGTTCGGGTGTAATGAAAGCTTTAAAACTAATTCATGGATCTGGAGTTCAGATTCAGCCTAAAGAATATTTGTGTGAAGTTTGGTGAGAATCGGATAAAAATTATGGATTTGTATAAAGGACGTACAGACAGATAAACACACACACACAAACATCTTGCCTTTTATATATATATATATATATATATTATCAATTTTCTGCACTATTGTAAGAATTACAACCTTGAGACTTCTGAATATCATTTCTTATGTCTTTGTCTATGAGTGTATCAAATTTGATTAAAATCGGACCACTCCTTCTATAACCTGATTTTTTCGATTATTGATTTTCGATATTTATCGGGATACCTCGACACAAAACCTAGCTAAGAACATTTGCAGACGCTTATAGTACAACTCTGTAAATTTTCAAGAAAATCTGTTTAGCCGTCGTTTCGGAGTCTATAGGTAATGGACACACATGCACACAGACACATACACAGAGACAAAGTTCCATTTATAAATAAGTTTAGATTAGATTGAGACAGATTACATCTTCTTAAGCTAACATTCTCAGTTTACATGAAGTGAAAGATTATATTAAATCCATTGCTAGATCTGCTGCTAAGAAAGTTAGTACACTGTGTTGTACTAGACAATTCTTGAGGTAGTATTTACACTATTTGGATTAATGTCCTCATCTTTGCTACCATGTTTACAATGTTTTGGCTATTGTATGCTCCTGCCTTCTTCAGGTGCAAGGAATTTTGAACCAAACCCTCTATTACGATCACTGGGTTATATCATTCTCATTTCATGTGCAATGCCACTTCTGCTAGCCCTTTAACTTAACTTTTCTAAGTTATTTGTATTCTGGTATTGAACTCACAACTCTTTGGGTCAAGTCACTGGAACCAACAAACATCTATATCCACTGCAGGACAACAGCATGTGAATTTCTGGGACTTATAAACCTTACTAACTGTTTTTACCAGAGTTTACATTGCAATCTTTTGATGCTAATGATTTTCTCTAACATTTTTTATCAGAGCTCATATTGAATTTTTTTGATGTTACTGATTTTTCCTAGCACTCTGTATTACTGGTTTTCATATTGTATTCATTTCTATGCTTGGTCAGCTTAGGAAATTTTTGTAGCTTAGCATATGCACTGATTCCTTAAGTTTATGTAGTTTTCAGTGGCATTCTCTATCTATTATTTTGACTTCATTCCATAGGGCGGCAGTGATCCTCTTTCTCCATCCACACGTGATCAGCTACACCCGATTTTTCTATCTCCCATTATGTTACAGCCTTGCAATGTTCTTGTAGCCTTACCTTAAGTGGGCAGCCTGTTTCTCCTTTATATTTCTTTCCACAGTTACATAGAATGGCATACATACAGTCCTTAGTCATGTTCTCCTTTATTAAGGGGTTTTACTCAGAAGAGGTACCTGTGAAGTGTAGAACCACTTCTAAATGTCATCTTGATTCTTTGTATTTTTTCTCATAACCTTTCACATCAGGTAGACAGGCCGAAGCTGTTTTCTGAGAGTTGTTGTCTTCATGCATCCTCCTGTCCACGTTCATTGAAACTGTTCTCATGTATCCTGAATAATTGTTACGTTGAAGGGTACTGCTTATACTGACCATTTCCTGTTTGTATGTCTCTGGGTCACTGCTTATGACATATGCTCAATATTGTAGACAGCAGACAATTCCTTTCTTTACATTATATGGGTGGTGAGAGTTGAAGTGGGGGTATTGTCCAGTAAATGTTGGCTTGTGGATGTCTTGAACCCCCTCTCTGTTTGAGATATTTGTACATCCAGGAATGCTAGTTTGTTGTTGCTCTCTTTTTCCTTAGTGAACTGTATCGATGATCTTATTGAGTTCACACGGTCCAGTAGTATCTGGACATCTTCCTGGTGTTGCCAGAGTATGAAGATGTCATCAACGTATCTCAACCATAGAGTTGGCTTTAGAGCTGTGGATTTTAATGCCCTCTCTTCAAAGTATTCCATGTATATGTTAGCCAGTGATGGTAACAATGGTGAGCCCATTGCTAAACCTTGATTCTGATGATATATTTCTGATCTCATCCCAAAGTGTGTTGTTTGTGTGCAGAAAATCAGCATCTCTATTAGGTTATCTACTGGAATACTGATATGTTTTCCTAGAGATGAGTCTGAGGCCAGTCTGCCCCTGACTACCAAAAGTGCCTCCACTGTGGGTACCTTGGTGAACGGACTCACCACATCCAGGCTCACCATCTGGTTGCATAGGATGGTAGCATCTTTGATAAGTTCCACAATTGGGAAAAGTTTTGGACATATGGTAATGACTTTCCTATTACTGGGTCAATTATATCTACACAGAAGCGACTCAGAGGATGGCACACCAAACCTTGACTGCTAACAATTAGCCTGAGTGGAATACCGTCTTTGTGAATCTTAGGTAGACCATACGTATGAGTTAGCTTGCTGTAGTGTTGAGACAACTGCCTGTATGTCTTAGGCTGGCAGTGATCCTTGTTCTTGATTAGGATCTGCGACAGCTCTTGGTCTATTTTCAACATGGGGTCTTTCTTTACCTTGCTATAGCTGCCACTTCTAATGAGGTCTTCCAGTTTCTTGGTGTATTCAGTTTTGTCCATCACTACAGTCAGTTTTGTCCATCACTACTTTGTCAGCTGGTAGTATGATGATGTTCTCATTCCTCTGTAGGATCCTGACTGCCAGCCCCTCCTCGTTTGTGATGTTTGGTTTGGGTGACCTGGCTTTCTCCAATGTCTGTCTCCCTTTCTATCTTATCTCATCCACCTGAACCTGAGGGATGTTCAAAGCTATTTCCTCAATAAGAGCAATGATGTCTAAGTATGGTATCCACCTGATGGTCATTACAGACTCTTGTTCAGCACTGACTCTTCAGAGGCACTCAGCTGATGTTGACTAATGTTGACAACTTTTTCACAGGGGAGTGGGTGATGGATATTATGTGTCACCTTCAGATCTTTTAATCTATTTAGTTTCTGTACTTGTCAGAACTTGACTGTATCGAATTCTTACCTGAGATATTTTTCCAGCTCATGCTAGATCCTTATTTGGTTTTCTCTATCAGTGATCTTACTGAAGAAGGCCTCGAGCCTCTGGAAGATATCAAACTGTAATTTTTGTTTCATCCATCTGTTGTACTGAATACGTTCTTGGACCAGGGCATATCTTTCATTTTCTGCGGCCAGATGGGCTCTCCTTAAATTGATGGCAAGTCTCAGTGCCAAACCTGCAGGGATGAGTCATAATTCTCTACACTGGTGTAAGAATATCAGGTGGTTTGATATTCATGCCAGCTTCATGTAGGACTTTTCTATTCGTCTCCATATTTTTGGTGTATCGGGTTTATACTATTTACATTATTTGGACTATTGTCCTCATCTTTGCTGCTAAAGATGTTTTGGCTGTTGTATACTCTGGCCTTCTTCAAGTGCTAGGAATTTCAAGATAATAAATAAAATGGTAAGAAAGAACTAATCGTCATTTGTGTGCAAACCTATGATTGTTTGGAAGAGAAACAGCACAAGATACATGCAAAACTAAAAAAAGAATAAAGACAATTTTAAATATCTGAGAAATGTTTGCCTCTTTCAATATCTGGGAAATGTTTATCTTTTTAAATATGTGAGAAATGTTTATCTCTTTAATTATCTGATACATTTTTATTTCTTTAAGTATCTGGGAAATGTTCTTCCCTTTAAATATCTGAGAAATTTTATCTCTTTTTTAATATCTGGTAAATATTTATCTTTTTAAATATATGAGAAATGTTTATCTCTTTTTTATCGTGCCTCTCACTTGTGAAACTCACTTTTGGCTTTTTGTGTTCCAATCAACATCGATCTTCAAAGATTTAAATGTAATATCAATCATTATCTTCTGTATTCTTAATCCTGCTTTTTTATTATTCTTTTTCATTAATAATATTTTCTTTTTCTCACACTCTTTAACCCTCCTTGCATCTTAGTAGCTTTATTGCCTTGCTTAAGGTGAAATGATGACAGAAAAACAATTTGTAGTCCCATGTTTCTGTTACTCAAAGTCTCCTATTCATCTCTAAGTAAATTGTCCAGCATATACTGACATAAATGAAGATTAATATTACATAGTAGTTTATCACTCTTTTCTTTGTTGAATTTTGGAAGACATCTTTTGTTATTTCAGTATATCTTTAGATTACAATTTAGCAATCCTAGTTTTTAAAAGGCAATAATAAAGGCCTTAGCAACTATTTATTAGTCAGATTACTATAAAATATACAAACTATTCACTAAAGTACTTAGAGACTAACAAACATCCTTGATGAAAATCAGCTCTGTGAATAAGCAGGTTTTAGGAGTGACTGTTCAAGATTAAGCCATCTACAAACAATAGAGCAACTTATTGAAAAAAATAAACAACTACAAAAAAATTAGATTTTATTAATTGAGGCATTTTGCTATAACACTACTGCAATAATTTAACCTCACAGAAACAGATAAACTAAGAATTGAAAAAGTTCATTGTTAATGGTCAGTCTTGAAAATGCATAAGATCAATGTAGATGTTCCCCAAATATCTTTACTTGGCCCCACCCTCTGCTTTATATTCACAAAATCCCCAGGAACATAGTTCGTATGCAGATGAACTTCCAAAAATCTAGATGACTGAAGTCTTATGGCTGATCACTCTGCTAGTTCAATGGGGGGGGAAAAAAAAAATTCAATACTTCCAAAAACATGTGAGTAACAACATCCTGTCATCCCCATGTTATTCCTGAATTTTGTTTGGTCATAATAAATGGTTGCACTTTATATGACCATCTATTGGGACTAAAGATCATCCTCAGACCTGAATTGAAACTTGTAAATATGATACATAAGATGCTGTGGAAATTGGTGAATTCCTTGTACTACACCAGAAAGTAACTAACTTTTCCTCTCACTTTCTCCATTTGCATTAGTCAAATCAGACCAAAAATAGAGTATTGCCACTATATCATACAACAAGCTCATTCAGTAGCTCTTTGAATGTCTTAAAATAGCTTCAAGCAAATGAATCTTGTAGGTTTTAGCAAGAAACATCCTTTTTCAAACCTTATGGACTGATGCTATGAAACCATAAATAACTTTGCCAAATGAGAGGCACCATGCCACTTGAAGACTTTCAAGAAGAGAAATTGCTTAATATTAACATTACCATTGGGCTGAATATTGGGCAAACGTTTAAAGAAAAAAAGGAAAGTGAGGTAAGATGATGCGATTTCATCTGAATTATTTACAGTAAGCATTTAAAGTTGTTGTAGAGGGGCTGACACCCCTGCAGCACTCTCAATGATGGAATGGCCCTTGGCCTAAAACAGTCTATTTAAGTAAAGAATAGTAGCAATTGGGGCAGAATATTCAAGTGTCATTCAAGTAATACTCAAACTGATTAATTTGGTGACTATTGGGATCTAAACCGCTACTCTTTGTGTTGTAAATGTTGCCTTTTCTGTTATTGTAACTATAGTACTGTTCTGTGTATATCTATGTATTCAGCACAATATCTGTTTAACAGTGGATATTATGTTGAATAATAACACAGCACAGATTCTCTGTGTATTGTATCCACCTTGCCAATACAACAAAAGTATTTTCCATGAAAGGAACTTGGAAAGTTTGTATGTGTGTTGGCGGAGAGAAACATAATATTTTACTTATATCAGAATCATTGTATGATTTACAAGAAATAATAAATGAGCTTGTTCATGAATATAACTGGTGCTTCTGCTATGTCATTAGAGGTTCTAGATAAAATCTAAAGAAGAATCTGCAATATTATTAGTCCTGACTTTGTATCTTGACTTCAGTCACTTTACTATCACTGTAACAAAGCTTTCCTGTACCTTTTCTCTATTTTCATCAAAATTGTTCTGATAATATTTCTTTTTTGCTACCTAGACATTATGAAGTTAAGAACAGTGCTAGATTGATGGCAAGGTTTCATCGATTTACAGTTGGAATAGCTGCAAGTAGCGGTAGGTTCTATCTATACTTTTGAGATGAGGTAGCATTTACACTATTTACATTGTTCAGACTATTGTCTTCATCTTTATTGCCATGTTTATGATGTTTCAGCTGTTGCTCACTTCAGCTTTCTTCTTAGCACCTGAAAAGACTGGTGCATATAATGGCCAAAACGTCGTAAACATGACAATAAAGATGAGGACAATAGTCCAAACAATGTAAATAGTTTACCATAATTTCTATGCTAACAGTTTTTTCTCTCACATTTCTCACTTGTAGATCTCTTTTTCATCTACGGCTATATGGTGTTGAATACACCGGTTCCCGTCCGATCACCAAAGTTAAGCAATATCGAGCCTGGTCAGTACTTAAATGGGTGACCATTTGGGAATACCAGGTGCTGTAAACGTAAGGACCAAGAATGGTCCACCGGTCCTCCAGGTTTGGGGGTTGGGTGCAGGGCTAACAACCCTGCCCCATTAAAAACAGTTTGTTACAGAAAAACCGCAACAAAAAGTTGCTACCCTATGCACCATTTGGGTGTGATGGATAAATGATGATGAGATCTCTTTTTCAGATCTCTTGCTTTCCAGTCAACTTTGCCTATAAATTTTTACAGATCAATGCCAAGAGTTATCTTTTGTCTTCTTAATTCCTGTTTAATTATTGTTCTTGCTCCTTAATAATATTTTCTTTATTTCATATTCATTCACACTTAATAAAGCCACTAAGATGCAAGGGCTTACTAAGTAATGTGCAGTTTCAATGTTTCACAGAAAGATCATTGAAGATAAAGTGTAAAAGTTTAATAATGCTTTATTTCCACTCTGATATCAAGCACTTTATAATAAAAAAACCTGCTTGCCAAAATACACTTTATCAGTAAAAAAAAAAACAAAAAACAAAAAAACAACCCTTGGCACTAAACATTATCACAATTAAACACTATATATGTGTGCATGTGTGCAAAAAAGCCCTGTTTGTCAAAGTGACTTTTATCAGTAAAACTACTGAAAAAGCAACAATCTTGACACAATAAATTTTTATAACTGAACACACACACATTTTTCAAAACATTTATTGTTAAATATATCAGACAATGAATGCCTATTATGTTTAATCAGGAGTCATTCTAAACATCATATTTTGGTTTTAATTTCAGGTGAAAATAAAGACAAAAGTTGTCCAACATTTGGGTATTTTTTTATTGTGCTAGTTCTGTTATTGTTACATAGCAATGTTTTATGTCAACCCAAGATAAAATCATCTTTGATGGTGGATGTCTTTATGTTAATGTCTCTCTAACCTTTTTGAAGATGACTCATGTGAGCTGAAAGCTTACAACCAGCATAATAAAAAGAAATATCCAAATATTATAAAGGCTGATTTAGTGTAAACATAGATCCATCCTATCTTGAAACAGTGATTCAGGATGATGGTAATGGTGATATACTAGTCTCAAAAATATTTTCTTCTTATTCATTTGAACCCTTGGTACCAATAAAAAAATCATTTTAATGTCACATGTTATCTGGGTATTGTAGCTGACCATGTGTCACAATTTATGACTACAGTACATCCATTCTTTGATGGTGCATTGTCGTGTTAGGAGTGGCTATGTTTAATTTTTAATTTGTTTGTTCAGCTATTATTTTTTAATGGATACTCATATTTGAGTAGATACTCTGTTTTTTTTTATAATTAAACAGTATATTTATTTATGTCTACTGGCCTGTTGCAAAATAAACCACAAGTGGGTTTTGTGAGTGTTGCCCAAGCAACAAATATGCCTGAGTATGCATCTTTAACAGAGAGAGGCTAACTGCACTTGTGTTTGGAAAATGAGTGGTAGTCCGACGTTATATATGGCTGTATGTGTATGTTCATTTTAGTTATTCTTTATTGATATTTTCTTTTAGTTGATGGCAACTTTAACCTGTTCTTTATCTCAGCTTAGTACACCTGCAAATGCCGACCCATCAAGACCCCGGAAAATTATTTTGAATTAATCACGTCTTTATACATTGTTTTTTATTTGTAATCTTCAATCTTCCACTTATACTGCTGGAACCCAACAGAAAACTTTAAGAGAAAATGGCTTTTATCTCCCTTTTTTTTGTAAACACACCTCATCATTTGTTTTTCTATAGGGTCTTAATACTGACACATGACAAACATTGGAAGAGATTTTAAGAGAAAACATTGGCCACTGCTGGTATGTGTCATGTCTAAAATGATTAGCTTCCCTTAGAGTATTGTTAAGAAAAAAAGGAAGAATTATTATTTTTTTTTTTTTTAAAGTGGGCCATTAGAAAAGCAGTTTGAATTGAGTGAGCTTGGAATGGTGATACAAGTGCCAAATCTTTTTATTAGACAAGAACAGCAAATGCTTTTTATAATCTTATATATTATTGGCAGATTAATTATAAGAAGATTGTGTTGTATTTTTATTTATTACTTCCTAAAAACAGCATTGTATTAGGCTAGGGAAAAGTAATTTTGGCTTGAACTCAAACCAGCCATATCACTGAAACAGTTTGTAAAAAAGAAAAAAAAATGTTTTTAAATCATCATCTGTACTAAATGAGCCACCATGTTTTGTTTCTTTTCAATAAGAATTCAAGTTTATACAAGTCTAACCACAAGGGCATTATACTTGAATATGTGATGAGTTTACGGCCATATCATGTTGAAATACCAGTTCTCATATGATTACCAAAGTTAAGCAATGTAAACCATTGAATATTGTAACCACATTTGATCAGGTGCTTCTGCTATGTATCAAGAGAATTTTAACAAGAATTTAAAGAAGAATCTCCTGTGTTACCCAGACCTGATTAGGCATCCCACTTTGCTAGAAACAAAGAAGAGAGTACTGGATTGCTGTGTGTTGTCAGTTCTTCAATATGGCAGTGAATGTTGGACAATATCATTAAAGATGAAGGAAAAACTTGAAGCAACTGAAATGTGGTTCTGCAGAAGGATGCTACAGATATCATGGATCGAGCATATGAGCAATGATGAGGTTTTGAAAAGGATGGAAAGGAAAAGGAAATTAATACTGAACATCAGGAAGAGACAACTGAAGTTCCTGGGACATGCAGTGAGGAAGGAGGGCTTGGAGAATCTGATACTAACAGGTCAGATAGAGGGAAAAATAGACAGGGGAAAGCAACGGATAACATATTTGAAGGACCTAATCAGGTGGATGATGGAACGAGAGTTGCATGGTGTAACAGGAGAAGGCGTGCTAAGAGCCACCAGGGATAGAGAGACATGGAAAGCCATGATTGCCTATGTCCTGAAGAGACAAGGCACATAGAAGAAGAAAAAGAGGTGTAGGTGGTTGTTGGAGGGGAATGGAATTTAGTATGTCTTAACTAGTCCATCAACAGTTTGTAACCATAGAGATACACATTTGGCTTAGAAGAGTGGGGCAAGGTGGCTTAGCTCTGGACAGGTCACTTTTTAGTTTATATAGGATTAATGCAAATATAAAATTTGTCACTTACCTGTTTGATATATTCAGCACCTCGACTCCAAAAGTTTCATAGACGAACCTTTGCATAACACTGGTCAACTTAATTTTCGATGCCAAGAAACGAAACACATTTTTTAGCTAATTAAGGAAAAGTAAGGTCATTTTCAGATTCAGAGCCCTCAAAGTAGCTAAAAAAATTTTTGGTGTCTCAACATCATTTCAATTTTTTTTTTGTTGATCAGTGTAATCATTTGGTCCACTCATCATTGTATTGCTTGGTGTTAGGTTGATTTATTTTTGTTCTCTGTGTGTGTGTGTATATATATATATATATATATATATATATATATATATATATACATACACACATATTTTAGTAATTTATATATATATATAAATTGCTAAAATTTTCTATATCTATGGGTATTGAAATCAACACTTCAGGGTGACTGTCAATACATAAGTATACATGTACATATATAAATTTTTTTTTATTATTATGGAAACTTCAAAAAAAGAAAGCAATTAAAGCATATTCACCATCTGCAGTGAATATGTACACACACACACACACACACACACACACATATAAATATGATTAGATAAAGAAGACACGAGAAAAATTATATTTATATATATATATATATAAGTTTTCCAGTTGTCATCTTTATTTAACCATACTGTTTTTAATCTTGGATTTGAACTGAGTATACTTCCTCTCTCACACACACACACACATATATATATATATATAAGTGCTAAAATGGTTTCCTCCTCTGTCAGTCCCAAATTTTTCAGCCTTTTTTGAGTGAATGTTTGTATCTATATTTATATATGTATAAACATAGACACATACACACATTTTCACGAAAAGGGCTGCTATATCTCTTAATTGGTTGACTTTAATTTCAAGGATGTATATTCAAATCATTTTATTAAAAAATATAGCATTTATATTAATTATTTTTTTAAATTATATATATATATATATATTCAGAAATTACAACATGGATATGTTACAATAAAATTTTTTTTAGTTTAACAATTTAGTAGATTTAGAAAGTTATTCATATATTAAATAAGGAAGAGAAAGAATGCATACATAAATAAACCAACAAACATCCACACATGGAAAAATAGACGAGTATATTCACAAACACTGGCAAACAGACACATATACAGATTAATATACCCACATATATATACATACACAAATTACAAAATTTAGCCTTTATCAACTTGTCAGTTTGTCCGTTAACTTGTAAACAGACTAAATTGTTACATATTGGATACAGTCAAGGCAAATTCATAATGTGACCAGCCCTGGATGAATGAGGTCGGGATAAACGTAATTATATTTCAATGCATGAACATATAAACAGAATTAAATATATACTTATGCAAAAACACAAGCTAAAGTTAAATGTGTATGCATATGCAAAATGTCACACATATACATATATATGCTAAGCTCCATATTGTTCATATGAAGTTATGCCTGTGGGCCCCAGTTGTCTAGCTTGCATGTGTGTGTGTCTCAGTGCATGTCAATGGTTGTACAAGTGTTAATTTATATCTCTGTTTGTATAAAAGGTGTCACGACAACAAATATTCCTCCCAAAGTTCATCCCACCTTCACAAAAATTCAACAACATACACATCTCTGCATATATCCAGTATTTTAAATAAAAAATTAAAACAGTTTGTTAGATGATCAAAAAAGCACAAAACCCAAGACAACAAACTTACATCTATCTATCTATTTATACGCATACATACGTTCATACATAAATACATATACATCTACACATATATAAATATATATATATATATATATATACACACACACACATACAAATTCATATATATATATATATATATATACACACACACACACAAATACACATACATATACACACACATATGCAAACATACATATATATATATATATATATATATATAGACATGCATACATTGACATCTGAACATACATATATACAAGTATGAATATATACACATATACACACACACATACATACATATGTATATACAGCTATACCCATACAAAAGCATACAGACATATCAGTAAGTAATGCAAATATCAATGTGTCTACTAGTACAAAAGGACAGATGTACACTTATATATACATATATACATATACATACACACACACATATATATAAATATACATACACTAATATATAGATATTAATTTACCTATATCTGATGGGTACCCTCATCCGACTCGGACGCTCCAACAAATTCTTCCCCAGGTACCCAATCCAGCACATATCAACACAATAACACTTAGCAAGCACTGAACCCAGCACCAAATACCAACCTAAATAGCCATGAGGCATCTAATCTGACATTGATTATCACACCAATACACGACAGAGCTCATACCAATACAAATCATTCGGCCAAAGCCCAACATGCTTCCCCATTGCACCGACTGTCAAACCAACAACTAATAACCATGATACTCAAGGCCCATGTCCCACACAGTTTCTTAACTATTTATATAAAATACTCATTTTAACAGCTATTTTGCTTCTTGTTCTGAGACTAAAACAGTAATGTTCTATAAAAGTAAGTAAATTTTATTTCAATCAGTTTAACAAGCCATGTATTTAATCATGTTTTGTTATAAATTGAAATTCACCTTTTTAATTTCTTTGATCAATTCTGTAATAAATTTTTAGATGGATGAGAGGAAAAAGCAAGTTTTTTCCTTGCACTATTTAATTCTTTTAAAAACATTCCCAGAAATTTAAAAAACTTGATTGAAGGCCTGCCTTATATTGACTGCAATGAATGTATCTTTGATTATTTTCTTCATTTTAATTGTTAAAAATGGCAAGCATTTAGAAGTCTGTTGAATTACTTGTGACAAGTACTGTAAAGTGTGTTCCAAATTATTATGCAAAATGCTTGTAAATTTCATTTCATGGCAGGTGTAGAAAAATAAATTAACTTAAACAATGGCGACATCAATTGGTAGATTAATGGATTGCCTACCATTTTTTTTCAGATCTGAACTTGTTTAAAATCTCTGGTGTATTCACAAGATAAAGGTGTAGGAAATTGAAATCAAAGAAGATTTATAGGAATCTTTTGCAATAGTGCAGAAGATATAGCTAAAGAAATTTAAATATTTAACAGAATCAGCAGATGATTGACTAATATTTCAACTGTGTGAACAAAGGCTTACATTTTATAAGTAATGATTTGTATCAGAGATTTTCTTTACATTTTTGAGATGAGGTATTGTAATTATTCACCTTGTTTGGACTTTTGTTCTCATTTATTCTTGACATTTTGGGCATTGTACATAAGGATACATGGCCCAGTGGATAAAAGCATGGGTTGAAGTCATCCAAAAAGTGACTTGACCCAAAGAGTTTTGAATTCAATACCTGGACACAGCAGATGTTTATACAAACTTGAAGAGTTGAGTTACTAAAGAGGATTAACTGAAACTGTGGTATCCAGAAAAGAAATGATGGTATGTGGAACTAGAACAATCTACTCCCATGGATTAAATAAAGAGTTCAGTTCAAAATTCTAACATATTTTACCTGAAGAAGTCTGGCATGAACAATAGCTGAAACATCTTGAATATATCAATAAAGATGAAAACAACAGTTTGAACAACTTAAATTGGGTAAATATCAGATACTTTATTTTTTATTTTATTTATAAGCTTCAGTATTTCATGCATATGAGTTTTTATAGCTTATTTAAGCTTTTTTCATTTTGTATGCCATTAAATAATTTAATTAATATATAATTAGTGTTTTACTGTTTTTTTGACCCAGGTTAAATAATTTCATAGCTTGATTTGTTTCTCTCTTGTTTATATTAACTCAACTCATGATTGATGATCATTCTCTTTCACTGAACAAGACTTCTATGTGCCAAATCTCTTCAAGGTATGGGCGGTCATGGCACTCTACAATCGCCTATTTTTGTCGCTCTTAGAAATGCATCTTTTCACTAAAGCTGCTACTTTTTCATTCATTTCAATGTGGTAGGTTACTCACTATTTCTGTCTTGCCTTCAGTATACTCTGTAAAAGTCAAATTTTCAATCCTTCTTTCCTCAAAATGCATCAAAGAAATTAGGTGTTTTATAAATTTCAGTTATCTCTTTCTTATTCTAAGTGCCCTTTTTGTTTCCAGTTTCCATAGAACTTCATTGTTATTTTCATGTTCAATCCATGGTATTCTCAGCAGCCTTCTGTAGAACCACATTTCTGATGCCTGAAGCCTCTTCTTCATCAATGATGACTGGCTCTCTACATTTTCAACATTTACCAAAGTCTACTAGCAGCCAACCAATCTCGGTGTTTAAGTACAGGAATAAATCTAAATGATTCCTTCAGATGTTTTTCATTGTCTGTAATTTTTTTGCCAACTGGGTCACTTTTTGATCATGTTTTTTTTTCTACATTCTGTCATAGCAATGACCCAAGAATCAACATCTAAAACCTGACTTGTTCAAGATACAATGTTACATGATAGAGACTGTGCAAATACATGTTGAAAATGATTTACAATGTTCAAAAAGAGCTTTTCTGTTCAGGTACGAAGAACAATTCCAGTTGAATCCATTGTATTCACTTACATGCAAATACCCTTGGGAAAGGTATTAATCCGTTGCTTCCTTCCAGTTATGGGTTAAATAGCAGGACAGATTGGGTTCTATAGCCTTGGTTGGCAACCAGTCTACCACAGAAAGCAATGGCAACCTACTGCTGGATAATCTTCTGCCCAGTCAGTTATGTCTCTTTCGAGACATGATCACCCAAGCGTGTCTCACGTATGGCACTTAACTGACTGACGAAGAACATTCTGGAAGACCTCACATGATGAATTTGTAGGCTACAGCATTAGCATGTGAACTTGCAGAAATATTTTAAGTGAATCAATCCAGTTGTTTTACTTGGACATTAGAAAAGAAAAGATTGTTTCTATGCAAGGGATTTTGCTGCATAGCAGTGCTCATTTGCATATTGCAAATAATCCTGGAACTGGAATGGAAAATCCTTCTATATCCATCTTCTTTAAATCCTTCAGACTGACTGTCACTCGTTGTCCCATTCTATATTCATTATCTGGTTGGTGGTTACTTCAAATTAAAAATATAAAATAAAATTTCCTTCCATAATATTTTTTGGCAAAAATTAACATAATGTTAAATAGTAAATGAGGGTATGAACAAATAATGGCTGAATAGAAAGTCATGGGGTTTGATGATTGAATATAAAACCAGGTGAATAATATTATGAAAAATTTTTAAAGCGTTTGTTAAAAAATGCTGTAAACTTTTTGAACAATAATTTAATCAAAATCTTTAAAAAAAAAAGCTTAGGAACTACAAAGTACTAACAAGCTTGGTTGCTAAGCAAAGGTTAAATTTATAGAAATCATTAACATAAAATTGATTTTTTTTATGATAGATAGCTTCATAAGACACTCTTTTCTTAATAAGACTGTATCCCCCAAAGCCTAAATAACCTATGATTCTTACTGAATGCAATTATTAATACAAATTAAAGATCAAATGAATTTTGAACAATTATTGAGATAAGATAATTTTATGGTTATTGATCTTAGTTTTGTAAATGTGGCCAAGTAAATAGAATGGTATAAAAGCTATTGATTAGACCTTAATCATTGTTAGACAATAATTGACCTTACATAAATGGTTTTGCTGGAATCCTATTGATAATGTTTATTTTTTACAACTGTTCATAGAAACTTGTTTCAGTTCATGTTTAAACCATGCTGCATAAAGACAAAAGCTGTTAAAATATTTTGATTACCTCCCTTTGTCTCTGCTTTATCCTTATTCATTTTTGTAATCATGCTGTTCCATTTTTTGCTAATCATCTGTCTGTAATATTTTCACCATTTTTTTTTTTTTTTTTTACTTCAACCATTTCATTCTTCTTTTTGCATTTTCTTTCTTTATTGACATTACTTCTTTGTTTCTAATTTCTTTGCAAGTATATTAACACCATAGGTATTAAAATTTACAAGGCCAACTTTGGCCATTTTTCTTTGTTAATAATTTGTCTCGGTTATATAAAAAATAATTAGACTTGGGATATTACATTTCTATTACTTTGTTTTTGAGTGTGACGTTCTTTTCTAAATTTCCTGTGGTGTACTTTTTCGAATTCAAAAGGAGTCAGAGAGGCACCAACCAAGGGGCTGGAGACACCATCTTTCAACTGAGAAAGGTACTAATTAGTGCACATTGTAGTGTATATGTGTGATTAGATGGTTAACTCATTCTTTACTTTACTCATTAGTTGTGTTCTTTCTTTTTCTTTGTTTCATTTCTTTCTCATGTACTTTTTTTTTTATACATTTCATTTTCTTATTCTTTCTATATATTCTGATTCTGTGCTTTTTTCATGAATTATTTTTTTATTCATACTTTTTTTCCATTTTTTATTTACTCTTTTTACATTTTCATCCTCTCTTGTTCATGAATGTTTCATTTTTTTTCTATGAATTCTATTTTTCTTTTCATTTTTTGTCCTTCTTTTCCTTTTTTTCTCATTTCTTACTTTTTTCCTTCTCGTTAAATTACTCAGCTTTTCACAAGTTGATACTAACATGGTAGATAAAGCAAATAGGAACAGCCCAATTTTCAGCCAGTAATTGACCCAATGACATTTTCCCCCAATTTCTAGAAGTTAGTTGCCAACAAAGAACTTCCAAACTTTGATGTACAGCCCTTTGTCACCCGGGAATCACAGTGCAGATTACCCACTAAGTATCCCCTACCCCCCAATGTCTAATATAAATGTTTGACATTGTATAATGGTAGCAACTGTATACCAAATCCTCTCATCAATTCTGTTGTCTAATTATCTGATAGATTAGCACTTCTATCCTGATAATGTTTTTCCCCTGCAGTAATGATAATGGACACTGTCCATTCTCCATCTCCTTCACAGGTTTAAATGTTCTGTTCCTTCTACTCTGACTCCCTCCCAGACTAATCCATATCCTGTCTCATCAGAAAGACCTTGACAATATAAAGCTTCTGCTCCAGTAGACATTTTCAATGCACTTGATACTTGTTAAATATTTATGGAACCAAAATAGGAAACAAACACATTTATACAAGAAGAAAATAAAAACCAATTTAAGACAATAAATAAATGAAGAAAATTATTGACTCTGTTGCCGTATGTTAATGGGGACGGCTTAGGAGAGACTGATCAATGGAAATGGTTTTTGCTGGAATGGTGGTGATCGTCAACACTGTCAGGAGTAAGGGTGGAGAATGGGTATATTGTAAAGCCAACAAAGTAATAAATAAGAAATTACCTTCAATAAGAGCTTGGCACATTTTCATGCTTTCTCATCTTTGGAAAGAATCAGGCTATACCATTAACTCTAAACATTTCTTTATCCCTGGTGATGCAACTTTGTGGCTAATGCAATACATTAGGTGTCGCAAATCAAGTTAAGACTGATCAGCAGTTAAAGAAATAAGCCTAATATTCAATGACTTTTCTGATTTTGTGGTCAGCACCTTGGATTAGAACTTATAACCTTTATGGTTCTTCGCTTAGACATTAGTCCCTAACAGAATCCTTACTGGAATGATAATTTTAAATTTATACAGACTTGAAATATTTGTTCTTTGGTTAATTCACCTCTGTTTATCTATTAAATGAAAAACTTTACTTTTAAAGCAAAATAAAAATAAGTATGTTTACTTTAATGCACAGTCTTGTAAAATCTATGATATAAATGTTAGAGGTCTCTTTTTATTCTAAATACTATGTCAATGAAAATTTGTTATCAAAAGGAATAGTCCAAGGTGCAATCTGTGAACTGGAGATATCAAAATCAAGTAAGTATAAAAATGTAACTGTCCGGGGAATGTCTGTCTAAATTTCTAGAATTAGAAGTTACACTATTTACATTCAGACTATTGTCCTCATTTTTGCTGTTTTTATCACAACATTTCAGCTACTGTGTCTTTCAAACTTTTAGATGTATATTGATCCAAGTTACCTGCAAAGAATTTCAAACTCAACCATTTATTGAATCTATTAAGAGGAAACAGGTTGAGCAATAACTGTGCAGTACTGAAAATAAAACTAGATATGATATCCCTAGACATGAGCAGTAGAACAAGAAGAGTCTACCTGCATAGATTAAATAAAAGGATTGTTCGGAATTCTCTGATTGATATACATCTGATGAAGGCCGTAGGGTGCAACAGCCAAAATATTGTGATAACAACAAGAATAAAGAACAATAGTTTGAAGGTAAATTTTGTAAAATTCTGGGAAATGTTTTAACAGAAAATAGACAGAAATTTGAAGGTGTATTGAAATAATGAAAGATGCCTTCCAAAAACTAAGCAAAGTATTAAGAAAAGGGTACATTTTATAAGAAACAAAGAAAACATTCTTCAACAATTATGCAGGACAATTTACTCAGATGAAGAATAAACTCAAGGCAAAAGAGATACGCTTCTACAAATGGAGAGTCAAATCGAGGCACAAGAGATACGCTTCTACAAATGGAGAGTCAACTCGAAGTACAAGAGATACGCTTCTACAGATGGAGAGTCAACTCAAGGCAAAAGAGATACGCTTCTATAAATAGTGAGAACAACATGAATAATGTTTGTGATAATCAATGAAAAGGTTTTACCAACTTTGTATTTTTTTAACTGTAAACCACATTTGACACCTACCATCCCTCCCAGTCCATATTCTGTCATCCATTATAATAAGCTTATTAGCTATGTTATATCCTGTTTCCATTTGCTAATCTTGCATTAAATGTAACCTGTGTACCAAATTCTCCAAGCCTTATTTCCTCACTAGTTGTCCTAGAAATGTCAACTGCCTTTTTCTAATTTTAGGCACTACATTTCTTTATTACTCACATGTTCTGACCATTGAACAACATCTCTGTTGACTCGAGTGCCCTCTTCATCTGTAAGGAAATTCCCTGCCATATACAGGATACAGCAGACATACCTCCCACATAATGGTAAGATATTGGCTATATGAAGACACCATTTACCACCAATGCCATACTTTTATGTTGGAGGTATTTCTGGGAGAGCTATTTCTGATGCAACGTGTAGCAGGATTAATATTACTATACTTTTTACTACACTTTATTTATATTACATACTTTTTTTATTTCTAATAAAAGTTTCTTGTTTCTTAATATTATGCTTAGTTTTTGGAAAGTATCTTTTAGTATTTTAATGTGGCTTTCAATTTCTGCGTCATATTTTCTATCATTAAAATCAATATACAAAGAACTCTATTCCTAGCTTCAGCAATATTAGATAGGACTTATTGAACAGGTTAAGTGGCTCATCCCTTGTTTCCTGTTTAGGATGTGGTTTCCGGGTTTTTCTTTTCCAATCTTCTCACTTTGATTTCTTTTTTTTTTCAATTGGAGTAGATAGATCTATCACCTGGTTCACACTCCACCCACGTCTATTGAACAGGTTAAGAGGCTCATCCCTTGTTCCCTGTTTAGGATGTGGTTTCCGGCTTTCTCTTTTCCAATCTTTTCACTATTACATAGCCCCCTGCACATCAGTGGCATTACCACCTTGCTCGGGGTGATACGATTAAAAAAAAAAAAAATGCCAAACGTATTTCTAAGATTTCTTTAATATGGTGAAAGAAAAATGAAATAGAGGTCATTTGCATCAATCTTACACACATGTGCATTTGTGTATAAATATATCATCAGGAGCAACTATTGTGAATTAAATTCTTGAGAATTGTTTTTCTCTCTTTCATCCACGGTGACCATGAAACTGATATTCTTTCTCTTGTCTTACCAAGAAAGCTCTCTATCCAATTTCTCTGTTTTCTCTCTAATCTTTTTTGTATCCTTTGAGTACCAATCAACCAACCTTTTTCTATATGTCCCATACATTTTTTGTTGTTTAATCATTTCCACGATATCTTTTATCGTGGTCTGTTCCATGACCCATCTTTTTAGATCACTTAGAATTCTTTCTAGCATTGCTTTCTCCATTGATCAATGCATGTTTCTCATCCTGTTTTTAAGCAATTTCATTAATTCCATGGGGGGTTCAACAGCATGCCCAGTCTTATCCAGTGTAGTTCTATGGTTAGTACTGATAGTGTTGAGAAATCGATTTTCAAGTACTGCTTCATCCAACTTACACATTCTCTTTCTGATGTTTACTTAAATGTGATAGTTGCATGTCATCAGCCAATGTTTTTAGTATTCTGCCTCCTTTTTTAATTGTCTTCAAATATTTTCTTATTAGTCAATCCATTTTTCTTGCTTATTATCTTTTTAATTTTTTTCTCAATCTCTTTTAGCCGTCATTCTTGTTCTTTCCCTATTCTTTTTCAATTGTTCTCTGTTCAACTTTTCCACACAATTTCCAACATTTGATTCTTATCACTCGATAACTTTTCTGTTTCTTGTTTCTCTTTTGAAGTTATATCTTTTTTTTAGTATTGTGGACCCAGTTAAGAGTCCAATAAGAAATAATACAAACACCAAAATAGGAAATAATGATATATATATTAAACACAGCAACATACAAATACTTGGAACTCTATTAGTAGGACAATCAATATGGGTTAGGAAGTAATAAAGTAATTTGGGACTTGCAATGGTAATACGGTAGCAGTCTTGGCTATCTCTGCCTCTTGCTCTGTGTTATGCTGATTTACTTATGCTGATCTCTCTCTGAGCTCTGCTCTCCTCTTGTGAGGGGAAGTATATGTAGTTATAGAAAGAGTTCTATCCATTGAATGGGTGATGCCACCATGATATTTATAATATACAATATTTTTTATATCTGCTATGTTAACTTTATAGCATCCCCTGTGAACTGCAGAGTCACAACCTCTCCATGCTTGATACTGCTTTCCATAGAAAGTAGTATTTTATGGAGTGAATTTGCTAGCTCCATACTCAAAGAGTTTTGAATTCATATTTGTTCAAGTATGGTTTTCATTCAAGTCCAAATAGTCCAATCTGACCTGCTATTAACCTGTATCTGGGAAGGAAAAAGAAAAAAAAAAAGGATTAATATCTTTCCTTAGGGCATTAGTGCAAAAGCAAACAACAACTTCAACTAAAATTAGAATTCAACTTGCTGCTAATCCCATTTCCCATATTGATACGATCACTGGTATGTATTCATCTGCATCATTATTATATATATTAATTTCTTTTTGACTTAAATAATAAAATTGCACATCACTAATATCTTGTTTCTCTTTTAAGTTTGTATCTTTCTTATGACCTGTATATATCTGAAAGGAAATATTAACTAACAATTATTTATTATATGTAAATTTAAAAAATTATTTACACTATTAACATTATTTGGACAGTTTTCCACATCTTTATTGTTATATTGACAATGTTTCAGCCATTGCTGGCCTTCTTCAGGTGATTTATGTTGAACTTTTGAAATGAAACCTTTATTTAGTACACTTGTATAAATAGTTCTAGTTCCATGTTCCATGCCTTTTCTGTAAAAGGAAATAACTGAAACTGTGACATCCAGAATAGGCATGGCACATGGAACTAGAACAATCTACCCCAGTGAATTAAATAAATGTTTTAGCTCAAAATTTCAATGTATATCACCAGAAGAAAACCAGAGCATATGGCCAAAACATTGTGAATATGACAGTAAAGATGAGGACAACAGTGTGAATAATGTCAGTCAGTCAGTTAAGTGCCATACGTGATACACGCTTTGGGCAATCATGTCTCGAAAGAGATATGACTGACTGGTCAGAAGATTATCCCACAGTAGATTGCCATTGCTTTCTGTGGTAGACTGATTGCTAACCAAGGCTATAGAACCCAATCTGTCCTGTTATTTAGCTTATAACTGGAAGGAATAAATGGATTAATACCTTTCTCAATGGTATTTGTGCATAGGTGAATGCAATGAATTCAGCTGGAATTTGAACTCGGCTCCCCGATTTCTCATTCCGAGCCGATATCCAATGCACCACAATGCACATAAATGTAAATAGTGTAAATATTTTCTATCTCAGAAATATAAACATATTTACTCATCTCTGAAATATAAACATGTTAAAAAAATGAACTATCAATCATCTATCTACAATATGTTGAATTACACTTAGGTTGTATTAAATAATTTCACATCACTGAATAAATTATTGTAAATATTTCTAATGAAAACATCCAACTGCAGTTCTCATGGTATATTTATAAAAAAAACTTTAGCAACACCTGTTAGTAAAAAACAATGTTATTGTAAAACCATTAACTTGCATAATAAAATCTTACAGTCTGATAGTGAGGGTTCCTGAGTCAAGTTTTTCAAGTTTTACTTCTTTCTTAGTTTTAACACCACTTTTTGTTTCATCCTGAATTGAAAGTTTTTTTTTTTATGTCAATGAATGTAACTTCATTATCGCCATTAGAATTATTAAGGTCAAGTTTGCTTTCTTATTAGAAAAACAGTGAAATTATTCATTATTCTATCCAGCCCTGAATATTAAATTATATTATTACTACAGACAATGATGCAAAAAATAATTAGCAAAAATTACCAAATAATTTTGGCAGCTGAAGTTGGTGTAGTTTATAAGTCAGTCTCTATAGGCTATTATTTGTGTGTTTGATTCTCACTTCAACTTTTCTTTTGAGGTATTAAGAACATAATGCCATTTCATTAACTAAAATATGAAATATGAGTTACAAAGAGCAAATATATGTACTAAAATGAGATACACAGAGCAAATATGGAATGAAATATGAGATATCTAGAGCAAACAATTCACTAAGGATTTCCATAGTATTTATCTTTTCAGTTCACAATTTGCAAATATACAATTCTTTGTTTGAATTTGCTACTAGGTTAAAACAAGCAATATCACAATGAGTGAAGATCAGAAAAGAATTTAGGTTTAGGACTGAATTAGTATAATGTCTAATGGTTGTCTCTTGTAGTCTAATTTTTAATTTTCTGCTCCAACAACAACAGAATAGGCACATTCCTAATTTTCAATTTATACTGCTTAACACATCACTCAATAAGTCCTGGGCCTGACATATAGATGGCACCACTAATAAAACATCCATATGTATTTTTATTAAATACTAATGTTCAAATAGCACATGACAAAATTTGGGCTTAATCGGATTATTAGTTTATAAGTTACAGTTATTTAAGTGACGCTACTGTTGCTAATTTTCAATGCAATAGAAAAATCTGAATTTTGTATGTTGATAAAGCATTGCTTTCTGATGGGGGAAAAATACTGTTCAAGCAAAGCAATGGCTTGATAAGTTATTTGAACTCTGCTTCATCAGAAACAATTGTTAAGAGCTGGTATGCTGATTTTGAACACAGTTGTACAGACACAAATGTTGCTGAATGCTCAGGTCACCTAAAATCGGCAGTTGTCCCTAAAAACACCAAAAAATCCACAAATTCGTTTTGGTTGATTATAAATTAAAGTTGCATGAGATAGCAGAGTAGTTGAGCATATCAGAAGGCAGTGTATTTGCCATTTTGCATTAACATTTGTCAATGAGAAAGCTGTGTTCAAAGTGGGTGCTGCATTTGCTCACGGTCAATCAAAAACAACATGTTGATGATTCAGAGCATTGTTTGCAACTGTCTTAACACAACAAGAAGGAGGTTTTGCATAAATATGTGACAATGGATAGAACATGGATCCACCACTTCACTCTGGAGTCAAATCGTCAGTCAGCTGAGTGGACAGCAGCAGGTGAAAGCCGTCCAAATCAACCAAAAACGCAAACATCAGCAGGCAAGGTTTTAGGCTCCATATTTTGGAAGGTTCAAAGCATTTTGTTCATTGATTACCATGAGAAAGGAAAAATCATCAATAGTGAATATTATATAACATTATTGGGGCATTTAAAGGAAGGAAAAAAACAGCCACAAATGAAGAAGAAAAAGTGATCTTTCACCAAGACAATGCACCATGTCAGAATTCTATTTTAAAGAAGACAAAACTACATGGATTGCATGTCAAATTGCTTTTGCATCCACCCTATTTTCCAGATCTGGCCTCCAGCAACTACTGGCTGTTTGCAGATCTCAAAAGAATGCTCCAGGGAAAGAGATTTGGCTCCAGTGAAGAAGTGATATTGGAAACTGAGGTGTATTTTGAGGCCAAAGACAAATCGTTCTACAAAAGAGGCATCAAATTTTAGAGAGGCGTTGGAATCAGTGTATCACCCTAGAAGGAGACTATGTTGATGAATAAAGTTGAATTTTGCCTAAAAGTTGTTGTTTTATGAGTTAGGCCTGGGATTTATTGAGTGATATGTTACTTAACTAGTATTGTAGAATTTATTCTCTAGCTTTGGGTGGCAACCAATATAAGAGAAAGAAATTTCTGAATTCCAAACTTTACAGAAGGCAACAGGAAGTCACGCAACTGTATTTCCTATATTGTGAGTTGTGTGCAGTGGATATTGGCTCGGAATAAGAAATTGGAAAGCTAAGTTTGAATTCCAGATGAATTTGTTGCATGCGCTTAAATATATATGCCTTTGGAAAAGGTATTAATCCGTCTTTTCTCCCTTCAGCTATGGGTTAAATAGCAGAACGAATTAGGCTCTATAGCTTTGGTTGGCAATCAGTCTACGACAAAGTAATGGCAACCTACTGTGGGAAAATCTTCTGCCCAGTCAGTCATGTCCCTTTTGAAACAAAGTCGCCCCAGCATGTATCACATATGCAACTTAACTGACTGATATTTCCGAGGAATGCCATGGCAGTTGATAGTTAATAAAGATAAATCTATGGGTAGTCATGATTGCCTAAATCTTTCAGGGACATCGCATTTAAAAAATTATAAAACAGTTTAAGGTTCAATTCAGTCAGTCAATTAAGTGCCATACTTGATATATGCTTGGGCGATCATGTCTTGAAAGACACATGACTGACTGGACAGAAGATTTTTCTATAGTAGGCTAGGTGCTAATCAGTGCTATGGAACCTAATCTGTCTTGTTATTCAACCCATAGCTGGTGGGAGAAGTGATGGATTAATTCCTTTCCAAAGTTTAACTTCAATTAGAAACAATGGTAAAATACTTTTTCATTTGACCCTTTTAAATTTTATTTCATAAAATTTAAAATATCTAAAGGATGTACAGAAGTTCAATAAAATGGTTGGAAAAAACATTTATTTTCATATTAGGGAGAATATTATACAATTTTACATACAATCAAAATCTTAATTTAATTAAAGGAGAAAAGAACCTTACTATAACCTTTTAAATGAAAGATAAATCTGTTTATTAAGACAAAAATATACAGAAGAAAGCCTATTTTTTTTTCTAATTGACTTTTTTTAATCACTTCAAGCAGGACTGCTACTAGTGCTCAGGGGGTTACAGTGAGAGAAAATACTGGATACAGGGAATATTGAAGAAAGGTTAAAAGATTAGCGAGATTCAAGAAGATAGAAGATAGCAGTTGACATTGCATTTAAATTTTTGCTGAGTGTAGCTGCAGTGTAATCAATTCTCACTGACATGACATGACCCCCCCCCTCTGTCTTTTTTACAAAGATTTTCATTACTACTACTCTGACAAACTTTTTCCCTGGTGCCCTAACTATATGGATTTAAGTATCTAGGTCCTAACCATCTACTGACAAACTAGCTAAATGCAACTGTCACTTCTACTCCAACAGTTTCTTTTCTCACACTTCCTCTCTGTGGAACTCTCATTCACTTACTTGCTTCCCTGATAATAACAATCTTCAACGTTTAGATCCAGCATCAATTACCATCTTCTATCTTTTCTTCAATCCTCCCTACACTGTCTTTTCTCCCTGTAAACCTGTGCATATGCATGGCATTACCACTTTGCTTATTGTGAAATGATTAAACAAATAAATGCATAAAAATCAACATTACTAAGAAAATTAAAATTATTGCTGTTCTTTTTAAAACTTGCAATGTGTTGTTTGATACTTTTTTTATCCTAAATTTCACCCAATTCATGGCTATTCAAGCTATTGGGCTAAAGTGATTATAATAAATGAAGTGTGTGATACAAATGAAAGTGAATCTGTAGTGATGCATGTTTGTGTGTATTAGATTGGACTAAAGTAGATTATTCTGGTGCAAGGTTACACCTACCTGCAATGGATTCAATTAGCATAAAAGCTGACCTGTTTATATTGTTAAGAAACATTAATAAATTAATGATTAATGCTTTCCATGCAGAATAACCAGATCTGTTTGGCCAAATGCTTGCATTACAACTAAATCTAATAACTTTTCCAGCAATTAAATAAATTATCATTTGACCAACAATATATAAAAACAAATTTTTTTTTTACATTATCTTTATTATAATTCATTAGAATTACAGTTCCCATGATTCTGAGACATAATTTTAAAAATCTATTACAAAGAAGGTTCTGTAATGTAATCAATCTTGACCTGGCATCTCAACTTCAGTCACTTTCTCACTGTTGTGATGTGGCTTCCTTCTGTCTTTTCTACAAATATTTTCATGAAAACTGTTCTGACAAGTTTTTCCCTTAGTACCTTAATTACATGAATTTAAATATGCTGCTAGATTGTCAATTAGGTCTCATCACTTTACTGTTGAACTAGCTAAATGCTACTGCCATTTTTATTCTAATAGTTTCTTTTCCCACATTTATCACCTGTGAAGATCTCTTCCAATTTCTTGCTTCCCTGTTAACTACAATCTTAAAAAAAATTAAATGCTTCAATCATCATATTCTGTCTTTTTAAATTCTGTTCTTTTATTGTCCTTTCCTCAATTTTCATTCAAGTATTTTCACTTTCTTTCACCCACTGTAATACCCTGCATCTTAGTGGTATTATTGCCTTCATTAGGCTGAAATGAATATAAAATGGTATAAATAAAAATTACAACTTCATCCTTGATGCATTTTTACTTTTTCTATGTATCATATCACTTCAAGACATGAGTGATCATGGCTCTCCACAATTTCTTATAGATTTTTAGTTCTTAAATTTTTTCATCTTTTCTAAACTTTGTTCTGCTATCCATTTACACAAGATTACTATGTAGGTTATGCACTGTTTTCCTCTTCCTTCAATCTGGCCTGTGAGTATGATATTTTCCAATCCTTCTTTCCTTATTAAATGCTCTGGAAATTTCAGTTCTTTCTGATCCTAAGTATAAGTATCCTTTTTGTTTCCATTTTCTCTAAAACTTGGGCTCAGACAATTCATGGTAATCTCAGCATCCTTCTGTAGAATCACATTTCTGTTGCTTCAAGTTTCTTCTTTATCTGTGAGAAAATTGACCAGCATGGCTGGATTAGAACCTTTTGTGTTTTTTAGGCTAAAGAAATTATGGGGTCTCCTCGAACTGGGCCATTCTCCCCTGCACCTCTCTTGAATATTTTTACACATGATATATTTTGGCCACATTTACATAGTTTGGAATAAACTTAGTGAAAATTCTTTAAATAAAAAAGAATATTATTTTTCAATAAAAATATTTTTTAAAATATACCACTATTTTACTATTTATTACAAACTGAATTAACACATTTCAACACAATCATAGTAAAATAAAAAGCTTTTTTTATAAGCAGCATTATATCAATAAAACAATCAAAATGGATGAGTTTCTCATACTGATAACATTTCAGTTTATGAAACTATTTGGAAGTTATAACATCTAAAAAATTAAAATCATTGCTTTAGAAAAGGTTGAAGGGTCTTAGGCTGCAGCCTATACTAGCCTAAAGGATAATCTGGCCCTGAGAATATGTAACAGTTCGGTACTTTTTTTTTTATTTGTTTCTAACAAAATTTTCCTAATTTTTTAATACTTGGTTAGCATTTGAATTCTTGTGCTTGTCTGATTTTGGTATCTGTTAAAAATATATTTTGTAACAATTTTGTTACATTCAGTTTCCATGAAAATTACCAAAACTAGATATTCTTGATTAAAAATGTATCGCCCACATCACTTGAGCGTTATCATATCAGAATATATATGGCATTTGAAATTAGAAAGTACTTGCTGCTACAAAATTAAAAGAATGAAAAAATTGAAGTTGAAGTTTGTCGACTTTCTAAATGCCATAACTTTTGATCTATTTGAGATAAGCCACTCACTTGTTTTTTTTTAAAGAAGCTAAAAGCACCTACTTTAGCATACACTTACAACAGAAAAGCTGTGTGTCATTTTGAGGCAAAAAGCATTATACACGTATAATGCAAACTGAGCACCACCGTAGTACAACTTTTGCTCAACAAAATGGTGACATTATGCTCCCCCAAGTCAAAGAAAAGGTTTAAAATATGTCTAATGGCAAACATAGCTTACACATAAACGCACTAATGAATTTTCATGAAAAAAATTGTTTTGAAAGAAAAAAAAATAATCTGACATGTTATCATAAATGTGATCATTACTGTTACTGATTAGATAACAACCATAATGAGTAGACAAAAATATTAATAGTATAAAAAAGCATAAACAAATATTACATGGATGTAGTGGAAGCTACCTTCTACCCCAACACTTGGCAGGAGCATATTCAGCCTGATTGTGAACCATATGAATTTAGACCTTGTAGTGCGTACCTGATGTTACAGTTCAGTTGCTTTCCAGGTAGAGGAAAATTTGGGGAAAAGTGTTATGCTTAACTGGTTTTCCTATACAAAACAGAAATTACTTTCTTGTACAGAGAACCTATATTGTGATACAGAAAGGTTAATATGTGTGGACAGCTTACAGTATGATTTCACATTTCAGTTTCCTTAAAACTGCTGAGGAACTGCAGTTGGCAAATTATCAGCATAGAAAATGACATTGGTGAGCCATATTCTAATTCTGCTTTTTCAAATCAATTTTTGCATGAATTCCTTTAAGAAAGTTATAAATCCATTTATTATTGATTTAGCTATGGGTGAAATAATAGAACAAACTGGGTTTTCTGGCCTTGATAAAGCCACCAGTAGTTTGAAGGATGGATTTCATCAGTTAATCTTGCCTTTGACACTCATTGTTGTTACAGTACATGTGATACCTCAGCAAGCATTATGGGTTACAGAACCTATGAAATTTGAAAATAAATTTAGTGTAGAAAGAGTTAAAGTGCTGCTTGAAACTTTGTGAGCCTCACTCCAGATTGTGGGCCTCACTCCAGATTTGGTGATTGTGAAACAATTAAAAATAAGGTAATTAAATGTGCATCCAAATGCCAATTTGAAAAGCAAAGTTTCACAACCATAAAAAAAGAATGTATTTTAATTTATTACAAAAAAAAAAGGGATCTATTTCATCAAAACCAGAAATTTTGACATGTGCAAAAGTAGGTAAACCCCTTTTAGTTAGTATCTTATGGTGTTTTCTTTTGCAGTGATTACTTCAACCAAATGTCTTCTGTAACCACTGAGCAGTCTTTTGCATTTACTATTGGGGGACTTTTAGCCACTCCTTGCAAAATTCAGTTGGTTGAGTGAGATTGGAGGGACATCTGGCAATAATCGCTAACATCGGGTTTAACCATATTTCTTTTTTTTTCACGGAAATCCAGACTTTGACAAATCCTTTTTCATTTCAACCATTCCTTGGTAGTTTTGCTGGTATGCTTAGGGTCTTGTTGCAGAATCCATTTTCACCCAAGCTTCAACTCATTGACTGATGGCAGGTGATTCTAATTCAGAATTTTATAGGATTGACAATTTGTTTTCTGTGATAAAATGCCTGTTGGAAGTTACTTACCTCAATCTGTACACGTTCATGTAACATGTAAGGTCCTGTTACATGCGAAAAAGAAAAGTAATATGGCAGCCGCACCTGATTATATGTTGGTGCGTCTCACAAAGTAAAATGGAACTCGTTCTTCCTATGCAAATTAGATTCTGCCAGGTTGCATAAAAAGCCACACAAGGTGGAGCGATAACAGGTCTGTGATGCCCTTAGATGTCTGGAGCCACACACACATACTACACTGGAGGTATCAGCGGGGACAAAATCACAAGCTATTTTGGCAAACGAAGAAAATTGGCAAATGAGTGAAGTTAAGCAGTGACATCCTGAGGGCATTTACAGGAGTAGGCGATGTGGTCGCATGGCTTAATAAGCTGAAGCTGGTTGTGAAGCTGCAAAAGATCGATGATGTAGCAACACTGATCCCAGTGTATTTGGAGGGGGATGCACTAGCGGTTTATCTGGAAATGAGAGAGAAAGACCAGACCAATACTGAGAGTATTGAGAAAAGATTAGACAGGCATTTTTGGAGGGTGCTTTTGAGGCCTATAACAAGCTGAGAAGAGTTACCTGGACTGGAGAATCAGTGGACGTGTATGCAGCAGAAATAAGACGACTAGCAGGATTGGTCAGATACATGAGACGAAGCCTTGAGAAAACTGTAAAAATGTCTTGTGAGTAGTTTTCCGGACCGTATCTTGATAGAACTTCAGTGATTGACCGGGATCAAAACCATGGAGGTAGAGGAAATTTTGCGGCATGCTAGGGTGCTGGCAAAACATCCCAGTGAACTGGGGGCATTTGCAACCTCTCCCACAAACATGCCCGGCAAAGAGAAGCACACAGTAGGAAGACAAAGCTGTAAATTCATCAAAAAATACTTTAGATGTCAGGGGCCCAACCTGGTGAGAGATTGTAGAGAACCAAGGATGGACATTATCTGTTTCTGGTGTGGTCAGGTTGGGCATATTAGTAGGAATTTTCTTCACCTCAGGGGAAACAAGTAAAGGGATGCTATTGCACCAGTAATCACCCCTTTAATTCTGAAAAAAGCATCTGAGAGTTTGTTGCAACAGATAATGGTCACTGTCAACGGGAAGAGGGCTAAAGCCCTTGTTAATACCGGTTGCACAATTACGCTCGTCACGACAAGTGTCGCTGACTTTTGTAATGAAGCCAGCAATATTAGAGCGGTAGATGACAAAGTGATGAAGTGTTGTGGAGAGACCACCGCCAAGATCATGGTGAGGAATATACCACTAGAACTCAGTAATTGTGCTGGATAAACTCATCTCGAGAATCGATGTGATACTTGGCCTAGATGTTATAGACAGGCTGGGAGGAGCTACAGTTGCTAAGGGCCAGGTGAAGTTTGGCAATTAGCATATAACTAGAATGGCAAGAAGCCCGAACAGCCGACAAAATCTAGGCCATGTCAGATTGAAAATGAGGACTTTCAAGCCCATTTTGATGGTGACTAGTGGACAGTAGAGTGATGATGGACCGCAGGATCACCCATGCTGACAAATCGGGTTGGCTGCTACGAAAGCATGCTAAGAGAAGAAATAAGGCTGCAGTTCGAGAAGGAAGTTGAGAGGTGGATCGACGAAGGAATTTTAATGCCATGGTCAGGGAAAGTTGAAGGAATTCTGCCACTCATGGCAATGGTTCAACCTATCAAGAAGAAAGTCAGGCCAGTGTTGGACTTCCAAGAATTGAACAAGTGTGTGGCCTGCCTCGCCAAAGATGGAATTGATGTATGTGAAGAAGTCATGAGGGAGTGGAACAGAATGGAGTGAGCAACCAAGATCATGGATTTAAAGTTGGACTACCTTCAAATTCATGTGGACAAAAAACTATGGCGGTACTAACTGGTTAAATATAAAGGTCAGATTTATTGCTTGACCAGATTAGGATTTGGACTGAATTCTGCACCTAAAATTATGACAGCAGTGCTTAAGACCATGCTGACCAAAGATGAAGCAGTGAAAAGAGCCATCTGCTCTTATATCGATGATGTACTGGTGGACGAGACAGAGGTGCCTGCAGAAAGGGTAAGAAACCATGTCAAAACATATGGACTGACTTTTAAACCATCAGTTGTTGAAAAACGGAATGGCTCTGGGATTGAAGTTACAGCCGAATAAGGCAGGAAAGTTGATGCTTGGGAGAGGAAATGAGATCTCTGAGGTCAAGGATGGCCTGACCAAGCAAGAACTTTCTTCGGTGTGCGGGAAATTGGTTGGTCATTACCCCATAGTCGGATGGCTGTGAACTGCATGCAGTTTTATTAAAAGGCATACCGATATGGACCAATGGCAGGATGAAATTGACCAAGAAGTGCTGCATATGATACAGGAGGTTATTACGGAGGTGAAAAAAAGAGAACCCTGTAAAAGGAGAATGGCACATAAGAAGGAGCCAGGAAGGGGTAATATGGAGCGACGTTAGCAGCCTGGCACTAGAGGCATTGTTAGAAATAGGAGTAACTGCTGTAGATGCTGCTTGGCTATGGAAAACGAATGATAGCACCCACATCAATGTTGCGGATTTCAAAGCCATTATGAAGGACATCAATCTGGCCTTGAAATGTGGGCTACAATCAGTGGAAATTAAAACGGACTTGGACACAGTGGCATCATGGATTAAGTCAGAAGTCTCGGGAGAAAAAAGAATCAAAACAAAAGGGGCAGCTGAGATGCTGATACGTGTCGACTCGGGGCACTTGGAGACTTGATCAGAGAATTCGGACTAAAAATAACTATCACATTAGTTCCATCATGGAAAAACAAGGCGGACCTGCTGACCAGAGTGAAGAAAGCCTGCTACAGGAGAAGAAAGATATGGCTCCGGTGTGCTGTGTAGTAGAAGATCTGAAAGACCTGTATAATATGCATCATTTTGGGAAGGGAAGAACTTTGTATCTGGCAAGGAAAATGAATCCAAACATCACAATGGAAGATGGTCAGGAGGTGGTGGAGCAATGTAGAAAGTGCCAATTTATTGACCCTGCACCATCCAAGCACGAAAAAGGAGAGTTGCATGTAACAGAAAATTGGAGGAGACTGGCCATCAATATCACACATTATTGCCATGAACCATATTTAACTGTGATTGACTGTGGTCCTGGGAGAGTAGCGATATGGTGAAAAATTAGAACAGAAATGGCAAAAGAGATAGAGTTGTTGAGGAGGTGTTCATGGAGTGGGGCCCAGTAGAAGAGGTCCTAATGGATAACGGTGTGTCCTTCCACTCAGAAGGACTTAGAGAGCTGTGTGAGAAGTGGGGTGTTAAGCAATACTTTAGATCTGCATACTGCCCAAGTAGCAATGGAATCATAGAGAGGCACCATCAAGCTTTAAAAGCCGTGGCAGCAAGAAGCTAAATCTCACCCCAAGAAGCAGTCTTTTGGTATAACATGGCACTGAAGACTGGCCAAGAAGAAACGTCAGTGCCGCATCGATCTGTTTTCATGTACGAATGGCGACATCCTCTGGCCATAATGAAAAGAGTGGAACAGAGGCAAGCTAAAATCATAGTGGGTGAAGAAGTTTCGGTGAAACTGCCCAATGCTTGCTGTACAACTCACTGGGGAAGAGGAACAGTAACTGAGGTACTATCTAAGAACAAAGTGTCAGTTAACGGAGTGCCATGTCATATACTAGATATATGGAAAGTTTCCTTGCCCTCAAATGAAGAGGTTGTTGATGAAGTCCCCCAAGAAGGACCAGTACAAAATTCCTTGCCATCAGATGAAGAAGTTATTGAGGTCCCCCAAGAAGAACCCATGCAAAGGTCGCAATGTGAGCAGAGACGCCCGGCATGGATGGCAGATTATGAAACCAATTATTGATCTTTAAGATCAAGGGGGCATGTGATAAAATGCCTGTCAGGAGGAACCTCAATCTGTACACATTCATGTCGCATGTAAGGTTTTGTTACGTGTGAAAAATAAAAGTAAGATGGCAGCAGCACCTGATTATATGTTGGTGGGTTTCGTGAAGTAACGTGAAATCCCGTTCTTCCTATGCAAATTAGATGCTGCCCGGTTGCATAAAAAGCCTTTGTTTTCAAAGAAGTGTTGTTATTCATTTGAGTTGTGTACGTACAATATTGAGACATGACAAAGAAAAGAACAAAAACCACATAATTCTATAATATTGTGTTGTCCAGAGTCAGAGTCAGATAAACAGCCACAGATCTTATCATTTCCAATTCCATACTTTGCTGTTGGAATAAGGTTTTTTGCTTAGTAGGCAGTGTTGGTTTTTCTTCAAACATCACAGTTTTGATTGTGATGAAACTGTTCTACGTTTGACTAATCGTGTCATTGAATGAACATGCAGAAAGCTTTTATTTTGTCCAAGCACTTGTTTCTTCTTCTTTATGTGTCATGTTCTTTCAGGACATAAGCAATCGTGGACTTCCACTCACCCCTAGCCCTTGTTGTTCTTAACATTCTACCTCTTGGTATCTCTCCCAAATTCCACTCTGTCATCCATTTGCTCAAGCCCATCAAGTATGTCTTGTGTTGCTTTCTTTTGTTTCTTTTTCCTTCTATCCATCCTGTGAGTATTAAATTCTTCAAGTTCTCCTTCCTTTTTATGCATCTCAGAAACTTCAGATGTCTCTTCCTGATGTTAAGTATATGTTTCCTTTTTGTTTGCATTCCTCATGTCATTGCTCACATGTTTGGTCCATGGTGTCCTGAATCAAAGTTTAAACAGGCAGCTCTGTTCTTCATTGAGAGTAAAGGCTTACTTCTACCAGCCCTACAATGAATGCTATATTCATTCAATTTTTCTCATGATCTAAACTTATTTATAAATGGAACTTTGTTTGTGTGTATCTTTGTGTGTGTGTCCGTTACCTATAGACTCCGAAACCTCTGAACCAATTTTCTTGAAAATTTACACAGTTGTACTATAAGCATTTGCGAGTGTTCTTAGCTAAGTTTTGTGTTGAAGTACCCCTGATAAATATTAAAAATTGAATATCAATAAAATCGGGTTATAGAAGGAGTGATCCAATTTTAATCAAATTTGATACACTCAGAGACAGAGACATAAGAAACGATATTCAGAAGTTTCAAGGTTGCAGTTCTTACAATAGAGCAGAAAATCAATAATATATATATAAAAGGCAAGATGTTTGTGTGTGTATCTGTTTATCTGCCTGTATGTCTGTATTTTCTTTCAGCCTTTTTATTTTAGTTTTTGCTTCGGGTTTGGCTCTAAGTAGGTATTATTGTAGTTCTTAGTCTCAGCCATGATACCATTTCAGAGGACTTATTTAGTCTTCAAAATTCAGTTTACGATGAAAAAAACTTATCTGATATTGATACCAGAAAATCAAAATTTGACTTACATCCATTCATTTTTATTTCAGTCTATGGTTTCGCTTTAACTGGAAACAACTATTGCTTTTCAATCTTTTGTGCCAACATCCAAAGAGTCTGAGCTCCAGGGCCATGGATTAGTTCTAAAGCTTTCATTACACCCGAGCAATGCCAGGATATACTGCTAGTTATAAATACACATAAATTTAATACTAATGCTATCAGAGGTTTGCAACTCTCTTGAGGGTTGAATTTTATTTTATTTATTATTTGTCTCATATTTCTCAGTGATAGTTTTGATGGGGATTGACTTCTAAGCAGACATGTGGTTCTGTTGAATGTCCTCAATTTGTAAATCATTTGTCTTACAGTGGATAGATAGCACTGCAATCCTTTTGATATGGTATTATAGTTATCCTCAGACTGGTGAAATGTCAATAATTTCTTTCTGATATCCTTTGATATCTTGTAGCAAACATGCATCAGTACCAACGCATAAGAGACCAGGTATCATGTGTGGATATAGATGTCAACACCAGTTACATCTAGGTTTTCCCTGTTAGCAACATAACAGCTTGGAGTGTGTATATATGATGCTCGCTGCAACTGATCAAGATGCAGGTCTATGTAAGATGCCAGTAAAAGAAATAAACAATACATGGTGTCTTGTGAAGTTGATTCCATGAGCATTTTGTCCTTAATGTTGCTGGGTTTCCAATGTTATTTTTGTTACCTTCTGTTTCTTTTCCCTCTTTGCCTATCACCCCTATAGTTGCTGTGTTTTTCCCAACATCAATACACTCTTGCTGCACATTATAACATATCTCCTTTCCTATTGGCATTGTTGATCTGTGAGGTTATATTATGGCATTAAAGTCACTTAGCTAGTTTCCCCTCTCATTTAATCAGTATTGCCCGACCAATTTACTCAGAATGTTTCATTTTATTCACCACCTAAAACTGAATAATTATGCACCCAAATGGATTTCTGCTGAATTCAATATCGTCTTGACTTCACCAATAAAAACAGGGATTCATTATTTTTGTGTCTTGACTTCACCAATAAAAACAGGGATTCATTATTTTTGTGTCTTGACTTCACCAATAAAAACAGGGATTCATTATTTTTGTGTCTTGACTTCACCAATAAAAACAGGGATTCATTATTTTTGTGTCTTGACTTCACCAATAAAAACAGGGATTCATTATTTTTGTGTCTTGACTTCACCAATAAAAACAGGGATTCATTATTTTTGTGTCTTGACTTCACCAATAAAAACAGGGATTCATTATTTTTGTGTCTTGACTTCACCAATAAAAACAGGGATTCATTATTTTTGTGTCTTGACTTCACCAATAAAAACAGGGATTCATTATTTTTGTGTCTTGACTTCACCAATAAAAACAGGGATTCATTATTTTTGTGTCTTGACTTCACCAATAAAAACAGGGATTCATTATTTTTGTGTCTTGACTTCACCAATAAAAACAGGGATTCATTATTTTTGTGTCTTGACTTCACCAATAAAAACAGGGATTCATTATTTTTGTGTCTTGACTTCACCAATAAAAACAGGGATTCATTATTTTTGTGTCTTGACTTCACCAATAAAAACAGGGATTCATTATTTTTGTGTCTTGACTTCACCAATAAAAACAGGGATTCATTATTTTTGTGTCTTGACTTCACCAATAAAAACAGGGATTCATTATTTTTGTATGTGTCAAATTTTCAGTTTTAGATAAATAAATGACATTTTTTTAAATTATTAAAATGTAACTTTTTTTTTGGTGTTCAATTTTTTTAATTGAATTCAACCCCAAGTAAGGCAGTAAAGTCACTAAGGCGCAAGGCATTACTGGATGTGATAGAATAAGAAAAAAGAAGCATTATTGAGGAGTGATAACAACAGAAAAGTAAGACAGAAGATGATTGCCATTACAATTAAATTTTTGAAGACCAAAGAAACTGGAAGAGAGTTTCTTAATTAATGAAAGAATCTGCTAGTATAGAAATTATGGTTGCATCTCACTAATTCAACTGTAAACTGATAGCAACTAGATGCTAATCTAGTGAGGCCGGAGGGAGATGATTAATGTTTATTTGATTCAGCCTTGTGTCAGAGATAACTGAACTCTCTACAGGTTACAAGTTTTATCCAGAATTATCATCAGAAGGTTGAAAATTGTAGATTGGTGTAGAATAGTGAAAGAATAAGATATACATTTTTTTTTGTTAAAATAGAAATTTTTTAATGAAATGGATAACATGAATTGTGGTAGAAATTAATGTTCAATGAGAAAGTTAAGGGTATCAAGAAATGTTCATAGTAGTAATTTTTTGGAAAGAGTTCATGTGTACATATGTATGCATAAGCATACGAATGTCTTCGGATGGAGAAGAAGAAGTAAAATGAATCGGCACACAAGAAAGAAGGGGAAAGAGGATGAATGTCCGAGTTAACTTGAAGCTTCTCTGGTTATATTTTAACTTGTTGTCTCTGCTGCTTCCATCCAAGCCTGACTGACTGACTGACGCTGACCGGAGCCTTTTATAGTATTTAGATTTTTCACACTAGATTGCTAAGTCCCTTTTAGTCTTGCAATTCGCTTCCATTGGTAAGAATATCAATTTAATGTCTACTTGCGAAATCTGGTTTTGACTTTTTCTGTAAGCAAATGGTCAATCCTTTTTCTATTTGGGAAAAACCAGGATTTTTCATGGTGAATTTTTCTAAAATTTTAAGAAGAAGGTTGCGTTTAATACTTAATTTCTTATCTCTACACTAGCACTGTGTTTAAATTCATTAAGTCTAGGTATGTGTGTTGTGGTACAGTGGATATCGACTCAGAACGAGGAATCGAGGAGCCGAGTTCGAATTCCAGTTGAATTCATTGCATTAACTTATGTGCAAATACCCTTAGGAAAGGTATTAATATGTCTCTTCCTTCCAGTTATGGGTTAAATAACAGGACAGATTGGGTTCTATATCCTTGATTGGTAAACAGTCTACCGCAGAAAGCAATGGCAACTTACTGCGGGATAATGTTCTGCACAATCAGTCATGTCTCTTTCAAGACATGATTGCCCAAAGCGTGTATTACATACAACACTCAACTAACCATAGGATGTGCATGTGGTGCAGTGGATATCTACTCGGAATGAAAACTCAGCTGAGTTTGAATTCCAGTTGCATTCATTGCATTCACTTACACGCAAATACTCCTGGGAAAGGTATTAATCTGTTTCCCCTTCCAACTATGAGTTAAATAGCAGAACAGATTGGGTTCTATAGCCATGGTTTTGCAATCATTCTACAACAGGTCTTACGGCCATATCACGTTGAATACACTGGTTCTCTTTCGATCACTGAAGTTAAGCAACGAGCCTGGTCAGTACTTAGATGGGTGACCGCTTGGGAATACCAGAGGCTGTAAGCGTTTAGTGACAGATGTGTATTGTGGTGCAGTGGATATCGGCTCGGAAAGAGAAATTGGTAAACAGAGTTCGAATTCCAGTTGAATATCCTGCATTAACTTAAGCACTGGTACCCTTGGGAAAGGTATTAATCTGTCCCTTCCCTCCAGTTATGGGTTAAATAACAAGGGTAGGACTTGGGGACCCTGCCCTTAAAAAAAAACAAATCCCAATGACTCTTGATACTTGAAAAGAAAAAAGTATTACTAGACACAAAACTTATATAAAAACAACAATAAATTGTTGAAAGAAAAAGGTATTACCAGCAATAAATAAATCAAATTTAGTTGACAATAAATTACCCACCGAGGTTGATATGTCATAAAAACAAAAACAACCAACCAAAATTCTACTACAGAAAGTAATGGCAACATACTGAGGGAATATATTCTGCCCAATCAGTTATGTCTCTTTCGAGGCATGATCGCCTAAGTCAGTATCACATATAGCACTGAACTAAATAACCATAGCAAAGAGCTCATCTGGGCATTTTGGAAAGCCACCTTTACAAATTGTTGTTTGTAGGCACATTTAATTGGCTTATTTTAAATTTTTTTCACAATTACCATGTCTGGGCGGGTGTGTCACAAACTTTCAAGCTCTACTGTACTTATCATAACTGCTTACTTTAATTAAAATCACTTTAGTGATTCCCAAGAGTTTTTAAACCATGATTTTGAACAATTTTCTTTTAAAAAACCTGGTGATACTCAATAAACATAAATTTCAGTTTTATCCATTTTTATTAAATCTTACCTTCATTTCATAATAAATTTTGATAATTCCATGTCACTCAAAACAAAAAAAGCAGCCAAGAATATATATAAGTAATTTTGAAAAAGCATTAGTTAAACTTTTTGCATCAAAAATTTTTATTTATATGATTGTATTTTTTAATCATTTCACACCAAGCAAGGAAATAAAGTAACTAAAATGCAAGGGTTGCTTAGTGTAAAAGTATATGAGAAGAAGAAAAAATATTAATAGAGAAAGAACTAAAATAACAAGATAATAATTGATATTGTATTTAAATTTGTGAAAATTCACTTGATTGTTGCATGTAACAAAGAACTCTGTATTTTCAGTTATTAAAGACTAACAGTATAGCCCGGCATTGCTCGGGTGTAATAAAAGCTTTAAAACTAATACATGGTCCTGGAGCTCAGACCCAGCCTAAAGAATATTTGTGTGAATTTTGGTGAGAATCGGATAAAAATTGTGGATTTGTGTAAAGGACATATAAACAGACACATACACACACACACACACACACACAAACATCCTGCCTTTTATTTTTATATATATATATATATATATATATATATATATATAATCGATTTTCTGCACTATTATAAAAACTACAACCTTGAAACTTCTGAATATCATTTCTTATGTCTTTGTCTAGGAGTGTATCAAATTTGATTAAAATCAGACCACTCCTTCTATAACCCGATTTTTTCGATTATTAATTTTCGATATTTATCGGGGGTACCTTGACACAAAACCTAGCTAAGAACACTCGCAGACGCTTATAGTACAACTGTGTAAATTTTCAAGAAAATCGGTTCAGCTGTTTCAGAGTCTATATGTAATAGACACACACACACACAAAGTTCCATTTATGAATAAGTTTAGATACAGATATCTAAAGTCAGTAAGAAGCAAATTAAAAGCAATATATAAGTTTGATATTTCTATATCAATTAAAAAAACAAGAACAATGCATCTTTATGTAAATCTATGTATATAATGTGTGTATCACAACATGTTAGTTCCCTAAAACTGCAATTCCAGAAGTGAGTAAAGAATGATACTTTGATTGAGTCCAGCTACGTTGGCTTACAAGTGTCAGATTATTCTATTTTGACTTCACTTCATGCTATTGTATAAAGCAGTGTAGAGGAAAGACCGAAACCCTCTCTCACTTTTTCTCTCTTCAACTAAAGTTATGTTGCAATGATAGAACATGTTTCATTCCCCCTCTAAGTGGCTTCTTAGCCTCCAGGTGAATCAGTGGATTTTTCTGTCCTTTTTTTAATTATGTTATACTTAATTCTCTATGTAAATGTACATATATAAAATCAATGTATGTGTTAAATTCACTTATTTTGAAAAATGTTCAATTATTCTGTTACAATTAGTAATCCATTTCCATTACACAAATGTTGGATATGACCAGACTGGAATATGTCAATTGTTTTTGTATATTTATTTCATATAGATATTGTTATTCCTGGATGTGCAAGTGGTGTGATAGATAGCGACTTGGAATGAGAAATCTGAGAGTCGAGTTCAAATTTCAGTCATGTTATATTCACTTATATGTAAATATCTTTGTTAAGAGTATGAATTCATCTATTTGACTGTCCCTAGCTATAGGTTAAATAGTAGGACAGATTAAGCTTTTTAACATTGTCAGTGTCCAGTCTATAAAAAGGTCAACTCTGAATTCAAAAACCTAAAAAGTGTCCCTTAGTTACCTTGTGGAAATCTATGCACCAATTGTCTGTATTCAGTTCTTCTAAAAAGTGTGGCTAAGTTATCACATGCCATCACCATTACAATCTAATCATATGTGCAGGTAGATTGGCTATTCAGTTATATTACTTGAGCTGCTAGACCCTCATATGTAGAAGATAATAGGAGAATTGAGCATTTATGACTATTTTCATGTTCCAGAGTTTTGATGATGCTCTGTTTCAAAATTGTAAGGAAAATATTTTTGCATTATTCTTTCATTGTTAAGATTTTTATTTTCTAAATTTTCTTCTAATCTATCCCATAATCCTCAGAAATGTCCATCTTCTTCATGTGCCACATCCCTTCAGGACATAGGCAATCATGGTCATCCACATTTTTTTTTTTTTTAACCATATCACCCCAAGCAAGGCGGTAACGCCACTGAAGCACAGGGGGCTACATAAGAGTGAAAAGTTTGGAAAAGAGAAAGTCGGAAACCACATCCTAAACAGGGAACAAGGAATGAGCCTCTTCACCTGTTAAATAGACATGGGTGGAGTGTGAACCGGGCAATAGTTTAGTCATCTCTTTATCTCTTGCAACTTTTAACACCCCTTCTCCTGTTATCCCACGCAGCCCCAACTACACTATCCATCTGTTCAAGTCCATCAACTATGTCATGCATTACTTTCCCTTGTCTCTCCTTCATTCTATCCATCTCATAAGCATCAGATTCTCCAAGCCCTCCTTCCTCATTACATGTCCCAAAAACTTCAGCTGTCTTTTTACTGATGTTAAGTATCAGTTTCCTTTTTATGTCAGTCCTTTCCAAAATCTTGTTGTTACTCACATATTCTGTTCATGGCAGTCTCAGTATTCTTCTGTAAAACCACGTTTCGGTTGCTTTAAGTCTTTCCTTCATCCTTCCAACTCTTAATTTGGAATGCCATTGGTTAATGAACTAATCATTTCAACTTTTTCATTTCCATTTATTTTGTTAGAGAAAGGTAAATTCTAGCTTTTGCAGATAAGATACAGAATTTGTTTTTATCTAGAAAGCAGTTTACATTGCCATACTTTCAAATATTTTTTTTTAAAAAGTTAATTAACCTGATTTTAATTAAATGTTAGATTAAATTTGTAAAAAACATGTAATTAAGAAATTTTATAATTCATAACTTTGCGAAATGTTACTTTTCTTTTATTTACAAATTCCATAATTATTATTTGATTATAGGATGCCATTGTTGGGGGGTCATGTAAATCTGCCTCCCTCCATCTTGAGTGAACCTAGAATTAAAATCTTTAGATAAATAGATTCTATAAATAAAACATACAAAGTAATCATGAATTAACCTTTATTGTGGGTGCTACAATACTGATGAGTTTGAGTATGTTGTTAGGAGTACCATATTGCCTTGGACAATATACAATAATGTTTAAAAAATTTGTTTTGTAATTCTACTGCACTTGTAGGAGTTAGTACTGTATTGTAGTTATAGAGAAAGATCACATGAGGAAAATACATGCATTTATGAGCTTCATTACATTGTAGAAGTAGCAGTTTTGATCACATCATTGCTCTGCTAACATCCAATTCTTGGTACTGCTGAGGTTGTCTGATAATCAGCACTTGTGGGCAAAGTGTCTTAGGCAAGTACTCAACCAAAATGGGCGGAGGACAGACAAATTTATTAAGTAGCTTGAATGAACTTTTTGCTGTGGAATGAGTATGAATTTGTTGCTTTTCCCTCCAGCTATGGGTTAAATAGTAGGACAGACTGAGTTCTATAGCTTTGATTGGTAATCAATCTACTACAGAAACTAATGGCAACTCTTTTCTTTATTTTTTTTTAATTGGAGTAGATAGACTAAACTATCGCCCGGTTCACACTCCACCCATGTCTATTGAACAGGTGAAGAGGCTCATCCCTTGTTTCCTGCTTAGGATGCGGTTTCTGGTTTTCTCTTTTCCAATCTTTTCACTCTTATGTAGCCTCCTGTGCATCAGTGGCATTATCACCTTGCTTGGGGTGATATGATTAAAAAAAAAAACCTACTGTGGGAAAATCTTCTGCCTGGTCAGTTATGTCTCTTTCAAGTCATGATTGCCCAAACATGTATCATGTAGAGCACTTATACTACCAATACCTATTAACATTAGTAATCATCTTGTAATTCTAAGATTAAAATTTCCTTTCATTCACGTTTTCTAAATACTTTCCTCTGCTTACAAAAATTGTTGAGGTGTCATCATATATATATATATATATATATATATATATATATATAAAGAAGGAACTAAATAATGCACTTTGTCCTGAGGCTAATAATACTTTTATCAGTGAATTCAATCTTTTCATATATATATTTTAATTTTTATTTGTTTAACATTATTATTTTTTCATGGAGACTTGTATTTGAATGGAAAGTCTGTTTGCTTTATATATATTTATAATGTCTGTGTATATATATATATATAGTTAAACAGTACATTATAATTTCCACTGGCCTTAATTGTTTGAGAAATTTGAAAAATAGCTATCTTTTGGCAAAAATTAAACATATATACTCACAAATACCAGAAAGATGCTGTCTTAAGATCAGAATGTCTTACCAGTCAACCCATGAAAAATTTAATGGAAAACAAAGTTCAATTTAACCTTTATATAGTTATTCTCCAGATTCTTTGTATCAAACAATTAATACCTGCTCAGGTTGTATTGAATATAAACAAACCCAAGTGAAGACAACATTATCAAGTTATACAGAAATTTATAAAACTGGCATTAACCAACATATTTGAATTTTTATTTCTTTAATACTGTTATAAATAAAAATTCAAATATGTCAACTAATGCCAGTTTTGTAAATTTCTGTATAACTCTATAATATATATATATATATAGTCATCTGCAGACAGATCTCTTTTGCTGTATCATAGCTTGTCAATACAATTAGACATCCCATTGCTTTTATCCATGATTGAAACTTGACTGAATTGTCATCAGTTGGTGATTCTATCTCTTAGCTATGGGTGCTCGGCAGAAGAATGCAGACTTTTTAATGTGTGATATGCCATGTAAACATACACCAGTAGCTAAGAGTGTACTAATTCATTACTTTACTTAATTCATTACTTAATTACTTAATGGACGATGTGTAGATACTAGAGTAGCTACTGTTTTTTCAAAGTCTACCATTCTTCCAGAGTGCTCAATCAGGGTGTGAGAGCATAAAAAACAGTGCTCAATATAAAAATAGAGCAATGAATATTTATCATTATACTTTAGAACATGTACAAACTACTACAAAATGGAAAGGACAATGTTTCATCGGGTAGTTTAACTACCCGATGAGACATTGTTCTTTCCATTATGTAGTAGCTTGTACATGTTCTAAAGTATAATTTATTTATTAAACAGTGTGTATTATGTCTATCAACTATTGTCTTGCACCTTCAAGAAAGCCTGGTAATGAAACCGTGTTCTTCAGCAGGGATTGAATCTACATACACCTTTGTAGGGGAAACCACTATTTGGTCTAGCATGCTTTACTGCTCAGCCACAAAGAACATTACAGTGAGTAAGGCTCTATATTTCCCCATATAGGGAGACATATATTTACTTCCTGCAAGATAACCCATTTTCTTTACTATGATTTCTAAAATGTGCAGGTTGATAAACATACAGTATTTTTATTTATTAAGCAGTATGTATTTCACAGTTGAAGTATTCACTATATCATTTGAAGTAAAAATTTATATATATATATATATATATATATATATATAGTGAAAGAGAGAGAGAGAGACATCATCAATATAACCATATATAACAAAACTTATAATAAAATATAGTTGTTGAGCAAGTCAAACATTATTGCAAAGACATAAAGTGTATAATGAACAATAAACCCACTGTCAATGGTTTTAAGATTAACATGTAATTAATCCACTATACAAGGTCCTACTGATATTTTTTTATTTGTAATACACAAAACAATCATTTTATAGAACATCGGAGATTATGAAATTGCTATAGATGTTATGACCCTATGTAATCAAGATGAGAACAGTAGTTCAAAATGATAAAATAATTCTAACAATTTCTTATCTGAAAAGTGAAATATTAAATTATTTAAAATAGTGCAAACTCACCATGATAACCAAATGTTGAAACCATATGACATTAGATATAAAAGCTTGAATAAATACATCACTTATATCCTTTGGGATGGTTGTATAGAAGTTTGAAATATGTTGCTGTCATCTAATGGTGATGATTTCAATCCCTGGATCAGGTAGTGAAACACTGGTTCAGTAGAAACAAAGAATAAATAGCATCACAGGGACAAGATAAAGAATGTACAGTGATGGGCAAAAGTATTAAAACAAGAACTACTTTATCTTCTATGAGGCATCAAAATAAAGTTTAAAATCATTCCTGTCCTAACAATTTTGCACACTGTTGGTAGTGTACAAAAGTATTAGAACAGGAGTGATTTTCCTTAAAACCTCACTGAAATTCAAATACAGGGTGAAAAGCCAAACCTTTGTAAGAATTATTTAACTAAAAAGGAAGAGGAAGGAAGGCTTTGGAATTTTAATTCCCCCCCCCCAAGCCCTGATCTCAATTTCATTGAACATCTATGGGATATTTGGGATAAATAAATTGATAAATCTAATGTTACTTTGCAAGACACACTTTGGGAACAAATACAAGCTGCTTGGTAGGAGATAGCATTAGATACATTGAAGAAGTTTGTGATGTCAATGCCTGACAGAATGAAGGCTGTGATCAAAGCAAGCGGCTATTATACTAAATATTAAATTTATTTTGTAACAAGTATTTTTTTCTTGTTAAAGCATTTGTTGAGTAAATTAAATGAAATTACTTTAATTAAATTGTTTATTTTCTGTCAATATGCCTCATAAAAGATAAAATAGTTCTTATCTTAATAGTTTTCACAGTATTGAATATTGATTATTGCATTATCAACCAAACAATGGACACCTGTTGATGGCCGGCAGGTACTAGGTTGAGACGTGTATATAATAAAATTTGTAACAACTAAGATGATAACACAAGCTTGAAATGATTAAAGTATGTTGACAATTCCTCATCTCAAAAATAATATTATATTTTTTAATGCTTTTGTTGCAAAAATATATTTAAAAAATTAGTTTACTTGTACAGTGTAATCCTGATATAAGAGAGTTGTCAGGACCGGATAAAAGTTCTCTTATATCGGGTTTGGTTATTTTATATACATTACCACAGGCTCTAATTTAGGACCAGAGAAAACTTCTCTTATATCCGAGTTATACCATCAAAACTGGACAAAAGTATTTAACTTTGCGATTACATCAATTAAATTTTCTAAAATTTTTTTTTTTTAGATCATGCCTTTTTTTTTTAGAACATGTAACCCAGTACAACTTGTTTCATAGATGAGTCGTTGGCATCTAAACCAGCTTCCCCACTGGCTGATGCAGAGGGTGGCATGACACCTCACAGGACATAGAACATCATTATATGTTTTTTTATAAAGACAGTCAGTGTACTTGGACTACCATGAGTGTCTGATTTGGGCATCAGGAAAAGCATCCGGCCTTACAAAGCCTTACCACAAATCATTATGACAACTTCTTTGTTAGGAAGGACCTACATTGCTTTGTGTGACATTAATCCCAGTTCAACCTTAACAACAATAAATATGACTCTTTATTGGTTAAGTTTTCTGCATTTAACATTTTATTTCTCCAATTAACAAAGAATTCTACTTTTTCAGTTATAAAAATACCTTCTAAGAAATACTAACATGAAAAATATAAAAAACAATGTAGTAGCAGTCTGATCTCCCTGATTTACTAAAAACAATATTTGCTTATTGCTATTGAGTAATGTTTTCTGTTACTATAATACTGGAATATTTCATTACTAAGGATATAAGGTCCCATAACATGAATATAATTTTATACTATAGAAGAGACTGTATTATGAGAGACAATCTAAATGTTATGTCTCCTTTTTATTTTCATGGAAATTACAGATAGAAGTAGTGCAATAGTATCATTAGAGAGAACAAGTTTTTTGCTACAAAATAATATTTTTTGTATAATCACTACTATTGGCTTTACATTTTTGACCATGACAAACAATAACCTGTATGCTGTTCTTGTCAGTGTGACTTATTGCATGCATTGCTGTTGAGACATAACCCACCACCTAACTGTGCTCATATCCACTGTTTGATCTTCATAAATGTTCAGCAAGTGTCAATAAATGTCAATGGCTGCAATTTCTGCATAGAGAAATTCAATTCATCTTTGTTTGATATGCATTTCCATGTCAGATGCACTTTACAAAACTGCTATCTTTAAAAAAAGCACAAGAAAATATATGGTTATTGGGGGAAAGGTTTTACCTCTACTGCTAAACCACCAATATCCTATTTTGATATCATGAACCAAGACAATAAAATAAGAGGTAATACTTTGAAAGCATCACTTGCATATTTTATTTAAATCTTATCTGTTGGGGTGCTCTCCACCTTTTCCACGGAAATGGACTGTTCGAATCACTATATAAAATAGTAGTGATTATACCTCGAGGAAGGAAGTCGAGTGAGCAAGTCAGTCGGGTATTTCCGGTATTGCACTGGAAGTGTTCTACTAGTCAATCTATCACGTCTCTACGACGATACTGTATAATAATTACCTTGTTCTGTATTCCACTAATCCTCACCTCTTGTAAATCATTCTCTTTCCTGTCAATACACCTACTTTTATACTATTACGTTGTTTTGTATTATTTCACATAATTCTGTTACCCGACGTAACATTATCTATATCTGATTATGTTCTTTATTTGTTGAAAATATATATTAGATCATCTAAGTAGGTTATTCACTGCTTTTCTGTTCCTCTTGCTTTCAATATGTTCTCTGAGTGTCAGATTTTCCAGGCCTTCTTTTCTTACTCATGCTGTCAAATCTGATGGGATTTTGAAGACTGGGTAAAGAAAATATGCAATGATCAACTGAAACTATATCATTTATCCCACACCACTTCTATATACCCTGTTCCTTTAAGACATGAGCAATCATGGATCTCTACAGCTTTCCATCTATCATAGCTCTCAGCAATGTCTGTCTTTTTACTTTCCCTCCTTTCTATGTTCTGTCATCCATTTATACAAATTCATTAGGTAGGTTACTCTGTTTTTTTTTTTTAATCGTTTGAGAGGAGTAAACCTCGATAAATTATCCTGCTATTTCCTTGGGTAGCAGTAGTTCATGTGGCACTCAACGTAAGAGTGGTAGCGGTTCAGAGAACAGCGTGGTTGTGTAGATGACCATCTACTTGACAACGGACAAGCACATCGCCCCAGTTAGCGGCGAACTATGGCGAGATGGTGACTCGACAAATACCCGTCCCCTTTGGAGGGGTTGGCATTAGGAAGGGCATCTAGCCATGAAAATTTTGCTTCAAATTTCATCTCATGTCAAATCCAGATATAGTTAGTAATAATGGGGCCGGAACTAATAGTGAAGGTGTCATTCGTGGCTGGGTGGGTCAACTTTGTTGTGGGTCCCATCAGAGCATTAATGAACATCAGACCTGGATGGCATGGCAGAACTTCCAACCCTCAGACATGGAAAAAAAGGGAAGTAAAACCGGACAGAAGAAGCAGAAGAAGATTTCACTCTAAGCAAAATGAGACTGCCACTAGTGTGCATGATGTTACTGTGAGAGAAAAGATAAATAGGATTGAAGAAGGCAGAAGATGGCAATTGACATTTTATTTAGATATTTGGAGATTGTATCTATCAAGGAAGCAAGTAAACAGAAGGGAGATCCACAGGTGGGAAGTGTGAGAAAAGAAACTGTTATAGTAGAAGTGTGCTTACATTTAATTATTTAAATGGCAAAAAGGTGGGACCTAGATGCTAATCTAGTAACCCACTTAAATTCACATGGTTGGTACATCAACAAAAAAAAAAGAAGCTCACTAAAGCAGTTGCCATGAAAATATTTGTAAAAAAGACAGAAGAAAGTCATGTCGTGTCAGTGAGAAAGTGACTGAAGTCAAGATGCCAGGGCAAGACTGATTACATTGCAGATCCTTCTTTGGACTTTGTCGAGAACCTAGAGATGAATAGCAGGAGCACTTGCTGCTTTCTGCTATTCCTCTTGCTTGTACTGTGAGTAGAAAATTCTGCAAACCTATTTTTTCTCATGATGTTTTTAAAACATTTCAGCTTTCTCTTTTTGATTCTACTTATTAAAGTTCTTTTTATTTCCATTTTTCTTAAAATACTTTCTCAGCCTTCTTAAGTATTAGAAAAAAAGAAAGCTAAATATAGAATTGGCCACACCAGAGATAGTTTTGCTGTATACCACAAATTGCTACAAAACCAAAAGAGCAACCTAAAAATTCAAGTCATGTTCTTTCATATGGATGTCATGCATGATTCCAAGCCTGTCCAGAAATATCTAAACTCTCAGTTTTATACAACCACTGCTATCTTGAACTTAGTTAGGAGTCCAGCAAGAAATAATACAACCAAAACAGGAAATAATGATATATATATTAAACACAGCAAAATACAAATACTTGGAACTCTATTAGTAGAACAAATAAATACGGGTTAGGTAGTAATACTAGAACTGGGATTCGCAATGGCAGTACGGTAACAGTCTTGGCTATCTCACTCTGTCTCTGCCTATCGCTCTTCTGCTCTATGCTACCACCTCTTTTGAGGGGAAGTATATGTAGTAGATGGAAGAGTTCAATCTGTTGAATAAGTAATTCCACCATGACAACTTCCTAAGATTAATGATGAAAAAACAACTTTGAGCAAGCAAAACGGGAGGGTCTTGGCAAAGATCATTCTTTTTTTAACATTATGCATCTGTAGTGCCAGTCCACAAAGAACTGTACCAAATAATAGAAACCATATCACTTGAAGACTTTCAGCAGCAGCAACAACTAAAATGGATAGCACATGTAACTGGTAGAGAAACTAATGACATAATCAAGATGTTAACGTTCCACTATTTCAAATAAAGGATAAAGAAGGAAATCCCCATCAGTACTGAAAAGAGTGATAACAGCTACTGGACTTGAGAAACCTGTTTCCCTGAAAAATTGTTTTGAGAGAGAGATTTTATAAATTTCAACAAAAAGTAGTATTAGCTGCTTAGTCAATGAATGTCAAATATTTCTATGTTGGAAAATGACTAATATTACCCTTATGCATTAGAACCATATCCCACACTTAGTCAAATCAGTTTATGAAAAGCTCAATATTTTGAAAAGTTAACATCAATATTCTTTGAATTTAGCACTGTCAAAGTTTTATTCAGATCAACTGGAATTCTTTTTTCATGACAAAATTTTTAAAAGTCAGGAAGAATTATCAAAACTTTTCAACAAAAAATTTCTACACAAAATAAAAAATTAATGTTAAGATGAGCTTTGTTAAGTAATGATATTCTTAATAAATAAATTTAACTTTTCTCATAATTTAATTGTATTTTTATTCCTTATTCTTCAACTAAAACATAGCAGAACTTTCCTGATCTTATTCTGCTAATGTGCCCATGTTGTCAAAAATAACAACCTATTTTGTAAAGTGCCTACTTTTATCAGGTTTTTAATTGAGTCTTTGAATATGTTTTTTAAACTTTTTGTTAGATTTCATCAAGAAGGAGAGTATGTCTTTTCATATATCAGCTTCATAAACATGTTAGAACAATCTAATATTACTATAATATAGATACTGCAACCTAGTGGCAACAGTGAAAGAGAGATAATTCTATACAGCAAAAAGTTAGACATAGACAAAAAATGATTGGCATATTATGCAACAAGTTTTCATTTGTTTAATTAAAAATGTTCAAATTTTGAAATAAAAAATTCAAAAGATGTGAAAATTTGAAAGTATTAGAAAAAAAAAATCAATTATTTGTTTCAGTTCAGTGCAGTTTCAGTTGTGAGTGGTATTAAAATTGGATAAGAGGTGCTAAAAAAAAATGACAAGCCAGAATTGGTGAAAAATCAGTTTAAAGAATAGCTAATTTTAATTCTTCCTATCAAAACATTAAAATTGTTTTAGATAAGCAACAACTAAGATACTGAATAGCATTATAGTTGATCTGTTTCTTCACTCCCCCCATTCCTCGTTAGGCTGCATGGTATCACAAAAAAAATATGCATTGCTGCAAATATCCAAATAAAAATGGAAGTTGTCTTTGAAGAAGGACGAAATTTCAAAGAAAATAGCTTCTGTTTACTGGATATGAAATGCTTTGTCTTCTGCTAGTTACTCCTAACTAGGGGAAATTGACTATTCTTTTTTTTACAAGACTACTTCTCTGAACTTATACTAAGTATATAATTAATATTTTAATATTTAATTTGTTCTTTCTTCCACCCCTCTTTTTTTTTTCATACATATATATATATATATATATATATGGGATGTCAGCAACCCAGTAGGATAAAGAAAAAGAAAACCTGCAAAGGGTGGAGGATCTTCTAATGAGTCAATGGCCAGCTAACTAGAGTTGGTGTCTCAATAAACCACCATGGAGAAGGCAACAGGATACCATTCCACTATCTCTATTCTGTGTAAAACCATGGCGATACAACAAACACATATTAAACCTAATGACGTGAAGGGGATTGTTCCCAAAGAAAGCAATTCCTTGCCCGGTAAGGACCAACATGGGCAACAGGTGTCACCTGACCATAATCTGGCGACTGTTAGCAACAACGGCATAAAGGGGACAGTTTTTCCCAAAATATGTCCCTCGCACGGGAAGGAACGACATGAGCAACAGGTGTCTCTGGACCGTTAACCTGTGACTGTGCGCAACAAAGAAAGGATTACCTTGGGGACATGGGATGTCAGGACGTTAAACAGCTGTGGTCAGCTAGAGAATGTCAAGCAGGAAATGAACAGACTAAAAATCAATATTCTGGGAATATGCGAAACCAGATGACCAAATAATGGCAACTTCAACAGCAACAACCATAGGATAATATACGCCAGAGGCAAAAAAAAATGAAAAAAGAGTCAGCTTAATACTGGACAAAGAAATGAAGAAACGTGTTTTAGGATACTGCCACTTCTCCGAAAGAGTTCTCTTGGTCAAACTGAAAGGAGACTGTTCAACATAGCAATTGTAGTTATATATGCACCAACAACACAAAGCACCAAGGAAGAACTAGAAACTTTTTACTCCACTCTAGAGAAGGCCAAGGCTCAATGTAAAAGCCAAGAAATCAGGATCATCATGGGAGATTTGAATGCTAATGTAGGTAAGGAGAGGGAAGGTATGACAACTGGAAACTTTGGTTTAGAAATCCGTAATGAACGAGGAGAAAAATGGGTGCAATAGTGCATGGCAAATGACCAGGTAATAACTAACACCTGGTTTCAAGAACACCCACGACATCTATGGACATGGAGAAGCCCAGGAGGTGACACGAAAAACCAGATAGACTACATAACCATTAACAGCAGATTCAGAAATGTAGTGGTTCAAAGCAAAGCCTATCCAGGTGCTGACTGTGGAAGTGACCACGTCCTAGTCATCTGCAAATTAAAAGTGAAACTCCGGAGATTGAAAAAGCCTAATGCAGCACCAAAACTGATATACAATGCACTCATGAATGACCTCGAACTACAGAAAGAATACACTCTAGGAAAGGACACTCAAAATGGGACTTGCTAAAGGAAGCAATACTGACATCAGCAAACAACATTGTCCCGAAGGAAAATAGGTGCAGAAAGAAAAATAAATGGATGATAGAAGAGATTCTGGACATGATGCAAAGGAGGCAGAAAATTATATCAAGACATGGAACGGAGTACAGGGAACTACACAAGGAAATGAGAAAATGTAGACAGGCTAAAGAGAAATGGCTCAATGACAAATGTGCAGAAGTAGAAGGATTGACCAGGAATAATAAGACAGATATTCATAAGGAAATAAAAGAACTGGCAGGACAAAAAACTTGCTCTTCAACAGGATGTCTAAAATCTAAGGATGGAACAATCATTTTGGAGAAAGTGGAAAATACTCCAACAATGGGAAGAATATGTAAAAGATCTTTTCCACGACAAGAGAGAGCAACCAATATTACACAAAGATTAGGACGGACCAGAAATATTAAAGTCTGAAGTGGAATCTGCAGTAGCCAAACTGAATAGAAACAAAGCAGCGGGACCAGACGGCATAGTCATAGAGCTGCTGATAGCCCTGGAAGAATTTGGTATAGAAAAAATTACTGAAATAATAAATGAAATATATTATAGTGGGGTTATACCAGATGATCGCAAGAAGTTTATCTTCATAGCACAACCTAAGAAGCCAGGAGCAAACGAGTGCGACCTCCATAGAACCATCAGTTTGATGAGCCATATAACAAAACTGATCATCCAGATCCTGATGAATAGAGCGAGAAGCAGAATCAGGCCAGAGATAGGACAAGAACAGTGTGGTTTCGTTAAAGACATGAGAACAAGGAATGCTATATTTATGATTAGGGTGCTCTCCAAAAGGGCAATACAAATGAAGAAAGACATATACCTGTGCTTCATTGATTATGCGAAGGCGTTTGACAAAATATGCCACAAAGAACTGATGGAGATGCTCGACAGCCTGGACATATTTGGAAAAGACTTGAGAGTAATAAAGAATCTTTACTGGCAGCAAATCACTTGCATACAGACAGGTAATGAATTGAGTAGATATACAAAAATAGAAAGGGGCATAAGACAAGGATCTGTTCAACTTGTACAGCGAGAATATTTTGAGGACCCTAGAAGTTATGCCTGGATTTATAATCGGAGGTCACAATTTAAACAACCTAAGATACGCAGATGATACAGTGATGATAGCAGACACAGAAAGGAAACTACAATACCTCTTACAGAAGGTAGCAGAAGAAAGTAACAAAAAAGGACTAGAAATAAACTGCACAAAAACTGAATGCATGGTCATCAGTAAAAAGGGCAACCCAAAATGCCAAATACAGGTCGGGGATACCAGAATCAAGCAGGTACAAAAATTTAAATACCTGGGAAGCATTTTAACAGAAGACGGAAAGTGTGACACAGAGATCCGAAGGTAAATTGGCATGGTGAAGGAAGCATTTCAGAAGTTGAGTAAGGTATTAAGAAACAGGACAATTTCGCTAGAAACTAGGAACAGAGTACTGGATTGCTACGTGATATCCGTCCTTCAATATGGCAGTGAATGCTGGACAATACCATCAAAGATGAAGGAAAAACTTGAAGCAATTGAAATGTTGTTTTACAGAAGGATGCTGCGAATCTCATGGATTGAGCATGTGAGCAATGATGAGGTCTTGAAAATGATGGAAACAAAAAGGAAATTAATACTGAGCATCAGGAAGAAACAGCTGAAGTTTCTGGGACACGCAATGAGGAAGGAGGGCTTGGAGAACCTGACACTAACAGGGCAGTTAGAGGGAAAAAGAGACAGGGGAAAGCAACGGATAACATATTTGAAGGACCTAATCAGGTAAATGACAGAACGAGGATTGTATGGTATAACAGGAGAAGGCATGCCCAAAGCCACCAGGGACAGGGAAACATGAAAACATGGAAAGCCATGATCACCTACGCCCTCAAGGGACAGGGCACATAGAAGGAGAAGTATATTATTACAATCCTGCTTGTTTTACCCTTAATTAGCATGATGGTCATAGCCTGCTAATACCTCATAAATAATGAACTATTCCATTTTGATCATGTATAATGACTGAAAAAGACATAACAGAGCCACTTCTTGGTTTTGAAGAGAAAATAAAAGAAGGGGAAAAAAGGAAAGTTAGAAGTGTTTAACAGCTTTTTTTGTGAAACAGAAAAAGTTGTCAAGTTCAAATCTTTTTGTTTGCATCTTCTTACTTCTTAAAATAACAAGCAGCATTCATATTTATGATTGTTATTGCAATATTTTCTTAAAGTTCTTAATTATGAATATTTAACAATGCTATTGAGGAATTTCTATAGATATTCTATTGTCTTAGAAGTCACCATGAGCTTATTCAATGACTAATTTAAGAATTAACATTCATGAGAAAACTCAAATAGGTGGAAAATCATTAAATTTTCATTGGTATTTCTAGTATATGTAAATAAACCAATTCTACTAATATAAACTAAAAAAAATCCTATTTTTTAAAATTGCTTTTTGTCCCAGAGCCCAATCATTGTAAATGCAAAATATCTTCCTCAAATTCTTTACAAAAAGATGAAAAATGAAATTTAAAAGTTAAAAAAATAAATAAATAAACTGGTATCAGCAATTAGTGTTTTTATATTGACTGCATTTATCTGAAAAGAAAAAAGGTCAAGATGTCTGACAGATAAGCTGCTTACAACTTATATATTGTATTTTCCTTGTGAATAGTGTGTTTGTAGGATGTATAATAATATCCAAAAAAAAGTGTTTGATTTATATATATAAACATGTTACATTGAAGAATATAAATATATTATGTCTATTTGTTCTTACTATGGTGCCTTCCTTGATGAATTTGATCTTGACAACAAGAAACTCATTAGAGAACTAGAAAAGATCACCATAAAAATAAAGACACACAATATGTCTATATCATTCAATGAAACAATTTTGAGAAAGATGTAAGATATGCTGCTTATATATATATATATATATATATATATATATATAGGTGTATGCTTGTGTTTTGGAGCCATTTAAATTGGTCCACTCCAGGGGAAAACAGTACACCACATACAGGGGATACAAAAGTCTGTCAGTTAAGTGCCATACGTGATACACGATTGGGCGATCATGTCTCGAAAGAGACATGACTGACTGGGCAGAAGATTATCCTGCAGTAGGTTGCCATTGCTTTCTGCGGTAGACTGGTTGCCGACCAAGGCTATAGAACCCAATCTGTCCTGCTATTTAACCCATAACTGGAAGGAAGAAATGGATTAATACCTTTCCCAAGGGTATTTGCGCGTAAGTGAATACAATGGATTCAGCTGGAATTCGAACTCGGCTCCCCGGTTTCTCATTCCGAGCCGATATCCACTGTACCACAACACACATCCGATACAAAAGTATGTATACAAATAATGAAAAGTAAAAAAATATTTATAATGGTATAATAATAACTGCATACCTACTTAGGCATCTCCCCATATTTATGCATGTATGTGTGCAGGTTATGTATGAGGAGGCGCATATATATATATACAAGAAATAGTTCTATGTATGTATATGTATATATATGTATGTGTGTGTACAAGTATCGAAAAATAATTTCTCTAATATATGTAAGTATATACATAAAAAAGCACTAGTTTTGGTAGGCAGATTTAAAATCCATCAATACCAAATGGCTTTAAAAGATATATATATATTTACGCTCTCACACCCTGATATATATATATATATATATATATATATATATATATATATGCTCTCAAACCCTGATTGAGTACTCTGGAAGAATGGTAGACTTTGAAAAACAGTAGCTACTCTGGCATGTACACATCTCTCATTCAGTAATGGATTAGAGCACTCTGGCTATTGGGCTCGTATAATGACAATATACGCGCTAAAAAGTCTGCCTTCTTCTACTGAATGCCCATAGCCCAGAGGTAGAATCACCAACTGACGCCAATTCGGTCGGGTTTCAATCCTGGGTTAAAAGCAATCGGAGTCTAACTGTACTGATGAGCTGTGATACAGCGAAACAGATTTGTCTGTGGATGACTATATATATATTCTATTTGTAAACAAGTTATTTATGGAAAATATTCAAAAGTTCTACAATATAATTGTATTGAACAGTTTTTAATAGAAATGTGCACTGGTCTAATCTTATGACCAGAAACTAAGTCATTAAATAATCATTATATATATATATATATATACAAAAATCTAAAGTGAGCCAAAACCTACCGCGGTTTCACACTACGGATCGTCAAAACTAGCGATAACCTTATTCGAACCCGTCCATAATCTGCTTAATGCTAAGACTGAAATTTTAAACAAATGTAAGTTTCATAAGTATAAATTCATTGCTTAGTGTGAGAGCGTAGTGTTAATTTTTTTTTTTCTTTAATTTTTTTTTTATCTATGTGTTTAATAAAAATTTTTCCTAATTTAGTGTGTTTTGCTTTTTTTGTTCTAACCCCCCTTTTTGTGTTGGTATGGTTCCCCCCTATCTTAGTGTATATCTATTTATTTGGTTTTATCTTTAGTGTTTCAGCCTTTGCCCTGACGATCCGTAGTGTGAAACCACGGTAGGTTTTGGCTCACTTTAGATTTTTGTGTGTCTTTGCTCTACTTTTGTATATTTTCTTTTGTACTTTGTATCGAGCACTTTTTCTTGTGGTTGGTTCCGTTTGGGTTTTTTTTTTTTTTGCTGCGGAGTATTGAATGTTTTGTTCTTGTTCCGCGGATTTCTTTTTTTTCTCCCCATTTATCCGACGCCTTAGTGCACTGGATTGTAACGGAATTAGGTTCTGTTTGTTAGTAGTTTTTTTGAAGGTTTATTTTAGTATAAATTTACGGCCTACATACTTACAGAGTCTATTTAGTTATTATTTTTATATATATATATATATATATATATATATATATAGCATTATTCAAAATAAAGAGTAGATTTTAAAATTTAATAAAACTCATACTAAGAGATAGACATTAGATAGATAGGAAATATGTTCAAAGATATTATTTTGTATAAATTTAAATTGTTATAATTTGTGTCAACACTTAACATAGCCACTACAAGAAAAGTCATTTCATGTATTGCCATTTGTGAAGTGTAACCATAAAATAATAATCTTTGTACCTTTTCCTACAAGTAATGTGTTTCTGTCTCTTACCATTTTTTGTATTCAATTTTGAAAAATTTTATTTCTTTTATACATAAAATTACTGATAGAATATATCTATAAACAGACAATATGAATAAAGACAAGAAGAAAACTTCAAGGCTTTGATAAAGTCCATCAAAGGACAAAACACATTGGTTAAGATAAGTTTTCCTTTTGTTTTATATACATACATATATATATATATTGCAAAAGTATACTCAGTTATGATCTGAGGAAAGGAACAATATGGTTAAATAAAGAAGAGAAGAGAAAAATATGGTTTTCTTCTAGTCTTCTTTATTTAGCAATACATAGGCTGATTTTATTTTTCCTTTGAAGTTGCAGGAACCTGAATTCTGGTTAAAGGTAGGTTTCAGCTTTCTGACACCCTCTCCTTCTCTTTTGTGTATATTTTGGATATAATGTGTTATGATCAATGAAGCTACCCACTGACTGAATTAATAACAAGTGATTAAAAAGTGAAATAGAATTTACCATGATGAATTTTAAGTTTCATTCAACTCACTTAATATTCTGATGGCATCAGATTTTGTCTCTGGTAAGCTTCATTGAGTCTTTTTTTGAATGTTTATTTTTTAAAAATGTCAATTTTTTTTTTTTTTTACATATAGTGTTGTATAAATTTTAAAATATACTTGTGTCAGTTAAGATTTTAGTTAGCTCTTTTAGTCATCCTGGCAGCATAGGCTAATTTTATTTTTGCTTTGAAGTTGTAGGTACCTAATTCTGGTTAAGGGTAGTTTTCAACTTTCTGAAACCTGCTTTCACTCCCCCCTTTTTTTAAATTGAGAGGGCACCAGGGAGCTAAGTTTATCAGAGCAGAAGCTGTAAAAGTATTTGTACAAGAGACAGAGGGAAGCCACATTATGTCAGTGAGAAAGTGACTGCATTTGAGCTACTAGGTCACTATCAATGACATTACAGATTCTCTGTTGGATTTTGTCAAGAACCTCGGGATGAATAGTAGGGGCACTCGACTACATATAACAGCAGTGTTCAATGCCCGGGTGGATGGTAGATTTATTGCACGGGTGAATGATAAATTTATATATGTGCAAGATGAATTCAGATAAGAAAAACTTTCTGGTGATTCCTTTCTAAAGCAGTAACAGCCAATCGCAACAAATTGCCGAGACAATATAAGATACACAGATGATACGATACTGATAGCAGATATGGAAAGGAAACTACAAGACCTCCTACGGAAGGTAGCTAAAAATAGTGAGAAAAAAAAAAATGAAAGACTAAACATAACTCCAAGAAAACTGAATGCATGGTCATCAGTAAAAAGAGGGGCCCAAAATGCTAATTACAAGTCAGGGATACTGAAATCAAACAGGTACAGAAATTTAAATACCTGTGAAGTTTGACAACAGAGGATGAAAAATTGAGATTCGATGATGTATTGGGATGGTCAAGAATGCATTCTCAAAACTGAGTAGAGTATTGAGACAGGAATATTTCATTGGAAACAAAGAGAAGAGTACTGGACTGTTGTGTGATATCTGTCCTACAATATGGCGACTAATGCTAGACAATCTTCTCAAGAATGAAGGAGAGATTCGAAGCAACAGCAGAAACATGGAGCTATAGAAGAATACTGAGAATACTGTGGACTGAACATGTGAGCAATGACAAGGTTTTGGAGAGGATGCAAATAAAAAGGAAACTTATACTTAGCATTAGGAAAAGATATCTGACGTTTCTGGCATATGTAACGAGAAAGATGGAGAATCTAATGCTTTGAGGATAGCGGAAAAGAGAGGTAGGGGTAAGAAGTGTGAGACATACTTGCTGAGCTTGAGCAAGTGAATAGTCGATCAGGGTTTGGGAGAGATATCAAGAGGAGAAATGTTAAGGTAGACAAAGGATAGAGGCAAGTAGAAGTCCATAAACATCAACATCTTGAAGGGGCACAACACATTAAGAAGAAACCAAACTCAGAACTACTCTTTAGTACTTTTAGTACAATTAAGTGGTTTTTGTTCTTTTCTATGGATTCTTGGAATTTCATATTACAAAAGGTATGTCCTACATAACATCATGGTGGCAGAATGTTTAATATTCATATTGTGTTTTCTTCTTTTATTAGCTGGTTCTTTTTTGTTGATATTTTATTTCTTATCTTTTCATATATTATCATTCAGTTCTTTCACTTACCTTATTTTATGCTAAAATTAAATTCTATTTTGTTCCTTATCACCTGAAGGTAAAATGCCATCTTTATTTTTGGTTGGTTTGTTACTCCTGTCTCCTCACTATATATCTTTACCTTGTTTCTTCACTGTATATCTATTCAGGTTATAGTTTGAATTTTTATCTATATTCAATTCTTTTTCTATATTCATCATGCATCTGAAGCAGTAACTAATTTGGGTTCTATTTTTACTTCCATTTATAATGGAACTTTCTACTTTAATTTTTTTTTTTTAACCTCTTCCTCTTTTTAAACTTCATCCTTTTCATGACATCATTATTTCATTTGCTTTTAGTCTAAATTGCTTTGACTTTCCCCCACATATTTTCATTCGTCCTTCTTTCAACTGCCTCATAATGTGTTCTTGTTACTTTCTGAAGTTTTTCTTTCTTATGTCTTCCTTCCTTCCTTCCTAGCTTCTTTTTGTTGTTCTTCCTTTCTCCTTGGTCTTGCCTTCTGACTTCCTTTCTTCTCAGTCCTGCCTGCCTTTCTTTTTTTCTTTCCTCCTTCTTTGGTCTTTCTTTACTTCTTGCTTTCTCCCCAGTTTTCCCTTATTTCTTTTTTTTCTTCTTTCTTTCTTTTCAATCTTTTCTTTTTTTCTTTCATCATTTTCCTTTTTTATCAGTCTTCTCTTTCTTTCTTCTCAGTCTTTCATGTTTTCTTTCGTCTTCCTTATTCTTTGATACTTTTTCTGTTATTTTTCTTCCTTCCATATCAAACATTCTTTTCTCTTGTTTCTTTTCCTTTTTTATATTAGCTTTTTCTTTCTGATTTGTCTCTTCGTTCTTTGTTATATCAAACTTTCTCTCTCTCATTTTTTTTCCTTTCTCCTCAATTTTCTGTTTTTTTTTTGTCTTCCCCAGTGTTTTTTGCTTTCTTTTATCTTTTACCCCTCCTCTCTAAAATACATTTTCCTTTTTCTTCTTTCTGTTTTATCTCAGACTTTTTCAATATCTGATCATTTTATACTTATTTTTATTTTTTACCCTTATTTGCTATATGTATTATACACATTTAGACTTTCATTCGTTTTCTTTTTATTCATGTTACAATAAAAATTTATTTTTTATTTTTCAGTTTTTTTTTCTTGTTTTATTCTTCTCACCTTCAGTTTTCCATTTGTAAAACTCCACCTTTTATTTGATATTTCATACACATTTTTCCTTTTCACTTTTCTGTGCCTATTATAAAATAACCAATATCTGTCAACCTTCCCATGACACTCAGCACTCAAATTTGTTTATTTTTCAAAATTTTCTCCATTCATTTATCTGCAAGAAAAAGCATTTTTTTGTATTCAAACTAGACTAGAAACTTTTAAATTACCCAGAATTCCCATTGAATTTATTTTTAACATAGCTGATATTACTAACATATATATACACACACATATATATGTTATTTGCCAGAAAAAGTAAAAATTGCAATATATTCATATCTAGATGTTTGAGTATTCATAGTAGATACATTCTGCATATCTGGTGATTATTTTTAGAGGATATATTGATATCTGTAACATCAAAGTTCAGCAAAGTTTTAACTCTTTTGTGGGTAACAGCAGAAAACAAAGAATTGCACTGATATCAGAAACCATTAAATCCTTGAATAATGTAATATTTCAAAATTTAATTTTATCAGTTCTTTTATGTTTTGTTTAGTATTAAAATTAATTTTATTCTCTGAAGAAAGCGATTACCATATGCCAGAACATTCATTTTCATACATCTATTATAATATATTCAATGCTGAACACTGTGTCAGATTTTACTATGCAAATCAATGTTTTCAATATAAAATTGATAATAACCAACTAATATTTGAAAATGTTCAGTGTAACGTATTTATTTTACTAATGTTCATCCTATACAAGCCCCAAGAGCCAACCAAGGTAGAGGGTTAATGAATGAGTTTGTTGTGTGAGAGATATGAGGTGTTGTTTATGAGGATATATGGCAAAGATAGTTAATCCTATACTTGAACAGGTTAAGATTGTAGTTATAAGGAGAGTACTCTCTTGGGAGTTAGTTTTACAAAGAAACAATCAATATGGGCTCTTTCATATTCTATCATCTTCATCAGTCCTTTAACAATTGAGTTTAACTTATCTCTTATTTCAATGTTAATATTATTTGCATCAGTTTTTATTGTTTATCAGAGATGTATTTTGCTTGAATATTGTTTTCTATTTTCATGTACATGTCTTTTATTAATGGATCAAAGGTTTTCTGTTGGATTAATATCTTGGAAAGCCAAAGTGGCTATTAGTCAGCTTTGAAAAATGTATATGAGAATTGTTTTGCATGAAACTATTCTTTTGGCTTAAAGATACTTGGGTGGCAGCAGCGCAACTCAAAAAATGTTTAAGAATTTATATTAATTCTCTGCATTTATCTTGATTCCTCATCAAATTGGAAATGACCTATTTTTTTCCCCTATAATATTAATCTAACATTATTCCACCTTCTCTCTGTCTCCTTCTAAGTTGTGTTGGTTTACTATTTCTGGTGCATGTGTTTTGTACATGTTTATAAACAAGGTGATGAACAATATTCAAGTTGAATAATAAAATCTTGCATCACTAAATATATTATCTCATCTAAACTTATTTATAAATTAAACTTTGTCTGTGTGTATCCGTTACCTATAGACTCCGAAACGGCTGACCGATTTTCTTGAAAATTTACACAGTTGTACTATAAGCATCTGCGAGTGTTCTTAGCTAGGTTTTGTGTCGAGATACCCCCAATAAATATCGAAAATTGATAATCAAAAAAAATCGGGTTATAGAAGGGGTGGTCCGATTTTAATCAAATTTGATACACTCATAGGCAAAGACATAAGAAATGATATTCAGAAGTTTCAAGGTTGCAGTTCTTATAATAGTGCAGAAAATCGATAATATATATATATATATAAATAAATCGATACCAGGAAATCAAAATTTGACTTACATTAATTCATTTTTCTTTGAGTCTACGGTTTCCCTTTAACTGGAAACATTTTAGTCTTTCGTGCCAACGTCCAAAGAGTCTGTGCTTCGGGACCATGGATTAGTTTTAAAGCTTTCATTACACCCGAGCAATGCCGGGCTATACTGCTAGTTGTAAATAATTTCAATAAATGTAGATATTATCAGTTGAAGTATGTTTCTTCATCACATAAATATATCCTGAATATTTTATTAATGTTAGTTGGTTAACATCAATTTTATTGGGAAAGCATTGGCATGTATATAAAATAATTTTGTATGTTGTTTAATATTTAACTTTTCTCTTAAAATTCCAAAAAATAAAACATTTTGAAATAATGTCCCTTAGTCGTACCATGAATAGGCCTGTATTATAAAACACCATGTCATATAAAATATAGAATTTCATTTAGACAGATAATTGCTGAATATATATTAAGAATGACTATCTTTTTGAATTTTAGTTTTTTTTTCCTTTTACAGGGGCTTCTATTATTTTGGTTAAGTAATATCCTAGGGGATGTGTGTTGTGGTGCAGTGGATATCAGCTTGGAACAAGAAATCGGAGAGCCGAATTCGAATTCCAGTTGAATTCATAACATTCACTTATGCGCAAATACCCTTGGGAAAAGTATTAATCCATCTCTTCCTTCCAGTTATTGGTTATTGGATTCTATAGCCTTGGTCGGCAACCAGTCTACTGCAGAAAGCAATGGCAATCTACTGCGAGATAATCTTCTGCCCAGTCAGTCATGTCTCTTTCGAGACATGACTGACTGGGCAGAAGATGATCGCCCAAGACATGATCACCCAAGTGTGTATCACGTATGGCACTTAACTGACTGAATATTACTTTATGAATTTTTTTCAGAAGTGATTTTATATTTACAAATCATTTTCCCATGATAATAAACAAAGTATAAGTAGTGAAACGGCTATTGGCATAGTCAGTGGAAACAACTAGCCAAGTTCAAATTCAAGCTTAGTGTGTTCTTTTCGTTTTTCACTTTGGTACTAATGATAACATTAATTATTTCATTGTAAGAAAACATTCAGCATTGAACATGTAGACATTACTTCTTTTGGTAGACATTTATAAAATCTTTCTCATAAAACAAGCTTTCAGATGTGGAAGGTTACAAAATCATAAGGTAGTCTAGAATCAGGATTATAGATTATACAAATTCAGATTTTCTTACAACTGAAATATATTAGGCCTGTGTAAAAGTTACCAGCATTTTTCTATTTAAAAAAAATTTCTACTCAAAACAGAGGGCCCTGGGAACTTAAGACTTCATAACCAGTCTTTTACTGCAAATTTATTTTCTTCTGGTACAGGAAAAAAGAACTTTTTAGAGATGTTAAATGTGCATTGTGGCGCAGTGGATATCAACTCGGAACGCCAAATCAGGGTGCCGAGTTTAAATTCCAGTTGAATTCCTTGCATTCACTTATGCACAAATACCCTTGGAAAAAGTATTAATCCATCTCTTCCTTCCAGTTATGGGTGAAATAATAGGACAGATTGGGTTGTATAGCCTTGGCTGTCAACCAGTCTACTGCAGAAAGTAATGGCAACCTACTGCAGGATTCTGCCCAGTCAGTCATGTCTCTTTTGAGACATGATCACCCAAAGCATGTATCACATATAGCACTGAACTGACTGAATAACCTGTTGATATCATGTATATTTTAAGATACTAGACTAACCACCATTAAGAAGGGCCTTAAGGTCTAGTCTGAAATTAGCATTTCTTTTGGTTGGACTTCTTTCAAGAGAAAATTTGTATAATTTGTTATTTGGTCCTGTTAACTGTCAGAGCAATATACCAACCATTGATCCAAGCTTGAAGCAAAAAAAATACTAACTTTAGTCAAATCTTTTATATATAAACCCAGTGATGTCAATTTATTCTTTTGCTTGTGAAGTTCTGAAATTTCCAGTTAATTTTGGGAAGTTTCATCTCAGAATTGGAGTACAACTTATAGGAATATAAAAAAAAAAAAAAATTGCTTGCCAAACAGGATGGAGAGAAAATTGGAGTCTGGGGTAGTGGGTTTGGGTGTGGAAGGTAGAGTGAAAAGGTCAAAAAGTTATAAAAAGAAAGAAGCAACGAAGAAAATGTATCTAACAGAACAGTCAACAAAAAGAAAAAAGTTATAAGACAGTGTTCACTTAATTTAGGTTACAAGTCAACCTTGCAAACATGAAATTATCAAAAGAAAATGAGTGCGACATAATACACCATACCAAGAATTTGTTTTGTCATTTTTTTTATGTATATATATCTGTATATATAGCTTTCAGTATACAAAATATAATATATATTCATAGAATTAGTAGGACACAGACTCATGAAATAATAGGCAAGGTTTATATCTTTATAAACATACCTTATATGCAAATATATATATATATATATATATATATATAGTCATCCACAGATAGATCTGTTTCACTGTATCACAGCTCATCAGTATGATTAGACTCCAATTGCTTTAAACCCAGGATTGAAACCTGACCGAATTGGCATCATTTGGCAATTCTACCTCTGAGCTATGGGCGCTCGGTAGAAGAAGGCAGACTTTTTAGTGCGTATATTATCATTATACATGCCCAATAGCTGAGTGTGTTCTCATTGCTGAATGAACAATATATATACTTCTGTATAGTAGTATATTTTATATATATATATATATATATATGATAAAAAACAAGTCGGGGGCGTTTATCAATCTAGGCTGACTTATCAAAAGAAAGCTAGTGTGACCTAATATACCATACCAAGAATTTGCTTTGTCATTTTTTTATGTGTACAGATATCTTTCAGTATACACAAATATAATATATATATATATATATTTTTTTTAAATCATATCACCCTGAGCAAGACAGTAATGCTACTGATGTGTAGGGGGCTATGTAAGAGTGAAAAGATTGGAAAAGAGAAAGCCGGAAACCACATCCTAAACAGGAAACAAGGGATGAGCCTCTTCACCCATTCAATAGACGTGGGTGGAGTGTGAACCAGGTGATAGTTTAGTCTATATAGAATTAGTAGGTCATAGATTCGTGAGATCATCTACAATAGACACATATCTAATGTATAAATATATGTATCATATCTCTATATAGATAGTAATATGGTATGTTATAGATATATATTCAAATGAATAAAAACATAGAAAATAATTGCAACATTCAAAACATTAATTTAAAACAGTGTTCAAAAGAAAAACATAGCAATGAATATTATTAATTATTATGTTAGAACAAGTGCAAACTATAAAACTATTACAAAATTGTACATTTGTTGTAGTTTGCACATGTTCTAACGTAATGATTAATAATAAATATATATATATATATATATATATATGTTTTTTTTTTTTCATTTGGAAATGACTTAGGTTTCAACCTTTTGGTATCTTCAGGCAATTTATAATAACTGATTTTTCCATTTTTCAAACACACATACAGGGATTTTTTATGAATGTGCAACTAGAATTTTCAAACAACTGAAAATTTTTAAAATTAGGGAGCAGTTATTCAAGGATCTTACAACACTTTCATCCATGTTTGTATGATCGATTTTGCACTATTGTAAGAACTGCAACCTTGAAACTTCTGAATATCGTTTCTTATGTCTTTGTCTATGAGTGGATCAAATTTGATTATAATTGGACCACCCCTTCTATAACCCGATTTCTTCAATTATCGATTTTTGATATTTATTGGGGGTATCTCGACACAAAACTTAGCTAAGAACACTTGCAGATGCTTATAGTACAACTGTGTAAATTTTCAAGAAGATTGGTTCAGCCGTTTTGGAGTCTATAGGTAATGAACACACACACACAAAGTTCCATTTATAAATAAGTTTAGATTAGATGAAAGTGAAATTGTTAGAAAAGCCTGTGCAAAACTTGCTGTATAGAAAAAAATAAGATTTGAAAAAACACCTAATGTTTATATATATTTACATGTAATATTTATAATACATATATTTTTACTAAGAATTATTAAAGTTATTTTACTTACACATTAGTTTTTGGAAAAAAATTATTTTGCATTACATTTTTAATCAGTATTTGATGACCTTTATTTTGTAGTTGTGTCGGATGTTGCTGTATAGATTGACAACATCCATTGAGTTTATGTAAATATTATGGTTTACCTTGTTTGGTAGATGGTTGAGAAAATCTGAATATGTTTGATGAGAAGTTTCAATAGAATATCTAGGAAATTCTTTAAGTGGTGTGTCTTGCAAATTGGGCTTGCTGTTATGAATCTTAGTTTTAGATTGGTTTGTGCAGGTTTATTCATAAAATTGGCTTTTGTTAAATTGCATATTTCATTGATGAGTTTATGAACTACCTAAAATACACAAGAATAAAGAATGCCTGTTTTACATCTCAAGTTGGTAAGATAGTCACGTTCCTTAGAAGTTAGACTTGGTATGGATGTATCAAATTGGTGGTGATTTTTTATCAATTTATGAGATTTGGTTTTGTCTGGCTTCTTCATAGTAGGTAGCTTCCTGTAGAATATATTTTGTATGATGCTTGTGTATTGTCTTGTATCCATAACAACAACTGTGCCTCCTTTATCAGCTTCTTTTATAACAATATTTTTGTCCAATTTTAGATCGTTTAGTTCGTCCAACATCACCAGACATCAATGGAATATTGTTTAAGGTGTTTCTAGTTTGTCAAACATAAAGTTCGAGATGTAACTACAGAATTCATCAAGGGCAGTATTTATGTCTTTTGGAGAGTGTTTTTTACTCGCAATTTATCACTGTTTTCTTTTTAAAAAACTGTTTATCACTGTTTTAAAAAACTGTTTATCACTGTTTTCTTTTTAAAAAACTGTTTATCACTGTTTTAAAAAACTGTTTATCACTGTTTTCTTTTTAAAAAACTGTTTATCACTGTTTTAAAAAACTGTTTATCACTGTTTTCTTTTTAAAAAACTGTTTATCACTGTTTTAAAAAACTGTTTATCACTGTTTTCTTTTTAAAAAACTGTTCTTTTAGCATTAATCTTCTACAGTTTTCCCAGTCTGAAACCATTCTGCACATATATAAATCTACTATCCACCGGTGCATTGAATATTGCTGCCATATCTGGTCAGGTGCCCTGCTATCCACCTAGGGGTCCTTGACAAAATCCAACAGAGAATCTGTGATGTGATAGATCCCCACTTGGCAGCTCAGATACAGTCACCTTCTCTCCAGCACAATCTGGTTTCCCTGTGTCTCTTCTACAATTACTTTCATGGCTTCTACTCTGATGAACTTAGCTCCCTGGTGCCTCCTATGTATGAATTTACAGAAGCCACAAGATTAGCAACTAGGTCCCACTCTTTTACTGTGAAACCAATAAAATGTAAACGCAAATTCTACTCCAGCAGCTTTTTTTCTCGCACTTCCTGCCTGTAGAATTCCCTTCCGTTTACTTGCTTCCCCAACAGCTACAATCTCCAAAAATTTAAATGTAAAGTCAATAGTCATCTCCTATCTCATTGACTTACGTCTTCTCTCTCATGTTCCTTTCTCTGTCTACACTACTCTCATTAGTATTCTCATCCTCTTTCATATAACTTTCCTTCTATGTAACGGCCTGTGAACCAGTGGCAGTAAACTGCCTTGCTTGGGGCAATATGATTGTAAAGAAAAATAAAATATTTTTTTATAGGAAGTGGGATTAATATCAAGGAAGAACATTTGTAGCTATGAAACTATCGCCCGGTTCACACTCCACCCACGTCTATTGAACAGGTGAAGAGGCTCATCCCTTGTTCTTTGTTTAGGATGTGGTTTCCGGCTTTCTCTTTTCCAATCTTTTCACTCTTTATTTTTTTTCAATTGGAGTAGATAGACTAAACTATCGCCCGGTTCACACTCCACCCATGTCTATTGAACAGGTGAAGAGGCTCATCCCTTGTTTCCTGTTTAGGATGTGGTCTCTGGCTTTCTCTTTTCCAATCTTTTCACTCCTACGTAGCCCCCTGCGCTTCAGTGGTGTTACCGCCTTGCTGGGGGTGATATGATTAAAAAAAAAAAAAAAATGAATATTTTTAAAAATTTGAGTGTATGTTTTGGGTAAAGAAACAGGAAGTAAACTTGCAAGCAAAAAAGGAAAAGAAGGGAGGAAGAAAGAAAAGAAAGAAGAAGAGGAGGATAGGAAAGAGGAAAGAAAAAGTATGTTAAATTTGCAGACAGGAGTAAACATGAGTCAGGAAGGTGGGGAGATTTGCTATGGTCTGCGATCTTTAATATTATAGAACATACAAAAATTTGAATGAGTTTAATGGAACTGGAAGGTAAGTGTAAAGAAAGAAAAGGAAAAACAGCGGAAAGGAAGAAAAAAAAAGAAAATCTTTTACTATTGAAGGATTAAAATAATACTTCCCATTAATATAGCCCCTTTTCATCTAGTTTTTTTTATTCTTTTTTTCTAGAATGTGTATTTTTTTTTTTACATAATTAACACATTTAGTTTGGCAATAAGTTGTCATATCTTAATTTAATTATATTAATTTAATTTTTTTCATTATTTTAATTATTCTAAATTACCTTACTTTAGGTTTCTTTTTTTTCTTTTATCAGCAACATGAGATTAATTAGATTTATATAAATATTCAGCCAAAAGATTTTTTGCATATTATAACTTAATTTCTATTATGTGCTTAATTAGACATTTATTTGCATCAGAAGTAATACTTAAGTGTTGGGGCCTGCTTGAATTTGCTTCCAATTTATTTTACTTGATCTAAATTTTAATTTTTCCCTTATTAGTTATTTTGCTTTTCTTTAGGTATATGATTTATTTATATTATATATGAATTCTTTTCTTTCTTCATCCCTTTCTTTCCTTCTTCCTTTCCCTTTCTTTTCCTTTTCCTTTTCCAAGCCTACTCCTGGTTTCTTTAACCCACCCACCACCACCACACACAAACTCAAACAAATTTTTGAACTTTTCTAAAATATTGAATATTGCTGACAAAATTTAAAAAAAAAAAAATATTTACTCTGTCAATAAATCATTTTCTTTACATTGAGCCCTCTGGCTGGATTAGTGTTAGCATTTCATTTTTAAGAATATTAATAGGATCTCTTTTGTGATTTTACCATCAAGCCACTTCCTTTTGAATTTATATATATATATATATATATATATATATATATATATATATATTGTTTTGTTTAATCATATCACCCCAAGCAAGGCGAAAATGCCACTGATGCGCAGGGGGCTACGTAAGAGTGAAAAGATTGGAAAAGAGAAAAGCCGGAAACCACATCCTAAACAGGAAACAAGGAATGAGCCTCTTCACCTGTTTAATAGACGTGGGTGGAGTGTGAACCGGGTGATAGTTTAGTCTATCTACTCCAATTATATATATATATATATATATATATATATATAAGTGTGGGTATAGAAGAATCCAAAGGAGTATCCTGTACATACAGTGGTAGGATAACTCTCTAAGAGAGCTCTAAACATATATGCATATAAATACATATCGAGCAAATATAAGAAAACTTAAATGACCATGATTTCTATTCGTTTTTTAGGTCTTTGTGAATCTCATTCATGTAAAATCCTTTGTAAAATAAAGACAGAAGCTGATGATGGTTTGCCTGAAATAGGCTTATACTTCTGATTCACCATGAAATAATGTGTCTGCCTTAATATTTCCTACATATACATATATATAACAGAATAAAGAACAAATAGAAAATGTTTATGAATTTGAAATATTTCATTTTTATTTAATCTTCATCAGAATGTTTTTTGGGAAATGAATTATAGAAAATAAATTTCTGGTACTTTTAGTTTCATGTTGATGAATTTTTATTTTTCTGGTAGACATTATAGGTCTTTGTCTTGCAATCTTAGAGTGTGTGTGTGTGTGTGTACTTTTGAATTCTAGTCAGCCTTTTTGTGTCCATCTGGTAGTATTCATGTGTATAATTCCTGAAAATGGAAGTGGGATGTTGGCATGTGTGTCTTTGTGTGTCATATTTCTAGTTGATTATATCTGATGAATCTTAACTAGAAGGAAAACCTTAAATTTATAAATGTTTTGCATTTGTTCATTATCTTATAATTGTATCATATTCTAATTCATATTTGACACCAGTTCATATATATAACAACAAAATATTGCTTTAAAATGTACCTAGTGCTTTGATGCCAATCTTTGGGTGGTGGTAATATCTATTTCTATTTTTCCACCACCTGAAGATTACAGGAGCATGACACCCAGAGGTGAAGCACTTTGCACATTTAAAGCAATATCTAATTGTTTTTTATATATATATATATATATGTTGTCTTTGTTCAGAATAACCAAGAAGTATGAAGGAACATAAAACTAAGTAGAGGAAACAAAGAAGAAGATGTTTATTAAATATACATTCATAGAACAAAAAAGTTGAGTAAATCTAAGACTACTCAAATCTTACTCTAATGTTGCTACTTGCCATATTTATAAGTAGTAGGGAAGAGCAGGAACTATGTCAAGTCCTACTATATAGCAATATATAAGATACTTAACTTAAATTGAACCTGAAAATTGAAATTTTATTTGCTCTGATTTTTTTTTTTTTTTAGCAATTGTAAAATCCTCAGTGGTGAGAAGTTACAGAATATTTTTCAGAAATAAATAACTAATCAGTAATGTGCTGAAAAAGAGAAAGAACCCATATTGTAAAAAGAGGTTGTTTTCTCCAAGGATATGTTATTACTATATAGTATATGCTAGGGATAAGTGACAAATTAATACCTTTCCCCAGGATATTTGTGCATCAGTGAATGAAATGAATTCAACTAGAATTCGAACTCGTCTCTCCGATTTCTCATTCTGTGCAGTGACTATGCTCATCATGAGAAATCAGAGAGCCAAGTTCAAATTTCACTTGAGTTCGTTGCATTCACTTACACACAAATATCCTGGGGAAAGGTATTACTCCACCACTTCTCTATGGATTAAATAGCTAGACAGATTAGGTTCTATAGCCTTGGTTGGCAACCAATCTACCACAGAAAGTAATGGCAACTTACTGTAGGGAAAATTTTATCCAGCCACTCTTTCAAACATGATCACTCAAGCGTGTATCATATGGCACTTAACTGACATGCTATTCAAGTTGCTAGGATATATATCATTACTGCAAGATGCAAAACTATCAACACAAGTCACCAACAGTATATTGGTGATATTAACCTTCAATAAACTATAACTCAGCTTTCAATTAGTTGATGTGTACCTACAGATGATATTCTTCATGGCTCTTTCAGCTTGTGTGGGTGATTTTTTTTTCTTGTTGTTTTTATAATCATATCACCCCAAGCAAAGCAGTTTACTGCCACTAGTGTGCAGGGGATTACATAGGAGGAAATTTATGAGAAAGTGTGACAGGTTATAGAGGGTGAGAGAAGGGTGAGAATACTGATGAGAGTGGAGTGGATGGAGAAAAGAAGCATGAGAGAGAGGATGCAAGTCAGTGAGATAGAAGATGACTATTGACTTTACCTTTAAATTCTTGGAGATTGTAACTGTTGGGGAAGCAAGTGAACAGAAGGGAATTCCACAGGTGGGAAGTGTGACAAAAGAAGCTGCTGGAGTAGAATTTGCATTTATATTTTTTTGGTTTTACAGCAAAAGAGTGGGACATAGTTGCTAATCTTGTGGCTCAAGTAAATTCATACATAGGAGGCACCAGGGAGCTAAGTTCATCAGTGCAGAAGCCATAAAAGTAACTGTAGAAGAGATACAGGGAGGCCACATTGTGCCGGTGAGAAAGTGACTGTATCTGAGCTGCCAGGTCGGGATTGATTAGATTACAGATTCTCTGTTGGTTTTTTTTTTCAAGAACCCCCTAGGTGGATAGCAGGGGCACCTGACCAGTTATGGCAGCGGTATTCAATGCATCAGCGGATGGTAGATTTATATATGTGCAGGATGGTTTCAGACGGGAAAAACTTGTTGGCCCTACACAGAGAACCATTCTTCTTAGCAGTGGATTTAGCTATGGATTCTCTATAGTCATTCCACTTGATGTCTGTTGTGAGGGTTAACCCGAGGAGGTGGCATTCACCCTGAGAATGTTGAGCTGGCTTCTTCCACAGGAAAAGTTTCATGGAAAATCTTTTTTGGCTTCACAAGTGGCTCCCAGTCACATGCTGGAACTTGTATCTCTAAAAGATTATTAATGCAATATTAGCTAGCAGAGAAAGAATTATTCTTCCAATTTAAAAAATGTTTCTGCTTTTAAATCATCCCAAAAGGGTTGATAAGCCATAGAAAAGAAATTAATTAAGCAATCAAAATCTCTGATTTGCATATTTTTTTATTTTTTTTATTAGCATATTAAGTAAGATAAATACCGTTTTGTCTCTGTCTTAAAATTAAGGTAAAGGAGACCATTTACTTTAAAATTCTTAAAGATTTCCCAAAAATATTGTTTATAAATTATAATTATCTTTCTTTTCTTTGTTGGATGGTTGGCAACTAAACTAGTTCTACCATATACTCTCGCAGCTTCTTTTCTCGCACTTCCTGCCTGTGGAACTCGCTTTCTTATTCTTGCTTTTCTGACGGCTACAACCTCCAGGAATTTAAATGCAAGGTCAATTCTCATCTCTTAATTACTTGACCCTACTTCTTTCCACGCTGTCCTGTAGATCCCTTTCCTTTCTCACACCTTCTCAGCTGCCATCACACCTGTATTCCCATCCTTCTCTTGCTCCTTTCTAACTGGTTCATCCTTCTCCATCCTCATACTCTTATATAGTCCCCCTGCACATCAGTGGTGTCCCTGCCCTGCTCAGGGTGATATGATTAAAAAAAAATATCTTCATAGAGTACAAGGTAGGTTATTAGCAACAAAAAATATTACCTATCAAAGGATGGAAGAACTGAATAAATGGTTAGCTATGTAAAGGTAATGTCTTAGTAAAGTCACTGTGGAGAAAGCAAGAAAAAAAACACTCCATTAATCAGTTTCATGAAAACTCATAACAGTTCACAAATTAAAATTTAAATATTAAATAAACCAAACACCTATTCAATTATGAACTTCATTACAATTCTCTTCTAAATTTCAGAAAGTGATAATAGATCTTTCATTATTATTGTTTCTTGCTTCCTATTCTTATATATATATATATTGCTCCAATTCCTTTTATGCCACAAAATCAATGAGGTCAAAGCAAACACAGTGTCTAATTAGTCATCTTAGTAATCTGTTTGTTATCTCAAGTCTCTTCAACTCCTTGAAAAATACCATTTATACAAATAGTAATGAGGATGAGAATTAGAAGTCTTAGCAAGATGGTGGACAAATTTCTGACAAAATATATGCATATGACATTTTGTTGATAGCAGACACAGAAAGAAAATTGCAAAACTCCTACATAAGGTAGTAAAGGAAACTCAGTAGAAAAGATTAAACATCAATTGCAAGAAGATAAAATGCATGGTTGTTAGCAAAAAAGACAGCTCAGCATGCAAATTACAAATTGGAGATGTCAAAATCAAACAAGTAAAACAATTTCAATATGTGAAATGTTTTAACAGTGGACAGAAAGATAGTGAAAGTGCCTTCCAAAAGCTAAGCAAAATATTAACAGAAAAATTTAATTGGCAGCAAAGAAAAGAGTACTTAACTGTTACATAATATTAGTCCTTCTCTATGGCAGTTAGTTCTGGACAATCTTATTGCAGTTGAAGAGACTTGAGATAACAAAAATGTGATTCTACAGAAGAATGCCGAGAATACCATAGACCAAACATATGAGTAATGAGAAAGTTTTAGAAAAAATAGAAACAAAAGGGACACTTATACTTAGAATAAAAAACTGTTGAAATTTCTAAGGTGCATAATGAGAAAAGCGGGCCTGGAAAATTTGGTCCTCAAAAGACATATTGAAGTCAAATGAGACAGAAAAACAATGCATAACCTATCTAGTGAACTTGAGTAAATGGATAGCAGAACAAAGTTTAGGAGTGATAACAAAAAGACAAAATTTCTTAAGGGCTACAAAAGACAGGAAGTTGTGGATCTAACGTGATGCCAACCTGGCTGCTGCTTCCTATGTCCTGTCTCTTCGGTGAGCTGAAGGAACCACCACCATTCACCACGTTGTGAATTTTTTTGATCCGAATAGTGGGTTCTCGTTCCCTCAGGACAGTCTGATGATAAAGGATGAAATGACTGGGGTCTACACTGGAAGAAAATCACTATTCATGCAGAAAAAAGGTTCTGGTCATAACCACAAGGACATCAAAAAAATAAGCAACACTTTTGGTTCCTGTACAAAGAGTCTTTTATGACTACTGCTTTTATGTCACTACCAAAGAAATAGCCTGAATACAAAGTCTTAACAAGTTTCACGTGTTTTGGTTGGAATGAGACACAGAGAGTAAGGCACAACTAGTCTGATATGAATTCAACCTATCTAAGGAAGATAATTCAGGGTTCTCCAATGTACCTGACAATATTACGGTTTGGTTTCTCATCTGTGTTGACGGAGTTATCTGGATTCCTTCAGATTCTATCTTTTATCTCTTGGTTTGTATTTAGACTTCTTCACAAATGACATTTGACAGACCAGACCAACTGATCCACTACAGTCATTTCTGTGCAGTTTTACCTCATCTGGTTTGATCTCAGACTGTTTCTATCCACAACTATCTCTGACTGCATTAATCTCTCTCTCTGTCTCTTGTGATCTCTTGGTCTATGGATGGGAACTGCGATCTGCCGGTCTACAGACGGGAACTGCGATCTGCCGGTCTCTGAGTTTGCCAGTCTACAGACAGGAACTTCTTAACTCCAGCATGCAGTTCATTATATAGAGTAAGGTGGGGCTACACAATTTTTAGGCACCGCACACAAATTTTAATATGCAAATCGCATTGACCACCATGCATGTTTACTTAGTCTCCCACAGGGATTCGAAGATTATTTCTCAAGTGGTACTAAAAATGATTTGGTATTCCTGCTGGCTTTTTGCAGACATTCTCTACTTGAATCTTGTCAAAACCATTTACCTCATCTGAGAACCTGGCCGGATTTTGGTCTTTCAGACCACCCAGAATACAATTTGCCATTTATTATACTTTTTACGAAATCACCATTTATAAACTTTACTTAACGAACCTGTCCGTCAATCATTCTAGAATTATTCCACCTAATTAATTAATAATGCAACCCAAGAAATAATTATTAAAAAAAAACAAAAAACTTATTTCTGGCATTACTCTGGAATTTCTTCTATCCAACTAATTAATATCTTCATCTGAATTCTTTAGAACTGTTAATTAATCAATCTAACCGGTGGGGGGCTCTCTCTATATCACATGAAGACTCATGATTGGCAACATCCTGAACGGATATGGCATTTAGGAAAAATATAAAATGATAATCTATAGTTCACTGATTGCTCAAGTAATACGATTAAAAACTGAGTAGACTTTAAAGATACTAAGATTTGTTATACAATTATATCATATACAGTGCTAAGACTATTGCCAGTTGCATTTCTACAGGGGAAGCCAAAAGGGGCAAAGGTCTCTCCAGAATTTTGGCTGGCCTCTCAGTTAGCCTCTACCACTTTTATAAGCTTCAAAAATACATGAAACTGATCAGTCTCTGATTTTGATAAGATTCGATCTTCAGCACTTTTTCCTCTGTTTTTCATACAGAAACCAAGTTTGAAAGAAAAAAACAAACAAAATAAAACAACCAGACAGACAGAAACAGACATGTTGTTAGGGAGAGAAAGAGACTTAATAGTCATATTTTCATATCTGAAGGAAGACATTAATTAGAAATAATGTCCCCAACTTGATATGTAGGTACATAGGCAGTCAGTGATTTATGGCCAAGTGAAACAATTGGTCTGTAATTTTCTTAAATCTACTGAAGAGAATTGGCTGCTTGTGTTTGCCGTCCTTCTCAGAAATATATTGACCCCTAAGTGCTCCCCTTTCAGAGTTCCACAATTGCCACTAACTATTGCATCTGAAAGTTAATGCTTACATTATCATTGAGACAAAGGGTTGCACCCTATATATCCACCTTACACATTCTCGGGCTTTGTGTTTGAACTGATCAGATAATGATAAACTTTCTGCTGCTGGTGCCCATTAATCAGGTTACTCATTTCATATAAAGAACATTTCCAGATCTAGATTGAAAGTTACTTTGTTCACATCATCGATACCTAGACAACTCAAACACGGTCACAACAGAAAATTGTGTATTCTCACTAAAGCATTCAATAAGTTCATTGACAGCAAAGAACCATGACTTGACCATGGAATGAATTGCACTTAATGCTTGGATCAATACACAGACTGATTGACCGCAACACCATCCTATTGTTATGGCTTGTTTGTGTGTTCAGTGACTGGGACATCCAGAAATAAATCATTGGATTTATTTCAGCAAGCAAACTCAAAAGACACCTAACATAACCAATCTGAACCAAAACTAACTGATGACTCATTATCAGGAGAACCTCACCAGATGTTTTTTTTTTTTCTACAAATGAATTTTCTGGAGTGGGTGGCATAAAAGAAATAACTTCTGTATAAAAATAATCAAATAACTTAAAATCCATCATGAGAATAAGCTTGCAAGAAAAAGAAAAAACTGATTGAAGTACTTTTTTTTAAATGTATTATTATTCATATGTTAGGAAAATGTTTTGCAACCATTTTATTTACATTGTTCAGACTTGTTCTCATCTTTACTGCTATATTCACGTTTTGGCCATAATATGCCCTGCCCTTCTTCAGGTGATTAAAATTTTGTACTGAACCCTTTACTTTAATCACTGAAGTATATTGTTTTTGTTCCAAGAGTCATGCTACTTTCAGATGTCTTAGTTATCTCCCTTTAGCTCAAGTCTGTTTTTAGCCAGGTGTTGTATGTAGCCTAGTCACAACTCTCTGGTCAAGTCACTCGATCTCACCAATGCACTAGGCCATGTGTCGTTGAGGACAACAGTGTAAACAATGTAAATAATTACAATACCTCATCTCAGAAGTATAGACAAAACCATTTTTTTTATCTCGTGGCACAATTGAACCTAAAATTAAATGTCCATGTTACATTAAATTATATTGATTTTCTGAGCATAGCTTATAACATGGCTGAAAGTATGGGGCACCCAGTAAGGATCAAACACAATATTTAGTCCTAATTGGTCTTGTAAAACAAGTTTACTAACCATTATGCCATGTTGCACACTTAAATTATGAACAAATTAAAAACAAAGAGTATACTTTTGATAATTTATTTATTAACACAAACTCAATAATTAATTATCATAAAAAGATAATTAAAATTGTTTAAAAACTTATAATAAACAGAAAAATAAATATAATTTGACATGAGATATCTGAGCTTGACTTTTTTTTTAAGAATATTTTCTTTGCAAAGTTGAATTTTGGACAGGCATACTCTTAAATCTTTTTTCAAGGATTCTAGCTGTGATCAATTTTTGTTTTAAATATTGTTTATTGCAAAAAAACTTGCTTTACACAAAAATTGATGTTGAGAAAAGTATGATGATACAAAATGATGAGTAACAACAATATTATCCTTTTCATTATTAATTATACATATTTTAATTTGTATTTGCCATAATTATTATTAGTCACATTATACAATATTACTTTGATAAGATACAATAATAAATTAATAAATGAAAAGGTTCTTGGAATTTGTAAAAATATTTGCTGCTTCACATTATTTTAAAAAAATTGAGCTGGAAATTCAATGATAGATATTAAATTATCAAACAACAAACTTTCAGAATGAACAATAAATTAACAATAATAAAATGACATAGGAAGCCTACCATTATCAGTCATACGTGATACACATTTGGACGATCATGTCTTCAAAGAGACATGAATAACTGGGCAGAAGATTATCCCGTAGTAGGTTGCCAGCCAATATAGAACCCAATCTGTCCTGTTATTTAACTCATAACTGGAGGGAAGAGATGGATTAATACCTTTCCCAAGCGTATTTGCGTGCAAGTGAATGCAACGAATTGAACAGGAATTTGAAATTGACTCCCCAATTTTTCATTCTGAGCCAATATCCACTGCACCACAACACACATCCACTATCATTGCATTTAACTTTAATTTGAATCATCCCTTTAATGCAAGCATTACTCTTCAGGGAAAAAAGTTTTTTTTTTTTTTAGAATGGAATTGTACACTGATATCACACTAAAGGTCTTTCTATTTAAGTAACAGTAGCCATGGTCTGACAATTTATGCCAATTTTAGTATTTACTAATTATAATTTTTAAAAGGTGAAGCTAATTAAAAAAACAAACAATTAACAATTGTCTGCTTAGGTAGATTCATATTTATTGAATGTTAAATCAAAATATGGATTTCACTTTTTTGTGTACTTTGTTTCATTTTTTTCTCAGTAATTTTTCCAAAAAATTATTTATATTTTTTTTATAATATCTTTTTCTTCCTCACATTTCAAGATACATAACGACAGCAAATATCTTTTTATTTATTACTTTAAAGGGTTATTGAGTGTGAAAAATATGAGAAAAAGAAAACATTGAATTAATACATAAGATAATAATTGAATATATAGGATGTGCCTTGTGGTGCAGTGGATATCGGCTCGGAACAAGAAATCGGGGAGCTGAGTTCGAATTCCAGTTGAATTCATTGCATTCACTTATGCACAAATACCCTTGGGAAAGGTATTAATATGTCTCTTCCTTCCAGTTATGGGTTAAATAACAGGACAGATTGGGTTCTATAACCTTGGCTGGCAACCAGTCTACCGCAGAAAGCAATGGTAACCTACTGCAGGATAATCTTCTGCCCAGTCAGTCATGTCACTTTCGAGACATGATCGCCCAAGCGTGTATCACGTATGGCACTTAACTGACTGACTGAATGATTGAATCATTGTCCTTCAAAAATTTAACTGCAAATACTTTAAAAAATTTAAAGGCAAATACTTCATCTCAGAAATATAGACAATATATTTTAATTTCTGAGATGAATAGTTGTCATTTACATTTAGACAAATTTCTTTATCTTTGTTGTTATTACAATGTTTCAGAATTTGTGCCTTCAGCCTTCTTTGTGTGTCTATCAATCTGTTTATCTTCATGGAATTTCAAACTGCTTTTATTTAAGCTTGTTCCACTGCTCATGTCTCAGGATATTTTATCTTGTTCTTTTAGTAATGCTGAGTTATTAATTGCTCTGTTACCACTGAATCTCTACTACCCAGCCTAGAGATTGAACTCTCAGTTTACTAACTGCCACCAAATTCATGAACCAATGCAAACTTAGTAGAAACATGGCAAGCAATAAGTGAGCAGTATTAAATAAGAACAAGGTATCCCTAGACATGGACAGCAAAGTGAGAACAATCTACACCTATGCATTATGTAAAAGAATTTACTTTCTTGAAAAGGAAAAACTTGAAGCATCTGAAATGTGGTTCTACAGAAGGCTACTGCAGATATCATGAACCGAGCATGTGAACAATGATGAGGTTTTGGAAAGGATGGACACAAAAATGAAATTAATATTGAGCATCAGGAAGAGACAACTAAAGTTCCTGGGACATACAATGTGGAAGGATGGCCTGGAGACCTTATACTAACAGACCAGATAGAGGGAAAAAAGACAGAGGAAAGCAGCGGATAACATATTTGAAGAGCCTGAGCAGGTTGTAGTGGATGAAGGCCGTCCACTTACTAATTTATATTTTAACGGTCGACTCGACGTAACATTCGTTAAGGTTTGATGAAAGAACAAAAAGGCGAAAGTAAACGGAAAAACAATATATTGAAAAAGGTTACATATGGTTGAGAAAGCATGCATAAGAAGTTGTAGAGTCCGGTTTCAATGAAAGTTAATGTCAGAGAAGAAAATTAAGAGAATAAAAAATATTTGCGCCACTAACTGCTACCCGCAATTAGTGCGCGTGTGTTTGTATGAGTTAGGGAGGCATGTCTGTTCTTGTCTGCCCTCGCCCCGGGACGAAATCCTAACTGCTGTCTCACGTGCTGTTTTCGGTTTTTAAAGGCTTCGTTTTTGGCGGGAACTACGACTGTCACGTAGACGCCGCGTGACCATGCGTATGTATGTGTGTGTGTGGGTGTCAATGTATGAGACCTACAAATAGCCCCTCCTAGATTGAAACAAATATTAAAAATATTTTTTTCAATATGTCCGTATAGATGGTGGTTTGGTTACGTTGATGATGATGCCTGTAGTAGTAGTAGTAGTAATCATGCCAAAAATGACAGAGAGGGCTGGTTGCTGAAAAAAAAGGTGGGGGCACAGACGTTGCTCATAGGTGTGGGAGGAGGTTGCTGAAACGTCTGACTGCTGGTCAGCCATATTGGATTCTCAAAAAGCACATGGTGAAATGGAAAAATGAGAAAAATTTGTGAAAGGTGAATTTTTTTTTTTTTTTTTTTTTTTTTTTTTTTTGGTTGTCTCTCGTAGGCTGAAAAGAAGAAGAGTCTGGAATGCGATGCGCGTGAGTAGGGATTTTGCTGCAGTGTCCCCTATCAGAGTGCCAGGATGCGGCATGCTCTGGAAAATTCTCGGTAGTTGATGTGTCTGTTAAAGATCTTCTAATTTATTCCAATGCTCCACGTTGAGTTGCTTGCGTTTGTAAGAGTTTCCGTGTTTTGCTGTACGTGTGGATTTTTATGTTGGTGTTAGAAGAATTAACAGTTGGTTATAAACTTTGATTTGCAAAGTGGTTGATTGAAGCTTGTTGATACCGAGTGTACGCGTTTGAGAGAACTAAAAAGATATCGAGGTTTAATGTCGAATTTTCTGGAGGTCACAATTCTCCAGTATTCGGCTTGTCGATTTCCTCAGTGTTCTGGTTGAGAAAAAAAGGCGTCTTTAAGTCGACGTTGTGTTTGGTTGAGTGACATTGCGTTGAATGCTGAAAGAAACGTCTTTAAGTCGACGTTGTGTTACTCTTTTTCTGGAAAACCTGGGAGAGAGAGATGACAGTTGTGCTGTCTAGTGTGCGATTGTAAAAATTCTGTGTGGGGTCGCCATCTTGGAGTCCTGTAGAAAGAGTTGGGAGATAACGACGTTGAATAGTAGTTCTTGTTGATAGACACAGAAGAATGCTGAGTTCCATTTCCAACGATGCTGGACTGAATTACGCCGAATCGAGATCACGTCGGGGTCACCATTGTAGTGGATGAAGGCCGTCCACTTACTAATTTATATTTTAACGGTCGACTCGACGTAACATTCGTTAAGGTTTGATGAAAGAACAAAAAGGCGAAAGTAAACGGAAAAACAATATATTGAAAAAGGTTACATATGGTTGAGAAAGCATGCATAAGAAGTTGTAGAGTCCGGTTTCAATGAAAGTTAATGTCAGAGAAGAAAATTAAGAGAATAAAAAATATTTGCGCCACTAACTGCTACCCGCAATTAGTGCGCGTGTGTTTGTATGAGTTAGGGAGGCATGTCTGTTCTTGTCTGCCCTCGCCCCGGGACGAAATCCTAACTGCTGTCTCACGTGCTGTTTTCGGTTTTTAAAGGCTTCGTTTTTGGCGGGAACTACGACTGTCACGTAGACGCCGCGTGACCATGCGTATGTATGTGTGTGTGTGGGTGTCAATGTATGAGACCTACAAGGTGAATGACAGAACAGGGGTTGTATGATGTTACAGGAGAAAGTGTGCTAAGAGCCACCAGGAATAGAGAGACATGGAAGGTCATGATCATCTATGTCCTGAAAGGACAAGGCACATAGAAGAAGAAGAAGGTTACACAAATTGACATATAATCTCTGGACTTCCTTAGGTATAACTGCTAAAATGTTGTGTTAAAAACAACAAAGATGGAGGTATTAGTTCAAATGTAAATAATTATTTTTTATTTTGAGATTTAAAAAAAAAATCAACAAAACAACAACCACCTTAATGTTGATCTTAATGTGTTTATATGAGAAATAATATTCATAAAAATAAAATTGATATCTTGTTTTGTATCTATTTAGCTTTCTGTTTATATTCTCATTATGGTCTCTTCAATATTAACCAGCATTCTTTCTCTGATCTAATTTCTGATTGTTCTCTAGTTTCATTTCTACCTCTTCCCATAATCCCTCAGTCCTTCCCGCCCTTCAAGCTCATGTTTCTTCCACTTCTTTGTACCAACATGTCCTGTTTGTCTTTACTCTATACCCCTCTTCACTTTACACATTCTCTCACTTTAATAAATTTGTTCTCTTCCTTCTCATCCATTTTTTTTTTACCCTATCTTTAATTTCTCTTCTTCAGTAATGTTTTTTTGTTTTATTTTCTGTTCATTTTTCTGCCTCTTCCCAAAGTTTGATCTTCTCTGCTTTACATTCTTTTCCTTTTCTTTTTACCTCTCCCTCCAATATTTAATCTTTATTTCTCTTTTCCACCATCTTGCGACTACACTTATTTTATTATCTCCCTTTTCCATAATTGCTTTCTCTATCCACTCTTTGTACACTTGTAATTTGATTCCTTCCAATATAAAATTTCCAGTTTCTCTTTGTATTTCTCAAACCAGTCAAGCATGGTTTGCTAGAAAAAAAAATTCTGGGAAAGGCTGTGTCTCACTCTGTCACACTGTACCTAGGAATCCACTGCTTGTAAGCACTGATAACTCTCACACAATTATCATCTGGGTCAATGTAATTTGAATAAAAACAACATTTTCAGATACCAGTTAACATCTAGGCTTTAGAGTGCTTAACTGGAAATAATAAAAACTAGCATTTAAACATACCAGGTAATAAAAAATTATATTTGTATCATTTAATCTTAGAGAAAGAAATCTTTTAATTTCTTCTTTTATATACCATCTCTTTTAGGATTTAGGTTATCTATCATGGCCTTCCACATCTCTTTATCCCTTGTATTTCTGAACACCCTTTCTCTTGTTACCCTTCCCAAACACTGCTCTGTCATCCATTAGCTCAAGCCCATGGAAATGTCATGCATTACTTTCTTTTGTCTCTCTTTTTCTCTTTCCTGTGAGTATCAGATTCTCCAAGGCCTCCTTCCTCATTATATGTCCCAGAAACTCCAGCTTTCTTTTCCTGATGTTCAGTGTCAATTTCCTTTTTGTTTCTACCCTCTCCAAAACCTTGTCTTTGCTCACATGTTTGGTCTATGGTATCCTCAGCATCCTTCTGTAGAATCACATTTCAGTTCCTTCAAGTCTTTTCTTCATCTTTGATGTGATTGTCCAGCAATTTTAAAAGTAAAATTTTGTAAGAATTATAACAAAAAGAGTAGCAGTTAAGTGACAATTTTCTTTACGCTACACTATTCATGTATGTGAACATATTAATAAAACCAAATTATAAAAATAGAAAGTTTATTATTTTAAACACAAGTTCATGGTATATTTTTGTTTAATTTTGTTAGATCAGTTGTTTTAATTGTTGAATACTGAGAATACTATGGAATATATGAGCAATGAAGATGTTTTAAGGAAAGTTTTACTTTTGATTGGAAAAAAAGTTTAAGGAAAGGGAGTTTTTTTTAAGAACTGGACATCTGGGAAGCATTTTAACAGAGGCTGGAAAATGTTATACTGAGATCTGAACAGGCTTTGGACTAGTGAAAGAAGCATTCCAAAAACTAAGCAAGATGCTGAGAAAGGAACAAAAGAATGCTGGATATTCATCCTCTTCTATGGCAGTGAAAAATGAGGAGAAAACTGGAGGCAGCAGGAATTCGTTCTCTCCAGAATGATGCTGAGAATTACATTGACAGATCAAGTAAGCAACAAGGAAGTCTTAAAGAAAATGGCAACAAAAAGAAAACATACTCAGAATCAGGAAGACATACCTGAAATTCTTTGGATATATAATGAGAAAAAAGACTCGGAAAAGTTAATCCTTACTGGGTATAGTAAGGGCAAGAGAAATAAAAGTCACCAAGCCAAATACCTGATGAGCTTGTGTGAATGGGTGACAGAATGGGGGCAGGCACCTTAATAAAGTGAGAAAAAAACTTCTAAGGGCCTCAAGGATAAGAAGTTGTGGAAAAACCTAATTGCTCTGTCTTCTTTTGCCATCATAGACAAAGTAGTGAGTAACATACCTAACAAGCTCATGTATGACAGATATGATGTTGTGGTAGTAAAAAGTGAACCATTAATTAGTGCTACAAGGGATAGAAAATCATGGAGAACCATGATCATCCACATACTCAATAGTGATTTTCTAAGCATATCTTAGATGTGGCACAAGGCTAAAAGGAAGGGGACCCAGTGAGAATCGAACTCACTACTCAGTTGTAACAGGTTCTAGCGAGACAAACTTGCTAAGCATTACATCATGCCAAGGTGCCCTAATCCACATACTCAATGGACACAGTATCTCAAAGAAGAATATGGTTTATTCAGACTATTTTCTTATTTGTTGTTTTTAATAAAAAAAAAAAAAAGAAAAAAAATAATAAGATGATGTTTCATCTGTACACAATTTTTGGCCTTCCTCAAATGTTTGGAATTTTATTCTGATGGATACATGTACTTCTCTAACCATGTTGCATCTAGTTTTTGTTTGGTGTCCTGTTTCGTCATTCTTATGAATGAAAAACGCTCATAAAACTCACTGGATGTAATGAGAAAATGAGGTTATAAGAACAAAATACTTAAAAGCAAAACAAAAAAATCTCCCCATCCTAAATTATCAAATTTTCAATTTTTTTTTCTCCTCACAAGTGTGTAGTTGGTATTAAATTATAATTAGTAAATATATATATATATATATATATATATATATATATATATATATATATTTTAATCATATCACCCCGAGCAAGGTGGTAATGCCACTGATGTGCAGGGGGCTACGTAGGAGTGAATAGATTGGAAAAGAGAAAACCGCATCCTAAACAAGGAACAAGGGATGAGCCTCTTCACCTGTTCAATAGACGAGGGTGGAGTGTGAACCAGGCGATAGTTTAGTCTATCTACTCCAATTGTATATGACCTGAACATATGGATTAAATTAGATAAAATTATTAAATCATAAAACATTAGAAAAGCTTTTCTTGCATATTTATAAATCTACTATTCATCAAATACTGTTGCCATATCTGGCTGGGTGCTCCTGCTTTTCATCTCAGGGTTCTCGATAAAATGCAAAGGAGGATCTGCAATGTAATCGGTCCCAATTTGATAGCTTGTCTTCAGTTACTTTCTCACTGATGGGATATGGCTTCCCTCTGTCTTTTCTACTCATTTTGTTACTTTTCCAACTACTTCTTTATCACAATTATCTGTCTTGCCTGTTCAGTTTTCTCTCCTTTTCTCTCTTTTTAGTCTCATCTTCTTTCATGTACAAAACAGTTATAGCCATGCACTTCATGGTTTATAAAAAAAAAAGATTTCTTCCAATGTTCTTTTTTAATTATTGAATGAGCATACACTAAGCTTTATATTTTATATTTAATTGAAGTAGATAGCCTAAACTATCACCTAGTTCACACTCCACCCATGTCTATTGAACAGGTGAAGAGGCTCATACCTTGTTCCCTGTTTAGGATGTGGTTTCCGGCTTTCTCTTTTCCAATCTTTTCACTCTTACGTAGCCCCCTGCACATCAGTGGCATTACTGCCTTGCTTGGGGTGATATGATTAAAAAAGAAAAAAAAAAAAACAAGTATTTTCACAGCTTTTGCTCTGATAAGCTTAATTCCTCAGTGCCCCACCCTCATAAATTTACTTGTGTAACTAGATTAGCAACTAGGTTCCACGCTTTTACCATCAAAATAGGCAACTGTAATTACCACTTCTTCTCTAACAGTTTCCTTTCTTGCACTTCTAGCCTTTGGAACCCCCTTCCACATCTTTGCTTCACTGATAGCTACAATTTCCAAAAGTTTAAGTGCAATGTCAATTCCCATTTTCTATCTCCTTCATTCCCATCTCTCTCTTATCCTTCTTCAACATCCCTTGTACTGTTCTTTTTCTTTTATCTCTTCCTTCTCCTTCCACTGTAACCCCCTGCACACCAGTGGCAGTATTGTCTTGCTTAGGGTGAAACAATTATAAAAAATATTTGTTATTTTTACTTTATCTTAAATTTTGTATGAATGAGGAATATATGAATGTTTTGGTATTTTGAATGTTATTTATTTTCATTGGTTAGGTAGATACCAAGTATCCATTTTTAGCGTTATTATGCATGTACATCTAAATTCTCATGGGTGTTCTGTGTATGTCTGATGGTGTCTGTGTTAAATTCCTGAAACAGTAGCATGATGAAATGGGTAGTGTAGTCATAGTAACACTACAAATTTGATACGTATAGTGCCTATTTCATTATGTTAATGTCATATGATTTTAATTTGCATCCATTTTTCTTCTTCTATGTGTGATATTCCTTCAGGAAGTGAATGATCATGGCTCTCTACAACTTCCTGTCTTTTGTGTCTCTTAGTGAGGTTTGGTTTTTGCTTTCTCACTTTATTTCTGTTCAGCCAACCATTTACACATGCTCATTAGGTAGGTTATTCATTGCTTTCCCTTCTGCCATCAGTATGCCCTGTGAGTGTCGAATTCTGCAAGCCCCTTTCTTCATTATGTGCCCTAGAAATTTTAATGCTGATTCTAAGTATTAAATTTCTCTTTCATAAAATTTTGTTGTTACACATGTTCAGTTGATGGTATTTTCAGCATCCTTCTGTAGAACCATATTTTTGATGCCTCAAGTCTCCTCTTCATCTGTGAGGAAGTTGTACAGCATTTACTCCTATATAGGGAAACTGATATTATGAAACTGTTCAGTACTTTTTACTTTGCTTCTAATGAAATTATCCTCTTTCTTAATATTTTGCTTAACTTTTGGAAGGCACCTTTTGTTATTTCAATGTCTCTTCAGAAAGTTAAATTTTTGGTGTCTCCAATTCATAGATTCTACTAGAAAAGATATGTTAGGCATAGAAATAATATTCTTTGTTGTCCTGATCTCCAAGTTGAAGCCTTATTGATATATATATATTTTTTTACACATACACAAGTATCTGTATTGGAATAAAATATTAATTATGACAATGCTTCATCTAACAAGTTTAGACAACTTTGAAACTATAGCAATGGCAGCATATTTGAATTGAACTACTCATTCGAGATAACAAATGTTATCAATTATCTCCTATGCTAAAAAAGAAAATTTGTTATATTATATATATATGTTATATTATATATATTAGTCAAATGACTCATTTACCCTGTACAATGCCTGAAAGCTAATTGAGACAGATGGTTACAGTATAAGGGGTACAGTTTATGTGGATATGAGAGGAAGATAACAATTGACCATAGACTTGAACAGGTTAAGATTATAGTGATCATAAAAACATTTTCTTGGGAGTCTCTTTCACAGAGCAGAGATTCCTGGGAAGAAGCCATTTGACTGGAACTTACTTCTCACTGATGAAATACAGAGGGAATGAGAGTGATTTGTTGCAGCGTGCATAGCACGGTGGAACCTAGCTGTGAAACTTAGAACTGGTGGAACTAATAAATGTAGTTCATCTGAGCACTTTTCATGGAAGTACTAATAGAGCAATGACAAGTTGGCATGCAACATGTTGTCTGTGAGAAGAGGGGCTGCAGGGAGGAAAATAATTTGTCACTCAAAAGTATACAGAGGCACTTTTGGATTCTATCAAAACTGAAAAGTGATAACTTAGCATTCCATGCCTAAATATAACAGCATTACTCCATTTTAGGCTTGGCCCGCAACACTTTCAGTCAGTTAAGTCTCATACGTGATACTAGCTTGGGTTATCATGTCTCGAAATAGACATGACTGACTGGGCAGAAGATTATCCCACAGTAGGTTGCCATTACTTTCTATGATAGACTGGTTGCCAGCCAAGGCTATAGAGCCCAATCTGTCCTGTTATTAATCCATCTCTTCCCTCCAGTTATGGGTTAAATAGTTTTCCCAAGGGTATTTGCACATCAGTGAATGCAAGGAATTCAACTGGAATTCAGACTCTGCTCCTCATTTTCTTGTTCTGATAATATTCACTGCACATATTGACTAAAATGCTATTTTTAACCTATAGTATTATAAATGCTTCCAAGGCTATCATGCTTTTTTCCAAGAATGGTAAAATGAAATATATGCAATCAGTCCCCTAGAATCTTTGTGAATTTGTCTACTACTACTAGTCTTACATTTTAATGTATTTTTTGGAGTTTGTGGCATGAAGTATTCATCTGTGGAACTTGCTTCCATATTCTTGCTTTCCTGATGGCTACAACCTCCAGGAATTTAAATGCAATGTCAATACTCATCTATTAACCACTTGACTCTAGTTCTTTCACCACCCTATATATCCTTTCCTTTCTCTCCACCTTTGCAACTGTCATCACACCTGTATTCCCATCCTTCTCTTGCTCCTTTCTAACTGGTTCGTCTTCCTCTTCACTCTCTTCTACTTAAACTTTTTACTCTTATGTAGCCCCCTGCACATCAGTGGCATTACCGCCTTGCTCGGGGTGATACGATTAAAAAAAAATGTAATGTGTTTTAGCATCTGATAAAAAGTTACAAAGTGCAACAAACACCTTAAAGCATCAAGAAAATACAACAGCTGAAATAACATGAACAAAATAAGCATGTTAACTGAATAGAAAGACGTAAGAATTATTAGTCAACTCACAAATTATGTTTAAGTTTAAACTCTTACTGCTTTTATTATAACAGTGCTCACATATACTGGGTGCAATGAATGAATTCTTATTTAAATTACAGTGACATCTCTATTTAACAGATATGTCTGTGCCAATTGTTAAATATATCTTGAAATGTAAATTTATCCAATAAAATCACCATTGGCTTCAATCACCACCTCCAGAATCTCCTGCAAGTTGTCTGGACAGTCTTGTTTAAGTTATTGAATGCTGCCATAATCCTTGCCTTCAATTCATCTTTGGTATTACAAGGAGTTTTGTTGGTCTCTTGCTCAACTGCACCCCACACATCATAATCAGGGGGGTTGCAGTCTTGGGGTTTGGTGGCCAGATGTTGGTTGGTTGGTTGGTTTTGTTTTATGGCATATCAACCTCAGCGGGTCATTTATTGCCAACTAAATTTTTTATTTATTGCTGGTAATACCTTTTTCTTTCAACAATTTATTGTTGTTTTTATATAAGTTTTGTGACTAGTAATACTTTTTTCTTTTCGAGTACCAAGATTCATTGGAATTTGCTTTTAAGGGCAGGGTCCCCAAGTCTTACCCTGTTATTTAACTCGTAACTGGAGGGAAGGGACACATTAATACCTTTCCCAAGGGTACCAGTGCTTAAGTGAATGCAGGGTATTCAACTGGAATTCAAACTCGGCTCACCAATTTCTCTTTCTGAGCTGATATCCACTGCACCACAATGCACATCCGTCACTAAACACTTACAGCACCTGGTATTCCTGAGTAGTCACCCATCTAAGTACTGACCAGGCTCAATGTTGCTTAACTTTGGTGATCGAGTGAGACCCAGTGTATTCAACATGATATGGCCGTAAGCTGGTGGCCAGATGTACCTGCTTGTGTGGCATGATGCCAGACATATGGTCTTCCAGTAGGCACCGTCTTGACCCAGGACTCAAGGCGCTTGATGGGGGCCTCTATGTTGAGTTTGAGGCCCTGTGAGAAGATGAATGGAAGTATAATGTTGGCATCACTCCAAACACCATTGTAATCAGCATTACTCATCCATCTCTATCTGAATCCTCCGTACTCTTCTCAGATTGACATCCAAACAATCTGAATTGTTTGTATTAAGCATCTGGCATGAATGCCAAGCAGTACAGCCTACTATTTTGAAATTTTTGGTGGTGTCAATTGTGTCATTGTCTCACAGACAGTGCCTAACTGTCCCTACTATATTGTGCAGTTTACAAAATCAAAAACAATGCATGTGCAAAATTAATATTAAATGCCATCAATTTAACCACTGCACACTCTGTGTTTGATAATATATATATATATATATATACACACACAAACAAACTTTCTGTGGTATTTAATAAAAACTACTGCCAATATATATATATATATATATATATATATATATATATATATATATAAAAAGACCACAGAAAGTTTGTTCTGATAATTTTTAATGATTTTTCTCGTGTTTTCCTCTATGCTAACAGATGTTTGGTTCTAACACATGTAAACATTATCTGTAACCCTATGTTTGAGTGCCTTTAGCCACCATTGGTCATTTTCAAAAATGGAATTGTGATGCAGTTTTCAAATCTCAATGTATTGTCTGTTCAAACATGGCATTTTGGTGTGAAGAATATAAATTAAAATCATATTTTGACATGTTAATGGTATTATTTGCAAACCTTACAACAGATGTAAAGCCATGTTCAATGTTATATAAATATAACCTGTGTTTTTATTAAGTATTGAAAATATTTAATACACCAATTTCTAGGATGAAAACTAATTCTTTCAAGTTGTATGATTATAGCTTCAAGTATTTGTAGTTTTTACAAATTATTTTGTTTATAAGTACATGTTTAATATTAAATAAAATGACTTTGTATGTGATGCTGGCTAATATGAACTTTTATGGTGCTACTGTATGCTAAATAGCAAGTGAGTCAACATGAAAGTGCTGTAGTAATTTGACCAGTATGTATAAAGAGATGTTTCATTTTTATTAGCATAGAGGATACAATCTCCTAATAAGAAAGTGAATTGATATATTAGATTGGTCTTATTTAATAAGAATGATGTTGGGGACAAGATAGATACTGAGGTTGGCTCCAGGCAGTGACATTGTTTGATGCTTAAATGCAATTGTTAAGCCATGTGCATTTGGCTCAGTTATATTTGAAACAGACTGGGGTCAGCACCCACCATCTACAATGACCATTTTCATATGAGATAATGATATATATTTTTATAAGTCAAGAACAACATTGTGGAAAAAGTCTTCTTGTGACGTATTTAGTTCTTTAAGACTTCATTAGACTGATGAAGTCTTAAAAAACAAAATACATCACAAGAAAATGTCATATATATAAGTAGTGGTTGCTAAAAAATTCTCAGATTCTTAATTGAGAGTTGTCCTTCTTCTAGAAGAACTGCTAACCAAACCTAAACAGTTTAGTCTTCCCTACTATTTTACCCATTGCTGGGAGTAAACTCCTCTTTACTACAGTTATTTGTCCAAAGGGGAATGTAACAAACTTGAATGGAATTTGAACTCTGATTTGTCACTCTGAGCTGTTAAATATTACATCTGCACATATGTAAAACAGGAAGTTATAGTTAGCTATGGTCATTTGCATGCGAAAAGAATATGGCATATAAAGAAACAAACATGAAAATTAGTCCCATTTTCATTGCATTTAAGAAAGGCATGACTAATTTTCTTTGTTTTTTTTTGCTGCTAATCTAATGCAATTTTGCTTTTCAATCTTTGATCCCCAATGGACATAATGAATCAAACAAAAAGAATAAAAATCTATCCTTCCTACAATTTCTCAAATAGAATTAGCAACAAATTAGTCACTGTATCATTTGTGCCATGACGGTTACAGATAAATACACAAGCAAATATGGCCAGCTGTCATGAATGCTTCTTTTTCTTCATTTCCTTGTCCCTTTTTCATGAGAAAGAATTTATAATGTGGCTGTCAGTATGTCCTTCTCTAGGGTCCTTTTTTGATGACAAAAGTGCAAGTTTATGTCAGTATTGATATTACCCAATGTGTTATACAAGTGGTTTCCATACGGTGTTCTCTTTCTTCTTCCTCAGGTTTATTTTCCCAGTCGTCAGTCTGTGTTTGTCTTCCTGTTTGAATGAAGTCCAGTGTGACTGTGATAACTAAATGGCTTCTGGCCTTTAATTTTGCACATCTTGTTAACTTTGATTCCCAGATGTTTTTAGTTTGCCACCATGTTATTTCAAGATCCCTCGATTCATGTGTATACAGAAACAATAAACTTTGGATGAATTAATTTCTGCATATTTTGAAAATGCCTAATTGTAACCATTAACACCTCAACAGAATATTGATTTAACTATGCTTCAGTATTCAAGCAAACTATCACCCAGTTAACACTCCACCCACGTCTATTGAACAGGTGAAGAGGCTCATCCCTTGTTCCCTGTTTAGGATGTGGTTTCCAGCTTTCTCTTTTCCAATCTTTTCACTCTTACATAGTCCCCTGCGCATCAGTGGCGTTACCGCCTTGTTCGGGGTGATATGATTAAAAAAAAAAAAAAATCAATAATTATTTGACTCTGTATACAGAATACCCTTGGGAAAGATATGACTCCATCTCTTCTCCCTCCAGTCATTGGTAAAATAGCAGGACAGATTGGGTTCTTTCACCTTCGTTGGCAACCAGTCTACTACAGAAAGAAATGGCAACCTACTGCAGGAATATGTCACAAAATTCAATGAAAATTACAAGTCTAATGTCTCAGATTTTTATGAAGAAAGTTTTTGTTATTGGACAAAATTTCAAACTTAAAAGAAATATTAATAATGTGATGGCAGTTTATACTTCCAATTTACCAAAGAGAAAAAAAAAACAAGTGCAATAAGACAACAATATAGTCATTAACAAGAAAAAAAAACCCAAGATATGAATTACAAATTGGAAATACTAATATCAGACAAGTTATATAAGTTTAAATATCTGAGAAGTGTTTTAACAGAAAATGAAAAGTGCAACATAGAAATACAAACATACCGGACTAGCGAAAAATGTACTCCAAAAGCTAAGCAAGGTATTGTGAAACAGAAAAATGTTAGAAACAAAAAAAAAGAATGTTGGATTACTATGCAATATCCATCCTCTTATATGACAGTGAACGCTAGACAATCTTCTTACAGATGAACATCAAGAAGCAACAAAGAAATCTTAAAAAAGATGGCAACAAAAAGAACACAAGCTTAAAATCAGAAATTCATAACTAAAATTCCTTGAATGCATATTGAGGAAGAAAGGCTTGGAAAACTTAACCCTTATTGAGAGTTAGATAGCCACCTACCTGATATGCTTGTGTAAATGAATAGTAGATTACAAGTCTTAACAAAAGTCACAAAGGAGGAAGTCGTTGGGAGCAGCATGTAAAAGAAAATTCTGTAATAAACAATATTCATTTGTGTGTCTGTATGTAAATATGCATCTGTGTGTGTGTGTGTCCAACTTAAATTCAAAAATTTCAACCCTGAATACCATATATATTCATATCTCTGACAGGCAATACGGCTTCCGCTTTGCCAGGTCCACGGCCAATTTGCTAACAACCGTAATGGAGTACATGCTCCAGGCCCTTGATGAGTTTGATGAGGCTTGCGCAGTTGCTCTGGACATCTCCAAGGCTTTTGACAGAGTTTGGCACTCTGGCCTCCTATGCAAGCTATGGGGTTACGGTATTACCGCTCGCCTGCTTGACCTAATCCAATCTTTTTTAAACAACCGCAAAATGAAGGTTGTATTGAATGGGCATGCCTCTTCATCCTACAGCACGAATGCTGGTGTCCCACAGGGCTCTATCCTGGGCCTGACGCTCTTCCTTATTTTCATCAACGACCTCCCAGATGAGATCAGTTCCCAAGTAGACATCTACGCAGACGACACCACAATATACTCCTGCTGCTGACATTGAATGGGATCTATACTCTGTGGTGAATTGGGGCAAGAAGTGGCTTGTCAACTTCAATGTGTCTAAGACCAAGCTGTTGTCTGTCAACCATCACAGGCAACCTCTCCTGCCTCCCATAAGCATGGACCAAACGATTCTCCCTGAGAGCAACACACTATGCCTCCTCGGCCTTACCCTCTCCTCAGACCTCAAATGGAACCACTATATTGATTCCATAGCTAAATCTACTGCTAAGAAGGTTGGGTCACTATGCCAATTCAGGATGTTTTTTCCGCCTGAATCCATCCAGCATATATACAAGTCAACCATCCATCCGTGCATGGAGTACTGCTGCCATTTATGGTCAGGCACCCCTGCCGTTCTCCTCAGTGTTCTCGACAGGCTCCAAAGGAGGGTATGTAATGTGATAGGTACTGATCTGGTGGCTCGACTGCAGCCACTTCCCCACCGTCGAAATGTGGCTTCCCTTTGTCTGTTCTATAAATACTTTCATGGCTTCTGCTCGGATGAACTTAAGTCTCTGGTGCCTCCTCAACAGGTGTTTACTCGTGCAACCAGACTGGCAACTGGGTCCCACCCATTCACAGTCAGGTTAGCCAAATGCAGACGACAATTCTACTCCTGCAGCTTCTTCTCTCGCACTTCCTGCCTGTGGAACTCTTTCCCATATTATTGCTTTCCTGACAGCTACAACCTCCAGAAATTTAAATGCAATGTCAATACTCATCTACTAACCACTGGACTCTAGCTCTCCCCCACCCCTTATATCCTTCCCTTTCTCTCCACCTATGTATTTGTCATCGCACCTGCATTCTCAGCTTTCTATTGCTCCTTTCTAACTAGTTTGTACTCCTCACTCTTTTCTAATTAATCTTTTTACAGTTATGTAGCCCCCAGCTCATCAGTGGCATTTCTGCCTTGCTCGGGGTGAAATGATTAAAAAAAATATATATATATATATATATATATATATTCTATTTCTTCTTGTTTCAAGGAAGCTTTTGAGAAACAATTTATTTGTAAAATTCTTTATTTAAATGAAGATATCTGTAAATTAAAACATTTAGTTATCATAAGAAAACAACCCAAAAATATCCCGTTAGTTTAGTGTTTCTCATTTAAAGCTGATTTCAACCAATTTTTTTAAAATAAACAATAGCAAAATTATTAAAATTCTAACCTAAATGAACAGCAGAATATGTCATACTTTTTATTTAATAAAAACCTTTTAAAAGAATTATCATTAATAGTTTACTTTATATAAAATCTCAAATATAGCAAAATTAAACTTTTCACACAAACATTAAACAAGTTTGTAATTAGTTACATATCTAAACATCCCTTCAAACATGCAGAAACAAAGTATATATTGTAGTTGTGGAGCTTAATCCAGATATGTCCACTCATAAGTTTTAGAATGGAGTTAATAATTCTTTTTTTTATATATTTAAATCATGACAAAAAAAAAATTTGTGTAATGGTGTTATTTTATTATACACAGGCAATGCTAGGTAACCTTACTGGTTATATAAAAAAAGGGAGTGTATGATTTCAAAAGAAAAAATGTAAGTAGTTTGAATTTCTGCTTGAGCTATGAACAAGAACTTTTTTCCCCTATTTATTTGATCACAGTTAATTTTTGTTTGATGATTTAGGCTGACACTATTATTACTTACATGTATATGCTCAGTTTAACAGCTATTTGGATAAAATAAAAAATGTTTGACTTAGCAATTCTATTATGATTAAAAAAAAAAAATTCACTGCCAGGGAGTATTACTAAGAAAAATATCATGTTATATTTTGAAATTCTGAAAATAAGCATTATAATTATGACACTTATTATTCTTATTAATTTTTATATATATTTTCTGGCCATTTGCCAATATGTTTTCAGATCAGTCCATTTTTACATTTCATAAAAAAAAATCTCAAATTTGAATATTAAAGTCAGCAAAAAAATGTAGCAATTATGTTTCATTTTTTTTTATTTACCATATTTTAGTGAGTCATATTTTGACTTGAACTCAAATGATCTCATTATAATTTAAATTTTTAAACTTTATTTTATAATTCTGCTTGTCAATCAGTCATCTGTACTTGTCTTTGTTTCGAAATGTTAAGTTTCAAACTGTTTTTATCAGTGACAACTGCATACTACTACTATTTATTTCATATTTCATAATGCATTATGGACTCCTTTGTTCACACTCTCTAGGTGAATATTATCCTCCTTATTATAATAAAGACCAATGTGCATTTATTTGTGTATGTGTGTGTATATATATATATATATATATATATATATATACTAGCAGTGTAATGAAAGCTTTAAAACTAATCCATGGGTTTGGCTCTAAGTCGGTATAATTGTAGTTCCTAGTCTCAGCCATGATACCATTTACTCAGAGGACTTATTTAGCCTTCAAAATTCATTTTACAACAAAAGAACTTATTTGATATCGATATCAGGAAATCAAAATTTTACTTACATCCATTCATTTTTCTTTCAGTCCATGGTTTTGCTTTAACTGGAAACAACTATTGTATTTTAGTCTTTCGTGCCAACGTCCAAAGAGTCTAATCCCCATGACCATGGATTAGTTTTAAAGCTTTCATTACACCCAAGCAATGCCAGGCTATACTGCTAATGTGTGTATATAATAGACTAAACACAGACAATCATAACTGATATAAAAATATCCAGTGAAAGCCATCAATACTGTATAGAGCTTAAACATGAACATAAGATTATATATATATATATATATATATATAAAAACATCAGTTTCATGCCTCATGCAATCATCAGACCATAGAAAAGCTTTCCTATATTCCTATTTAAAAACAAAAATAACTCACTGCATGTATGACAGAACTCAAAGGTCTCATTAAAATCTCACTTCTGAATAAATTCGAAAAAGATTATGTCGTCAACAGTAATATTATTATGACAAATAATTTAATGTCTTAGTGTATTAAGAAAAGTAAGGTCTCTGAAAATTAAAAAAAACAAACTTTTCCATTGATGAGTGGATTTCAGAATTTATGAATATATATATATATATATGTTGGATGTGCATTGTGGAGCATTGGATATCAGCTCGGAATGAGAAATCGGGGGGGGGGGGGGCTGAGTTCATTGCATTTATTTACGTGCAAATACCCTTGGGAAAGGTATTAATCTGTCTCTTCCTTCCAGTTATGGATTAAATAGCAGGACAGATTGAGTTCTATAGCCTTGGTCGGCAACCAGTCTACCGCAGAAAGCAATGGTGACCTACTGTGGGATAATCTTCTGCCCAGTCAGTCATGTCTCTTTTGAGACATGATCGCCCAAGCATGTATCACGTATGGCACTTAACTGACTGACTGATATATTATCATCATCATTATCATTCATGTTTAAAGTCCATGTTCATGCCAGCATGGGTTAGAAGAGGTTCCCTTGATGGCTCCTTAATTGAACCATCATGAAATACTGGAGCAAGTTATACAGCAATATGCACTTAGTAACACCAACCAGTATATTATGTTTTTTAATGGTATTTTCTGTGAATATTTTTTCTTCTGTGTTCTTAAATAGAATCTTATAGTTATTCCAGATTTTCTTCTGTTGCAGTGCTGAGAATAGCAATTAATAAGGTCATTCTTGTTGGTAGATTTTCTGTAAACCTCCAGCTGAAAATCATTATTAGTTCTGTGGGGGCATGATATATACAAAGGTAAAATATATTGCAGGTTTAACATTATTAAATTTGTTTGATTGTGTGTATATAAATGTATTTGTTTAAACATTATTTATAATAGATATTTGTATTTTTCTATAATTAAGCAGTATATTTATATATATCCACTGGCCTGAATATTCAAGAAATCTTGTTAGAAAAATATCTATCTTCCAGCAGGATTTGAACATGCAACTCTGTTATGGTGAAACACACCTATTCTGTAGGGAATAGACTCTCCCACCTCATTTAAGTAGGAGTAGTAAGAGGAATGAGGGTCAGTCGATGTTGAACAATGGTAGTCAACAGTTAGTTGAATACGAAAGTAGTCAATGACCTGGCAAGTTTACGCTGTGTAAAACATATTATATCAAGTTTCTAACGTTTTGTACATCGAACCTATTAGGACCAACTTTAGCACAAATTCTAGCCTCCACAACAAACTCCCATATACTGGGGAGGTGTCGCCATTAGATCTGACATTTCTTATCACTCAACCACATAAGATTTCATGGTTTGACAAAGTTGAATTAGACTATATAAATAACTTTGTCAAACCATGAAATCTTTCAATATTACATTGATTATATATATATATATATATACTAGCAGTATAGCTTGGCGTTGCTTGGGTGTAATGAAAGCTTTTATATATATATATATATATATATATATATATATATATATATAAATAATCGATTATCTGCATTATTGTAAGAGTTGCAATCTTGAACCTTCTGAATATCATTTCTTATGTCTTTGTTTATCAGTGTATCAAATTTGATTAAAATTGGACCACTCCTTCTATAACTCGATTTTTTCGATTATCAATTTTCGATATTTATCGGGGGTATCTTGACACAAAACCTAGCTAAGAACATTCGCAGACGCTTATAGTACAACTGTGTAAATTTTCAAGAAAATCGGTTTAGCCGTTTCGGAGTCTATAGGTAACGGACACACATACAAAATTCCATTTATAAGTAAGTTTAGATAGATTATATATATATATACACACACACACACACACAAAAGTGTATTATATTTGTGAGACTCATGAACAAGAAAAAGCCACATCAGATATGCCTATTCTTTTGACATTCTCAAAATCTTATACTTTTCTCAGGATCATTTTGTCACATGAGAATTGCTGAAGTCCTAATATCAGAAGCAAAGATATGATCATAATAAATATCTGAGCATTTTCATTTACTTTGTTTCATGTTATCCTAACAAAAAGAAAAGATGGTATATTGCAGAGTGCATTTGACTGTGCATCAAGTATTCAATAGTGATTACATTTATCATAGCTTGAAACTTTTTAACATAGAATGCACATAACAGCAACCCATTTTGAGCTTCTATTTCCAATTTGTATTTCATTTTCATACTCTCTCTATACATTTCCTGCAGGTTCGGGTCATTCACGAATCTATTGTTCTGCAGCTTTAGGGCTGTGTTAGATTTCGTTCATCTTCTTAGTTTTATCCTTAGTTTACATACAACTAGTAGCTGGTCACTTCTGCAGTCAGCACCTGGATAAACTTTGTGTGAAGGACTGCATTTCTGAATCTCCTGTTGAGAGTGATATAATCAATGCTGTTCTTAATATTTCTCCTGGACTTCTCCATTTTCATAGTCTTTTTGGGTGCTCTTGGAACCAGGTGTTGGTTTTTATCTGTTTATTTGCAGTGCACCATTGGATCCATTTCTCACCATGGTGATTGTGATGTCCTAGATCAAAATTGCTGACTGTTTCACCTTCTTTTCCTTGGCCAACTTTGGCATTCAGATCTCCCATGTTAATTCTGATTTCTTGTGATTTGCGCTATCATCATCTTTTATCCATCATACCCAGATGGTGCATAGGGCAGCAACTTTTTGTTGCTGTTTCTGTAACAAACTGTTTTTTATGGGGTAGGGTTGTTAGCCCTACACCCAACTCCCAAACCTGGAGGACCGGTGGACCATTCTTGGTCCTTACGTTTGCAGCACCTGGTATTCTCAAATGGTCACCCATTAAGTACTGACCTGGCTCGATGTTGCTTAACTTTGGTGTTCGGACAGGAACTGGTGTATTCAACATGATAATTTGCACTATGCCTTGGCATAATTGAGCATATAGCTACAGTCTCCAAAAGTTTAAATTCAATGTCAATTGCCATCTTCTATCTTCCTAACCACCTCCTGGAATCCCATCCACCTCTTATCCTTTCCTTGGAATCCCCTCTTTTATGTTTTTTCTCGTCACTGTAACCACCTGCACACCAGTGCCAACCCTGCGTTACTTGAGATGATTATGAATTTAAAAAAAAAAATGGAAAAAAGTAAAGTGAAATGGACCAGATCAAAGAGCCACCATGACAAGCACATTCATATTTCATTGGTTAGATTTAAGATCCCCTCTTGCAGTTATTTCACACAAGCTGCTGCTTTGTAGAACCATCTCCCAAGAGGATGCTTCCCTGATCGCTACAATCTTAACTGGCTCAAGTCTAGCAGTAACAAGTATTTTCCCTACATAAGAAAAAGAAAATAAATCATTTGAGGTTTTACAACTGTATCCATTACCATAAAAATTCATAACTTCTCTTAATGTTAAAAAGAAAGAAAACACTAACTCAAGCAATATGTCTTATTTATAAACAGGTCATTAACATGTTCAGCCATATAGGTCATAGGTGCAGACTTTTGAACATAAAAGCATTTATATTTATATCCCACAACAAACTCAGGCATATAAGTGGGTCTTTAGTATATTGCAGAAGAGAAAATAAATGATGTGGTTCTGTTGTGTGTTATCATTAGAGAATTTAGAAAGAAAAAGGTGTGTGTGTGTATATATATATATATATAATCATTTGGTCAAAGAGAAAAAAGCCCTATTTTTTGTGTGTTAGGGTAAGTATGTATGCAATATTGATTTAAGAAAAAAGGAAAATCTCTTCACATTTATGTGTGTCTATGTATGTCTATGTATATTTTTAATGTGCAAGCATTTAAAGCAGAACAAAAACTCTGTGTGTGAGAGAAAGAAGTAGAAAGCGTGAGAATGTAGTTTTTATAACTTTTAAATGTAAATATTCTCTATGTGTGATGATAGAGAGGGTGATACATTTTTATTTTGTCAGTAATTGGACAGATTTTATGCTTCAGACAAGTAATTTTGGGGGTGGCAAAACATGTGTGTGTGTGTATATGAGAACTGAATATACAGTAAAAATGTGTGAGTGAAATGGATATCAAGTGTGTGCTTGACTGGTGTAAAAAAGACCAATGAAATATGACAGGATAGCAGATGGGCTGAGGCCCTTGCCTATTTCCAACACCTCTTATCAACTCTGAGGGTCTACAAATGCCACAACCCCACCTCTCCATGCTTTGACAAAGACTTAATGTGCATTCATGTCTGTTTAGGTATAGGTGTATTTAAAACCTAACCTGATCACCAGTGGCTGTAGCAGTGCACTGATTACTGTTGTCAAAAGGACAGGTAAATCTGGTCTTTATCATTTATAATTGAGGAGAAAAGGGCAAACAAAGAAAAGGTTGTGGGGGTGGATATGAGAAAAGAGAAAGAGTACAAAATAGTAAAAGAGGATGAAGAAGGGCGTAAGAGAGAGAAGAATGGTGTGAGAGAAAGAGAGAGACAAATGTACAAAAGAGTGAGATGGGGGAAGAAAGGTACAAGAGACAGAAAAGAAGAAGGTGAAAGAGAAGAAGGGTAAAAGAGAGAGAAAAAGATGGAGGTTATAAGAAAGAGAAAGAAGAATTGGGTAAGAAAGAGAAGAAGGGTACAAGAGAGAGAGATAGGAAGGGTATGAAGGATAGAGAAAGAAAAATGTCAGAGAGAGAGAGAGAAAAAGGTGGAAGAGAAGAGGTTAAGAAGAAAGCAAAAGAAAGGAAAGGAGTAGAAGGAGAAGGAGAAGAAACCAAAGTAGATAAGTTGAGAACAAAGAAGTGTAAAAAACAAAACAAAAAAAAAAACACTAAAATTGAGAACAGATAAGACAGGAGAAGGAGAGAACAGAACAAAAAATGGGGGAAGAAAACAAAGAAAAGAGAACAGAAAAAAAAAAGAAAGCACTTCCACCCCAACTACTCACACCTGCCATCCATTGATGAATGGCTGGGTGGGCCTAGTGCTATGGTTTATGTCTGCCTGTGTCTGGGGTGCCCCTGCTACCTGGATAATTGTGTAGAGTTTATTCACAGCCCACCTGTCAAAGGCAGGTGTGTTATTTGTATCTAAGGTCTAAAGTTTACTGTTAGACAACCAGTGGAAGATCTGTTAAATTCGCCACCTACACAATAAATGAAAAAAAAATCATGCACACATTTTTATCTATTATGTTCTTATTCTGTAAACTTAGAACACATGTTTTCTATTTTGCAAGATAATTTTTTTTCTTTTTACAAATGAAATAATTCTCTTAAAAAAAAAATTAAAGAGTTTCTTATATCAAATATACCCAGAATATTTAAAACCATTTATAAATGCTTACTTAGTCTTGGCTAAGGACATGGATGATTATGGCTTTCAACAGCTTCTAACTTGAGGCCTTATATATTATATGATTCATATAAAAGTGGACACTGAGGTCAACAGTCTGTTTCATGCCTAAATGCTATCTTCAGGCCATGTGTGTGAGCTTTTAATCAGTTCACCCCAAGCTAGGTGATAATGCCACTAAGGTGCAAAGGGCTACTGGGAGTGAAAGCAGGAGGAAACAGACACCTGATTCTAAGCAGAGAACAAGATAAACCATTACACCTGTTCAAAAGATTGGGGAAAAGTGTGACCAGAATGATGAGCAAACATACCAACTCTAATTGTGGAAAGAGAAAAAAACAGAAAAAAAAAATCTATTAAATAAAATTTCAGAATTCAAACAGATGTTAGAAGTCTAAAGTTGAACTAGTCTTTAGAAGGAACAAGGAACCCACAAAAGACCACAAACCAGGTGATAAGCAAACTGATTTACTATTGAGAAAAATAAATTTTTGTCTTGACTATGGTTATTGATGCATTATGGGTAACAAGGTCTATTATATTATCCTAATGCTAATTCCGTGTTTATTTATCCCTATTTATTGGTTAGGTGGTAACAGTTATTTTTCATATTACTATTGAGTAGGAATAATTGTGGATCTAAATGCAGTTATTTGTAGCTATTTTATAGTATTAACTTTTTATTCATTATTGATTAGTTTAATTATTTGTTTTTGATTATTGTTACATTCACTTGTCTTTATTTGTAGTTTGTTAATTATTTCATTTTCAGGTGTTGGTTATCCTATTTGTTTTGTTTAAAGTATTGACTTTGTCTAAAGTATGTAACATTATCTGCATTGTATATATTTAATATAATATAGTGTATATATTTGCATTTTTCATGGTGGTTATTATACAAGGTATTTGTTTTTAGTTTTAAATTTTTAAGTAACAGTGAAAATTTGTTCTCGTGTTTGCATTTCCCTTGATATGTTTTTATTATTTAGCTATTGGTCTGGGAATTATATTATAAATCATAACATTAAAACTAAGAATATTAAAAAAAAATCAATAAAAATATTATATATATATATATATATATATATATATATCATGCATTGAGTGCTGGATGCAATATAACAGTTGCAAACTATATATATATATATATATATATATATATAAGCATGAAGTGTGGGTATAGAATAATCAAAAGGAGTATCCTGCACATACAGTGGTAGGATAACTATCAGAGATCTCTAAATATATATGTATATAAATACATATAGAGCAATATGAGAAAAATTAAGGCAGTCACATTATTTCATGGCAAATCGGAAGTATAGGCCTATTTCAGCTGAACCATCATCAGCTTCCGTCTTTGTTGTACCAATATTGACACATGAAATAACGTGTCTGCCTTAATTTTATATATATATATATATATTACACATTTGTTGAATATGATAGTGAAGAAATATTTTATAAGTATTTTTTATTTGATTTTTCTTTTATGAGGATTAAGAGTGCATACAAGTATTTACAATCAGTTTCTAAGAAAAGAAAACCAGTAAAGAACTTCATAAAAAAATGAATATTTTGTTTGCCACATTAAAAGAAACATGCATAATAGAAATATTGCTTCCCAAATATATATATGATTGTTTAATACTTAGGTTTTGGTCATAATAGGCACATTTGTATTAAAAAGTGTTCAAGACAATTATATTGTAGAACTTTTGAATATTTTCTATTTGTAAACAAGTTATTAGGTGACCTAGGTTTCTACCATGAGTTGTGTCTTCAGGTGATTTTTAATAACTGATTTTACTGTTTACCATTTTTCTTGTTAAAAAAAAACATGTAACGGTGTTTTTTTAATGCACAATTTTAAAAATTAAATTGAATTATAGCATTTTTATCCATGGTTGTATGAATCTAAGAGGTATTTCTTAGTATGGATACACTTAGTCATAATTTCTGTTCTTTCATTCAACAGTTCGTTTTTGTTTGGGAATAGCATAATCTCTAACTTTTCTTCTTGGCACAGTCTACATATTTTGCCACTGTAGTAAGGCTTGGCTGTTTTTACAATGCTACATGTTATGTCTGGGTCTTTTCCATATTTTGATTTTAATTTCCCCATGCGGCTAGCCAATTTTGTACAGTTTTTAATTTTTTTTTTAATTAAAATATGTACAAAATTGGCTAGCCACATGGGGAAATTAAAATCAAAATATGGAAAAGACCCAGACATAACATGTAGCATTGTAAAAACAGCCAAGCCTTACTACAGTGACAAAATATGTAGACTGTACCAAGAAGAAAAGTTGGAGATTACGCTATTCTCAAACAAAAAATGAACTGTTGAATGAATGAAAAGAATGGCTAAGTGTATCTATACTAAGAAATACCTCTTAGATTCATACAACCATGGATAAAAACGACATAATTTGTTTTAATTTTAAAAATTATGTGATGAAAAATTCCCTGCCATGTGAGTGTTCAAAAAAAAAAAATCACTGTTATATTAGCGTTTTTAACAAGAAAAACAGTAAAATCAGTTATTAAAAATCTCCTGAAGATGCCACTCATGGGAGAAACTTAGGTCACATAATAACTTGTTTACAAATGGAAAACACACACATATATATATATATATATATATATAATAGGGTTATAAAAATTTTGTAACCCTATGTTCCTGTGTCATAAATTGATGAACTTTTGTTTAAAAGTAATGAAAAAGCATAATTTTGTTTTAAGCTTTTGAAAAAGGCTAAACAAAAACAGAAAATTTTATTTTTTATCAAATATGCTTTAAGGGTAAATAAAAAATAAAATAAAAATAATCAAAATATTTCAGAAGCTTTATTTTTCAATTTGCTAATGATGTAATTGAATAGTGTTTATGTATATTTAACATATTTAACAGTTTATAACATAACACACAAACTTAACACTTATATATATAAACATACACACATACATGGATAAATGTTCTTTAAAACTTGTTTGTACATGTTTGACATAAGATTAACTGCAAAGCACATATTTCTAAATTGTCAATATTTGATTAACTACATTGATCAGTTTGTTCATTTACTTTTCTTTATGTCTGCAATCAATATTGGCTACCAACATTTTTAGAGTTACTTTCATCATAAATATGTGTGGAATATTAGTTCATGTGTAAAAATTATGAACCTTCCTAAGACATTTATAAAAGAGTGAAATGGAAATTCTATTTGTATTGCATGTGTGTACGAGTTGATTTGTTTTATTAGATATTTATCGTCATCATGTATTGGCAGCATAACAGTTATCAAAAAAAAAAAAAATTCAGACAGAGTTCAAATACTGGCCAAGGTAGTTATATTCATGTTGTACCAATTCTCTGCCATTCATTTTCGTTAGAAATAAAATAATAAAGCAAACTGGGCTTTGCAGCTTTGATAGATGTTTTAAGAGAAGGACAACAGTAAATTCAAAAACCTGCCAACAAATAATAGATTAGTAATGTAGAATGTGCATTGTGGTGAAGTGGATATTAATCCATTGCTTCTCCCTTCGTCTATGGGTTAAATAACAAGATATATTGGGTTCTATAGTCTTGGTTGGTAACCAGTCTACCACAAATTAATGGCAACTTCCTGCAAGAATATCTTCTACCTAGACAGTCCTGCTTCTTTCAAAGCATGGTTGTTTAAACGTATATCACATATGGCACTTAACTGTCTGACTATAGGATAAGATCCATCATTCTCCACATTTAAAAAAACAGCAGAAAACTTAGTTTATGTAATGGATTAAGAAAAAACTTATATTGATAAAATAAAATTTATGATGGATCCATCATTTATAAATTAAACTGAAGGAAGGAAAACCTAATCCACTTTAAATTTGTTTTCATGATTGATATTGAGGGCTAATTAGTTGCTACCAAAATTAATGTCTATAATTTTAAAGTATGTTTCACCTGTAGTTAAAATGGTTTGAAAAGAGTGATTGTGATACAGGGTATGGCAAAAATAACTCCCACATTAGCGATAATAGTGTCTTTATCTAGTTAATGTCATAGCAGTATGTGGGAGTTTTTTTTTTTGCCATACCCTGTATATTCAACAAGCCTCCCTTTAGAAGACAACCTACTCTGAATGAAGAAATCTTGAAAGAAACTACTGAATTTGATTCAAATCATACGACCAGAGATTTAGTGCCAAAATTTAATGTATCTTGTTCAAGTGCTCACAAATATCTTAGGGAAATTGGGAAAACTTGCAGAATGGGAATTTGAGTTCTTCATGAGATTTCCCTCAAGAACCAAAAAATAATATTTCACCTTCTGAAGCAGTAGTCAGGAACACTAAACTTTAATTTTTCTGTTATATTCTTACAAGTGATGAAAAATGGGTTTTGCATGTCTAAAGAAAAATGTCAAAGATAGTGGTTATCACAAAACGAGAAACCAGTGCCAACACTAAAACAAGGATTTCCATACAAAGAAATCCTTGCTTTGTTTCTAATGGGATGTAAAAAGTGACATCCTTTACAAGTTATTAGAATATAAAAAACTATCACTGCAGATGTTTATGGCCAGCAACTTGATTGGGTAAAAGAAGTATTGGATCAAATGAGTTGTGTTTTGGTAATGAAAAAAAGATGTATTGTTCACCAGCATGACAATACAATACAAAGGCATAATCTGCAAAACAAATCCAAGAAAAGATAAGACCATTAGGAGGAAGTTCTTTTATATTTTCCATACCATAAGTTTGATGCCAAAAGATTTTGTTTTTCAATTACAAGAACATTTCACAAGTGGCCAAACATTTAAAAATGAAGAGTTGAAAAGATTTGTCTATAATTCTGTTAATAGTGTTGAGATTTCTCTCAAGAACCCAAAAATGACATTTCACCATCTATAGCAGTCCTTTAACCAAAAACATCAAACTAAGTTTTTAAAGGTGTTTTTTTTTTTTAACTTTTGTAGGGAAAAACCTGGATTCCTTTAAATCTGAAATCAAAACTTTACTTTGTTGTTGGATTTAAATCATTAAAAATGAAGAAGGATTACATTTTTGAAAAATAATATTGAACTAAATTTAAATGCATTTTATTTCATATTCTTTCTGGCAAAACATAATTACTTTCTGAAATCCTTCAATTGTACAAACTTTGAAATTCTGTATTGTAATAAAAACACACATGAAGCTCAAGCAGAAATATAACTCAATAAAAATCAGTTAAAAAAATAACTGAAACACCAGTGCAGCTGCTTTGTCACATTCTCTTAGATTTCTTTGATGCCTTAAAATCTTATTCCTTTCAAGTGGGATTCGATTGTTGGAAAGCGGAAAATGTTGCAACAAGTAAGATCAGTGGAATGTAGAGGTGGTCACGCATAATAAATGTTGTGCTTGACCAAAAACAGCTGTACAAGCTATGGTCGCTTTTGAAACATCTGTGGTATAGTGAGACAATCACACTTTAAACACTTTCTTTCAGGCACTGCTATAATTAATGAAAATTAATGAGATCTTTATAACTTAGTGTGTATGTGCGACAGATTAAATTCAATCTGTGCACTTTATCTCTATTCTCATAACTAACACATTACACAATAAATCTTGGGCTTAACTAATAAAACAGCATCTTTTAGGCAAAATTTAACTTTATACATCAACATAGAATCAGTTTATCACCCTAGAAGGAGTCTAACACTTTTCTAACAATTCAATACTTTTTTTTGTTGAGTAATTTGTCTTTGGCCTCAAAATACACCACAGTTTTATGATATCACTTCCTTATTGATGCCAAATCTCTTTCTATGTAGTAGTCTTTTGAGGTCTGCAAACAGCCAGTAGTTGCTGGGGGCCAGATCTGAAGAATAGTGTGGATGCATAAGCAATACAAAGTGCTTTTATGTAGTTTTGTCATCGTCGTGATTGACTTGTGACATGGTGCATTGTCTTGGTGAAAGATCACTTTTTCCTTCTTTGTTTGTGGCTGTTTTTTGATGATTTCTTCCTTCAAATGCACCAATAATGCTATATATTTGCTATTGATGGTTCTTTCTTTCTCAAGGTGATTAATGAACAAAATACCTTGGGCTCATTGAGTGATGTGATACAGTTCTGATACATTTTGATCAGACCTCATATGTTAAGGTGATATGTCCTGATACTTATTAGACCTGATTATAAATCCTGGGAGATCTTGTCTTCTTCGAATCATGTCACTGTAAAAGTTAAATAAATCCCCGTTGTACTTTTTTATTTTGTCTATTCACTTAACACCTATTTGCATGCAAGCTGTTTCTCTTCAATACAACTTTTTATCAGCTAATATTGTGAAAATGTAAGAGGGAAAATAGCTTTCTTCTACATTATTACATAAGGAAATTCTTGTCAAGATCCATACTGAAATTATAGGAAGAAAGTCCTGGGCATGACATAAAAATTCCATATGATTTTTATGAAGTACTAACCTTCAAATGGCATGTGACAAATTTGGGCTCAATTAGATTATTAGTTTACAAATTGCAGTTATTTAAGTGAAGCTACTGTTGCAAATTTTCAAAGCAATAGAAAAATCTGAATTACTTGTATTGATAAAGCATTGCTTTCTGATGAGAAGAAATACTTTTCAAGCAAAGCAATGGCTTGATAAGAGTTATTTGGACTCTGCTCTGTTAGAAACAATGGTTAATAGGTTGTATGCTGACTTTAAACACAGTCATACAGACACAAACGATGCTGAATGCTCAGGTCACCTAAAATTGACAGTTGTCCTGGAAAACACCAAAAAATCCACATACTTGTTTTACCCAATCATAAATTGAAGTTGCATGAGATAGCAAAGGAGTTTGCATGAACATTTGTCAATGAGAAAACTGTGTTCAAAGTGGGTGTTGTGTTTACCCACAGTCAATCAAAAACAACAATGCTTCAACAATTCAGAGCATTGTTTGTAAATCTTTCAAAGTAACAAGAATTTTTTGCAAAGATACATGGATTCATCATTTCACTCTGGAGTCAAATCGGCAGTCAGCTGAGTGGACAGCAGCAGGGAAAAACCAGCCAAAACAACCAAAGATGCATACATCAGTAAGCAAGGCCTCCATATTTTGGGCTGTGAAAGGTATTTTGTTCATCAATTATCTTGTGAAATAAAGTTATACAGCATTATTGGTGTGTTTAAAGGAATAAATCACCAAAAATGGCCACAAATGCAGAAAAAAAGTGATCTTTCACACTGTGTCACAAGTTGATTGCAATTATGGCAAAATTGCATGAATTGCACTTTGAATTGCTTCTGTATCCAGACCTTACCTCTGCAACTACTGGCTGTTTTCAGGCCTCGAAAGAAGGCTCTATAGAAAGAGATTTGGCATCAATGAAGAAGTGATATCAGAAACTGAGGCACATTTCGAGACCAAAAACAAATCATTCTACAAAAAAGGCATTGAATTGTTAATGAAGCATTGAAACGAGTGTATCACCTTAGAAGGAGACTATGTTGATGAATAAAGTTGAAATTTGCCTAAAAGTTATTTTATTAGTTAGGTTTGATATTTATTGAGTGATGTGTTATATAAAATGCAATGTGTAGTTATATATACAAGAGGGGGTTGAAAAGTTACCTGTCTAACACATTCAAGATTCAAAAAATTCTAATGCAAGCCTTTTTGAGTGCAGAGGTTGGCCTTTAAATCATTGAAAATGAGAATAAGAATTTACACCCATTAATTCAATGGGTGAGGGAACAAATGATTTGCTGTGTGGGGCCTGTTTTGAGGTTTAGCAGATTTTGGAAAGTGGCTCACGAAAACCTTTTCAGCACCTACTCATGTGTTTCTTTTCATAGAGTGCACAGGTAAGAATTTGATTCTTGCCAAAAATACTGATCTATGGATAAACAACCTTGTAAATTTTTTTTTTTTTTTTACATGTTCTATAGGACTTGAGACAATGCATGGATGCTGAGTATACCACAGACCAAACTTGTAAGCTATGACAAAATTTTAGTAAAAATAGAAACATAATGAGAAAAGAGGGCTTAGAAAATTTAATACTCACAAGACATATTGAAATCAAGGAAAAAAGAGGAAAGCAGTGCATAACCTACCTAATAAGATTGAGTAAATGGATGGTGGAACAAAAGTTTAGGGGAAATAACAAAAAGATAAAATTTATTAAAAGCTATAAAGAGAAAATTCTGGAGAGCCATGATCAGCAGCATTCTGAAGAGACATGGCACATAGAAGATAATCAAAATTAGGAAGACATTATTATAATCAAGATGAAAGTAGCATGTCTAATAATTTGTTTTATAATCTGCTATCTGTTTTAAATAATTTAGTGTCCTTAAAAAAATGGGAAATGTACTTTTTAAAACATTATAAGCAAGGAAATAATGCCACTAAGAAATCCTAAATAAGAAATAAGGGATAAACCTCTACTCCTGTTTTAAAGACCAGTTTGGAGTGTGAACCAGATGATAGGTAAACATATCTATTTTTTTCCAACACCTTCAGAAAATGCCTGAATGCAAGGATAATACTGAACCCTATGATTTTTCCTATTGATAATCACATAATTCATATCTCTTCTACTTAAATGCAAACTAGCAGTATAGCCCGGCGTTGCTCGGGTGTAATGAAAGCTTTAAAACTAATCCATGGTCCTGGAGATCACACTCTTTGGACATTGGCATGAAAAACTAAAAAGCAATAGTTGTTTCCAGTTAAAGGGAAACCGTAGACTGAAAGAAAAATGAATGGATGTAAATCAAATTTTGATTTTCTGGTATCAATATCAAATAAGTTTTTTCATCGTAAACTGAATTTGAAGGGTAAATAAGTCCTCTGAGTAACTGGTATCATGGCTGAGACTAAGAACTACAATTATATCTACTTAGAGCCAAACCCGAAGCAAAAACTAAAATAAAAGGGCAGAAAAAAATATAGACATACAGGCAGATAAATAGACACACATACACAAACATCTTGCCTTTTATATATATTATCGATTTTCTGCACTATTGTAAGAACTGCAACCTTGAAACTTCTGAATATCATTTCTTATGTCTTTGTCTATGAGTGCATCAAATTTGATTAAAACCGGACCACTCCTTCTATAACCCGATTTTTTCGATTATCGATTTTTGATATTTATTGGGGGTACCTCAACACAAACCTAGCTAAGAACACTCGCAGACGCTTATAGTACAACTGTGTAAATTTTCAAGAAAATCGGTTCAGAGGTTTCTGAGTCTATAGGTAACGGACACACACACAGACACAAAGTTCCATTTATAAATAAGTTTAGATAGGTACAATCCTATTTATCAATACACTACACTTATCTGAACTGAAGAGATTTAATGCCTTTGATTGTTTCTGAACTTTTTCTGCAATCTCTTTCCTCTTCTGTCCCTTGAGATTTATATCCTGTTCTTTCTAATGAAGATCTTGATCTTATTTCATTTCCTTCCTTGTCTGAGTCACTCCTGCTATGATCCATGGACTTGTCTTCTATTGCATTATCCTCATCTGAAGAACTCATCCTTTCTTCTCTGTCAAAGTCTTCTTCCATCACAAAGTCTTCCTCATCAATTTTGGGTATTAACTAGTTGGATGGGTAACTTTTACTTTCATTGATATAATGGCATGTTATGTGCCCTTTGCATGATAAAATTTAGTTTTCTCAGACTGTTATTTTGTATTTCTTATCCCACTATAGTTTAAATTATAAATTATGCACTGTAAAAAAACTATAGTACATGTTACATGACAGCTAGAAATTTCACTCTTTTTGTAGATCTTAGCAACCTTTTTATTTTCTTATTTTCCTTAAAAGAAAAGAAAGAGAACTTTTTGATTTCTCTTTGTCATATGTTGAATTGTCAGTATTACTTCTCTGTCTTGGAATCATTAAGAACAATTTATAAATTGTTTTTTTTTCTGAGTTTGGGCATGATTGTACATTAAATCACAGATAAAACCTGAATACAATTGTTTAGCCGAACACAGCACAAAGCAAAAGGGAAGATTAACATTTGTAAGATGGTGTGACACCAAAGTGTGGATGCTGAAAAAAAAAAATCAACATTGAAAACCTGAAATTGTACCTGAGTTCTAAAACTGACCTATGACACTAGTCGGGAATCTGGACAGGCTACAGTAAATTTTTCCCTCATTTATTTTGTAAGACCACTATTCCTTTATATATATATATATATATATATATATATATATATATATAAATATAATGATGATGTCTATATTTCTAAGATGAGGTATTGTAATTATTTACATTGTTTAGACTGTTGCTTCATCTTCATTTATTTCCATGTTCATACTGTTTCAGCTGTTGCATACTTCTGACCTTCTTCAGCTGATATATGTTGGGAATTCCAATGTATATCGCCTGAAGAAGGTTGGAGTGTACAATGGACAAAACATTGTGAATAAGGCAATAAAGATGAGGACAACAGTCTGAACAGTGTAAATAATACTTCTATTGATAAACATAAAATTATATCATTTATTATATATCAGTAATATTGATTTTACCAATAAAGAGCTCATCATTTGACTAGAGAAATAATTATTTAATTGGAAATAATACATGGATAAATACTGAACTTTATAATTTCTGATTTAATAATTTTATAAAATAATTCAAAAGACACTTATCAAAATATAAAAGGAACTGTAATTTAGCATATTTCAAGCCCATTAGAAGAATTTTTGCCCCCAAAATGCTCAGCAGATAACTAGATTGATAATTGAACATTTTGTTCATATGTATGAGCATGGGTTTAGGCAGCAAATATTCTTTTAAACTTGTTTTATTGATGAGAACAGACAAATTATCTCAGCTTCATTTTACAATATTATTCTCTAATAAATATATTCATTTCTGAAAGTGTTGAACAATAGCAAATCCTCAGTTCCTTTTCTCTTTAATCAATTTAAGTATTGATTTCTCCTGCAGATAAGGTAGAGTGCTTTGCCCAGATATTCTCTTTTAACTTCACTCTTGATTCATATGGACTGGAGTACCCTACTAAATTTTTCTTTGATAATATAGACTCTCCTGAGTGATATGCACATAACTCCACTGATTTCTGACATAATTTCTAAATGAGATTTCCACAAGGCAAGTGGATCTGATGGTATCCCTGTTGTCATTCAGAAGAAATGCGCTCTGAAGCTGGTTCCTGTTTTCTCTAAACTTTCTAAATGCCTTGTTGCTTGCTTGTTGAAAGTCCTCTGTAGTTCATGTCTAGAAGGAATTCTTAGAAACCCTCTGACTACTAAAATTATTTCTCTATTAGTAACTTACCACCTTTTGGTGAAGTAAAATCAATGCCAAACTGGTTAAGCATTTAACTTTACACAATCTCCTTTTAGAGAAATGATATGGCTTCTGTTTGGCCAGGTCTACTGCCAATATGTTAATGGCCATCATTGAATTTACCTATCAAGCCTTAGATAAGTATGGTGAAACTTGGGTAATGGCTCTAGATATTTCAAAGACATTTCACATTGGCTTTCTGCAGAAGCTGAAGAGTTCTGTGACATTGACGAATATTTGGTTTAATGCAGTATTATCTAAAAATCATGTAATTAATGTCCTATTGAATAGACATGCTAATGTGGGTGTGCCCCAGTACTATATCCTTATATATCTACACTGTTTCTGATCTTTAATGATCTCCCCAATGTCATCAGTCCCCAAATAGGTATTTATGTGGATGACACAAGCATTTACTCCTGTCTTAGTAAGCAAATTCAACAGACCTGACAAAAAACATCTGGCATCTGCTCTTTTTTAAAAAAAAAGACTTCCAATCAGTGCTTAACTGGGGCAAGAAATGGTGTATACATTTTAATACCTTCAGAACAAAATTACTTTCATTTAATCAGCACAGAGAATCTTTTTGCCAGTTTTTGAAAGTATAAAAATACATTTTTATATAAAAAAAATACCAACAATATTGAGTGGGCTCAACAAAATGACAACAAAATATTTATATCCATATGCTATCTAAAATGACAGCTACATGTATATTGATCTACCTACTATTGAGTATTTTACATTAAGACAATAAGAAAAAAAGACAAAATAATGCAAAAGAGGAAAATATAAAATATATATTCAAATAAATACACTCCAGTCTTTATTATAGTAGAGAATATATATATATATACGTTCTCACACCCTGATTGAGTACTCTGGAAGAATGGTAGACTTTGAAAAACAGTAGCTACTCTGGCATGTACACATCACTCATTCAGTAATGGATTAGAGCACTCTGGCTATTGGGTGTGTATAATGACAATATACATGCTAAAAAGTCTGCCTTCTTCTACCGAACGCCCATAGCCCAGAGGGAGAATCGCTGACTGATGCCAATTCTGTCGGGTTTCAATCCTGGGTTAAAAGCAATCGGTGTCTAACCGTACTGATGAGCTGTGATACAGCAAAGAGATCTGTCTGCGGATAACTATATATATATATATATGTATTCTTCACTACTTGACAACATAATTATTGAAAAAAATAAAATAAGGCACTGTTGAAGAGCAAACAAATGGCAAGAGGTTTCATAACTGGCAGCAAAGAGAATGAACCAAGCCAACGCTACCTTGCTATTGTCTCTCTCTCTCTCCATGAGCTTGAGAGTAGAGAAATATATGTACAATGGTCTTTATTATGATAGAGAGGATAGTAAAATTAACAACAATACCTACTTACATTATATATTTACTTGAAGCCATAAAAATGTATTCTAAATATTTAGATTTTGGCATTAAATAACCCATAGAGGTGTTGATATGCTGCTAAATAAAATTTAAAAAAAATGAACAGCCACAGTACAATAATTTCTAGAGAAGGACAAAAAGAGAAAGGATTAACGAGTTATTATTTTTGCATCCTCAAGACTGTTACATGTCTACAATCCTCCCTATTATAATAAAGACCATTGTGTATTTATATATATAATTCTCTCAAATATCTCATTGGTAGAGGTACACTCTTTATATCATGTTGATTGTATGGTTCTATAACTTTTACTTTATATATATATAAAAAGATTTGCTGAAAAGTTCTTGGCTTGATCAAGAAGCCCTTCCAAAAGTCAATTTGTTGTTTAGTTAGATTTTAGGAAGTGAGTCAAGCAGTGAACAATTCAGAACTGTTTGCAGATATTATTCTTGAAGGATGTAAAACATGACAAAAACAAAATTAACTAAGCAATATCGAATGATAAAACAGAAAGAAAGATGAAAAAAACACAAAAAATAACAATCAAAACAATTATAAATGTAAATAAATCTATTAAAAAAATGATCAATTATAGGAACTTCCTAATCTTAGATATGAGAAATCTACAGTTTATTGAATTATTTGATTCTACAGTTACAAGTTTGTTTTATAGATATGTGCTTTTATTTATAAAGAGAACAGATAAAAAAAACTTGCCAGAGGAGAACATTATTTTTTTTAAACTGTTGACATTGTAGCTAAGTATAAAAGAAGAATAAATTCTTAAAATGCAAGAAGAAATAAAGATGATGAAGGAAGAAATGTAGCTGAGGAGTGACAGTACAGTGGGGGAACATGGCCAAGGAGTGATGGGTGTTGAGAGGGTACACTGGCTGAAGAGTGACACTGTGCTCTAGGTATCTTGGAAAAAATAATGACCTCAAGAGTGTTATGGCAATGGGTATGCTAGAAAAAAAAGTAGCCAAAAGCGGGTAGGTTTGGATCTAAGAAGGATTTTTTGGATTTAGGATAAAAATATCAAGAAAGTTAAAATGAAATTTCTGTCTCTTTTCTGGGAATTGTGACCTATTTTAATTATTGATATATCTTTTTTTCAAGAACATTTTAGAATAAGAATATTATTTTAAGGACAGATTAAATAAGTGGAAAGAACATTCACACATATGTAGAGGATAGGATAAAGAACAAGTAGAAAATATTTATCAGTCATAAAGGTTTCCTATTTGTTATATATGTACATGTGTGTATTTGAGCAGCAATCCCTCTTTCATACATGTTTTGTTATAAAATGACCAACAAGGAATTGCAGTGAATTATTTCTAGTGTTCTTAAAATTACTTTTTCTGATATAAATTATATAAATTGTCTGTTCTGAATGTTAGTGATTTTTTTTACTATACTTTTAGCCATTATCAAGGTTGAATTTATTTTTACTTTTAACCGAATGTATGTATATTTTATGTATGTATCTAGGGTTATGCATGCACCGCAACGCACATCTAGGGGTGTGCAGTGGATATCAGCTCAGAACGAGAAATCAGGAAGCTGAGTTCGAATTCCAGTTGAATTCATTGCATTCACTTACGCGCAAATACCCTTGGGAAAGGTATTAGTTCATCTCTTCCTTCCAGTTATGGGTAAAATAACAGGACAGATTGGGTTCTATAGCTTTGGCTGGCAACCAGTCTACCGCAGAAAGCAATGGCAACCTACTGCGTGATAATTTTCTGCCCAGTCAGTCATGTCTCTTTCAAGACATGATCGCCCAAGCGTGTTTCACGTATGGCACTTAACTGACTGATCTAGGGTTATAAGAATGTATTTATTTTAAAAAAAACTTAACCATAGTTCCTTGCCAGTCAGTGTTAATGAAACTTTGTGCGTATATATTTTATATATATTTATTTCTAAAGAATTGATTTTTATTTTTAAATCCAACAATTTTATTCCTTCAAACATTATCTTTAGTGGATATCTATATTTGAGCAAACACTTTCATCTACTGGCCTACACACTCAAGAATGAATATGTGTGTGCAATGTGTATCCATATATATTTCTGATGTCATGTTGCAAAATCACTTTGTCATGTCTCTGCTCATATAGTGGCCATTTTTTTCTTCAATGCTTATCTCAATTGTAGTTGATAGTGATTTCCTGTGATGGTTTTGGTTAGTTTAAGCAGTTCATAATAAAATACACCCAATTTATCTCACCAAATGCGGTGAAGAAGCTTCAAACCATGAATAGTCGGCTTGGCTGCAAATATTGATGCATGCCCATGAAATTCTACACTTAGGGTTATCATAGTGTATCCATTGCCAATCACAATATGATGTTAAAAGAAAAAAAAAAACCTTTCCTTTTTTGTCATTAAAGCAGCTATTCACACATGACAAGATGCTGTTTGACATATCTTGGCTTGAAATGATACACCATCCAAAGTCATAGCTTTTAAATCATTCCTAATGCATTCAAACATTTTAAAACTTGTGTGATTAATTCTTAATGATTCTGCAAGCTCAGATTGCACCTGACATGAATTTTCATGAAGTAATGCCTCCAATTCTTCATCTTCAAACTTTTTTGGTGAGCCAGAGCGTGCTTTATCTTCAACGTCAAAAATCATTATTTTTTAAGTGTCTAAACCAATCTCTGCATGTTCACCATAAGTCTCAACAAGAATTTTGTGTGCTTCAGCTGCAGATTTCTTTTGAATCAATTACTGCAGTAAAATTCCTTGCAAATACACTTTCTTTGGCATGAAATCTGACATGTTTAATGCTATGAAATATAAAACCTTTTACACTTTGGTAAAATGACGTACACTGAATTTCAAGCTTGCTTATAGTACTTATAGATGCTTTACCATCTGAAATTATTTACACACAGTTCTGGGAGCCCCATCTGTTGGAAAACATTGAGAATTTATTTAAGGTTTTTATATATATAAAAAATGGATACTTCATATTTGTAAAAGACACCTCATTTTTTTTATTAAACAGTGTATTACATCAATCTGCATGCACATTTAAAAAAAAGTTGTTAAAGAAAATATGTTATCCAGCATTGTCAGGGAAATCACTGGTTGATTTGGCATACTTTACCATCAGGCTATGGAGAACGTCACAGCAAGCAAGATCTTTTTTTTTAAACGAATGTTTTTCTTTACTCAGATTTTTTTTTCCCAAAGCTCCATGTCTGCTCATTTTGAGATCCAAAATGTAAATAAACTCATTTCTAAAGAATTATTAATTAATTTCTACTCCAAAATTTTTATTACTTCAAATCCACTTTATCCACTATAATAACATTTAAAGAACACATGAGTAATGACAAATTCTTATATAAAATGGGAATTACAAGGAAACTGATACCTACAATCAGAAAGACTTGAAAATTCTAGGTCATGTAATTATGAAAGAGAGCCTAGAAAATTTAAGTCACAGGACATATTAAAGGCAAGAAAAACAAGAAATTACAACTAGTGACCTACTTAATAAGCGTGTGAATAGATGGCAAAGGGTTTAAAAATTACTTCTAGCAATAGTAAATAAATAGTTATAGGAAGCCATAATCACAAACATTTTGAAAGAATACATTCTTGTTTTTTAACAATGTTCACCGTGTTTTCCTCATGAGCCGTATCCTTTCAGGACATAGGCGTTCATGGACTTTCACTTACCACTACTTTTTGTTGCTCAACACTTTTCCTCTTGGTATCTCTCCCAAACCCTGCTCAACTCCAAGTATGTCTTGCATTGCTTTCACCTACTTCTTTCCCTCTATCCATCTTGTGAGTATTAGATTTCCCAAGCCTGCCTTCCTCATTGTGTCTCAGAAACTTCCTGGTGTCAAATACAAATGTTTCTTTTTGTTTGCATCCTCTCCGAAATCTTGTCGCTGCTCACATCTAGGGTATCTTCAGCATTCTTCTGTAAAACCACATTTCTGCTGCTTCAAGCGTGTATTTGAGAAGATTGTCCAGCATTCACTACCATATTGGCAAATAGATATCACATAACAGTCTAACTTGTACAAGACCAAAAAACCACTTGAGTTAGATGTTTACAGTGATATGCAGGGAAGATAACCTGTTGAAGTCTATCACCTTTAATGATATATAATGATTTACATACTACAACTCCGGCTCCATTCTGTCTTTTCTCCTTTAGTTTACAAGAAAACATTTGGCATTCATTGACCAAACAACTAGTGCTAATTTCAGGTGATATTTATCAAATTTCTCTTTTAAAACAATATTTTCAGAAGATATATTTCTCAAGTTCAGTAACTGTTATCCCCTCTTTTCAGTACTGATGGGCACTTTCTTCCTAACCTTTTGTTTGAAATAGCGTGGAATATAAATATCTTGGTTATATCAGTATTTTTTTCCATGTGACATGTTCTATCCATTTTAATTGTTGTTGCTGTTGAATATCCACAAGTGATGTGGTTTCTGTTATTTGGTACAGTTATTTGTGATTCTGATATATAATTACCTATCTGCGTTTCCTTCACAAACATACGAGGTATTCGTAGTAACTTTAATAGTGTAGAATCATTCCTTCTAACTAACTCACCCAATATCTTAGCTATATGTGAGACTAACCTTGACCCTTCTATCCTCTCTTCGGAGCTGTTCATTCCTGGTTACTTTCCCCTCTTCAGGAAGAACTCCAATGTCCATATGCACGGGCTTGGTGTATATATCAGCGAACAACTCCCCCTAGCCAGGGTCACATCTCTTGAATCCCTTGATCATTCCTTCATGTGCTTCTGCCTCTCACTTCTAAGCTTGGTTAGCTATCTCTTCTTCCTCTACTGCTCCCCCACCTCCTCTGACTGTACGGTACTTGATTGCATCTCTACTAATATCGACAGGGCCATTTCTTCTCATCCATCTGCCCATATATTTGTGTTTGGCGATTTTAACGCCCACCACACCAAGTGGCTTGAAAACTCAGCCACCGACCTTTCAATAACCCAAGCTTTAACACAAGTGGTGGACTTCCCCACACGTTTCTCTAAAAACCCTAATGGAAGGGACTCTTTACTCGACCTTTGCTTTACCTCCATCCCAGACTCCTGCACTATCAGGCAACTCTGCCCCCTCGGAAACTCTGACCACGCCGTAGTCTCCATCAACATCTCAATCTGCACTAACTCTACCCAAGAAAACCAGACCAGCAGAATATCATACTGCTACCAAAGAGCAGACTGGGACTTGTTCAGAGACTTCCTCTGCGACGTCCCCTGGAACAATGTCTTCGATCTTCCTGTCGAAGACTGTGCCTCCGAGGTCTCCTCTTGGGTTAAGGCTGGCATTGATGCTTTTATCCCGGCCAGGAAATTCCAACTAAAACCAAATTCGTCCCCCTGGTTCTCACCCGCTTGCTCGGCCGCCATTGCCCACCGGAACCATTTCTTCCGGCTCTATCAAAGCTGCTACCAGAATTAGGCAATGCATAGCATCCTCTAAGTTTGGTTCCAAAGATTACTGGCATCTCTGCAAAAGTGTACTCAGCAGGAACAAGACTTCAATACCCCCACTAATCAATGAGTTTGAAGTTCTCACCTACTCAGCGGACAAAGCTGAATGCTTTGCCCGTAGATTCTCAACCAATTCGACACTGGACTCGTTAGGAATACCTACACCTGACTTCCCACCCAGAACTAAGACTCAACTAAATAACATCCACATTACACCCTCGCTGGTCGCCAAGATAATTGCACAACTTGACCCACACAAAGCGAGCGGCGGTGACGGAATCCCAGTCATAGTACTGAAGAAATGTGCCCCAGAACTCTCCTCTGTCCTCTCTAAACTCTATAACCTCTGCCTATCTGCTTCCTGCTTTCCTGCCTGTTGGAAGTCCTCCTGCGTAGTACCTATATTTAAGAATTCTGGCGAACCCTCGGACCCCGCCAATTACCATCCTATTAGTCTCCTTCCGATCTTTGGCAAAGTTTTCGAAGCCATTATCAACACCGAGGTGATTCAGCATCTCACGGCCAACAGGCTTCTCTCTGACAAACAGTATGGGTTTCGCTTCACCAGGTCTACTGCTGATATGCTAACGACCATTACCGAGTACATATACCAGGCACTCGACAAGAATGGTGAAGCCCGAACTTTTGCCTTGGATATCTCCAAAGCGTTCGACAGGGTCTGGCATGCTGGCCTCTTGTGCAAACTGCGGAGCTACGGGATAACTGGACATCTGTTTGACCTCATCCTGTCTTTCCTCTCTAACCGCACATTGAAGGTGGTATTAAATGGGCATGCCTCCCAAAACTACCATACGAACACGATGACACAACAATCTACTCTCGCATTGATCAAAAACCAGGTGTGAACGACAAAGTGAACCTTGCTGCCGTACTTGAAAGGGACCTCCAATCCATAGTGGCTGGTAAATTTCAATGCCTCTAAAACGAATCTGTTATCAACTAACCACCATAGACAATCGCATCTACCTCCCATTAGCATGGGACAGGCTAGCATCCCAGAGAGTAAAATACTACGCCTCCTTGGCCTTACACTTTCGGCGGACCTCAAATGAAATGACTATATCGAATCCATTGCCAAATCTGCTGCTATAAAAGTCGGCTCTCTGTGCAGGGCCCGGAAGTTTTTCCCACCTGAATCTATTCTGCACATATACAAATCTACCATCCGCCCGTGTATTGAATATTGCTGCCATATCTGGTCGGGTGCCCCTGCTGCTCTCCTTGGGCTTCTTGACAAAATACAAAGGAGGATCTGTAACGTGGTTGATACTGACTTGGCAGACTGGCTGCAACCACTCTCTCACCGGCATGATGTGGCTTCCCTGTGCCTCTTCTACAAGTACTTTCATGGCTTCTGCTCTGATGAGCTTAGATCACTGGTGCCGCCTAAGCACGAATTTACATGAGATACTAGATTAGCAACTAGGTCCCACCCTTTTACAGTTAAACAAATAAGATGTAACTGTAAATTCTACTCCAACAGCTTCTTTTCTCATGCTTCCCGCCTGTGGAACTCCCTTCCACAACTCTGCTTTCCCGACAGCTACAATCTCCAGGTGTTTAAATGTAGAGTCAATAGACACCTCCTATCACACTAACTCCTAATTATTCTCAGAACACTCTCATCTACCCAACCCTCATTCTCGGTATCCTTACCCGCCTATCACCCACCCTCTGACATTTCCTATATTTAATCATCCTTTCTCCACTCTATGTAGCCCCCTGCGCAGTAGTGGCAGTGACATGCCTTGCTCAGGGTGAAACGCTTATAAAAAAAACAAAAAACCAACACGTCTTCCAATCTGACTTATTTAAGAATTAGAAGTTATACCACTCTTAAGAACATTAGATATACAGACAACACAGTGCTGACAGCAGATACAGAAATAAAACTTATAGAAATACCTCCAGAAACTAGTAAAGAAAAACAAAAAACTGAACATAAATTGCAAGAAAACAATGCATTATTGTTAGCAAAAGTAACAGCCTAACATGTAAATTATAAACTGCAGATACCAAAATCAAGTACAAAAATTTGAATATATGAGAAATGTTTCAGTCAAGAACAGAAAATATGACACCAAAACTGAAATAGAAAAAGGTGCCTTTCAAAAGTTAAGCAAAATGTTAAGAAAGAAGAAAATTTCATTAGAAAGAGAAGAAAAAGACTACTTAACAGTTATGTAATATCAGTCCTAATATATGCCAGTGGATGCTGGACAATCTCATCATTGATGATAAAAGATTTGAGGCAACAAATGTGATTCTACAGAAGGATGCTGAGAATACCATGAACCAAGCATGTGAGCAAAAATGAAATTTTAGAGAAAATGAAAACAAAAAAATGCATGCTTAACATCAGAAAGAGACAGTTGAAATTTCTAGAGTACATGAGGAAAGAGAGCTTTGAAATTTGGACATTCACATGGCGGATGTGGTAAAGAAAAAACAATGCATAACCTACCTAACGAGCATGTATATATGCATGGTAGAAGAGGGATTAAGGGAGAAAGAGAGTGAAAAGACAAAATTTATTAAGAGCTATAAAGGACAAAAAGTTATGGAGAGCCATGATCACCCATGTCCTAAGGAGACATAACACATAGAAGAAGGAGCTAATAGATGCTACTAAAGTTTTCAGTATATTAGTCAGTTACATGCCATACATGAAACACGTTTGGGCAATCATGTCTCGAAAGAGACATGACTGACTGGGCAGAAGATTATTTCACAGTAGGTTGCTATTGCTTTCTGTGGTAGACTGGTTGCTAGCCAAGGCTATAGAACTCAATTTGTTATTTAACCCATAACTGGAAGGAAGAGACAGATTAATACCTTTCCCAAGGGTATTTGTGCATAAGTGAACGCAATGAATTCAACTGGAATTCAAACTACTTGTATAAATATTTCAGGTGTATTTCAGCTTCTAATATCTATTTAATAAAATTAGAAATATTTATGTTAACTTAGTTGTGGGGGGTGATTTTGTTATGTAGCTCATAGTGTATTAATCATATTGTAATAAGTTATAGTAGTATAGATATTCATCGTTGATTTTTTTTTTCTAAATATTAGCACAGATCACAAGAAAGATTATATCTTGTTTCTCTTTTGTATTTAAGTTATTGAATGAAGGAAATTGCAAAAATACTGAACAGAAATCAGAGAACAATAGAAAATTAAAGTTAAGAAAAAAATATTGTATTTTAACAATATCACAAAAGGATATTCGAGCAAAATTAAAGGAAAGTAATAAGAAAATATTTAAAAAGCTGGTGTTGTGAATGTAAATAAAAGATAATATTCACAACATTATCTAAAGATATTGATTCAATCAATATCTTTAGATTCTTCTTCTCCTATGTGCCTTGTCCCTTCAGGACGTAGGCGATCATGGCCTTCCACATTTCTTTATCCCTGGTGGCTCTGAGCACGCCTTCTCTTGTTGCACCGTGCAATCCTCGTTCCATCATCCACCTGATTAGGTCCTTCAAATATGTTATCCATTGCTTTCCTCTGTCTCTTTTTCCCTCTATCTTGCCTGTTAGTATCAGATTCTCCAAGCCCTCCTTTCTCATTGTGTGTCCCAGGAACTTCAGCTGTCTCTTCCTGATGCTAAGTATTAATTTCCTTTTTGTTTCCATCATTTCCAAGACCTCATCATTGTTCACATGCTCGATCCATGAGATTCACAGCATCCTTCTGTAGAACCACATTTCAGTTGCTTCAAGTTTTTCCTTCATCTTTGATGATATTGTCCAGCATTCACTGCCATATTGAAGGACGGACATCATGTAGCAATCCAGTACTCTCTTCCTAGTTTCTAGCAAAATTGTCCTGTTTTTTAATACCTTACTCAACTTCTGGAATGCTTCCTTCGCCATGCCAATTCGCCTTTGGATGTCTGTGTCGCACTTTCTGTCTTCTGTGATAACACTTCCCAAGTATTTAAGTCTTTAGATAAGGTTTTGAAGATTCTAGCTTTTTTCATTTTTTATGACTTATCAACCATTTGCATGATTTTTTTTATAGCCAGCAAATATTTTTGGATTTTAAGAAATCTTTGGAGATAGAATTGATCCCCAACTTTATATTCAAAAATATGTCACAGATCCCTTACTTTGTGACCACAGTAGTTTCTGGAAATTTATATTTCAGAGAATCTAAATAAATTTAAAAGATATGCTTACATATATAGTATTTGATTGGTTGACTGACTTACCAACCCTTTGCAGGTTATTTAAAACCAGAAAATATTTTTAGATTGTAAGAATTTTTTTGGAGATGATAATAGCTTAGTGATACAAATCTTACTAATTAACCCATCGAAGGGGAAGAAGAGGTGGATTTGTATATTTCCCAAGGATATTTGCATGTAAGTGAATGTAGGAAACTCAAGAGGAATTGGAACTGGGCTCACCATTTAACAATTTCAAGTTCTTATCCTTTACACCACCTTCACATTCAGGTGAAGAAGTACATGAAAACATTTCTCAATGGTCATTTTTAGTGATGCTTAGTTCTTCATGAAATAGTCAACCAACTCAAATTGTATGAGAAGGAGGAGTTAAAGTAATGTTTTGTCTAGTATTGGAGATAATAAAACTATAGGTCACTTAAAATTTGATGATGGCTTCAAGATAAATCTTGTCCTAGAATTTGAACTGTATAGGTTATAACCAAGAAACTTTAAGAAAAGGGTATATTTATATAAGTAAATGCTTCTTCATATTCTGTATAGTTGGCAAAAAAAAAAAAAAGAAGTCCAGAGATATTAAATTAATAGAATGGTTCATAGCTTCTCAAGATATTAATTTCATAGAAAACTTGTTGTCAACTATTAAAATAGATGTATAATAAAATCGAAAACAATATTCAAGCAAAGATCTCTGGCAAACAATAAAGCTTTTGTAGGTAATGTTAGTCACAAACAATAGAAAAGTTAATTCTATCAATGAAAGAAAGACTGATGAATGTTATAGAATGTGAAAGAGCCAAGGCTAAACTTGCAAGTACATATAAACATGTTTAGTAAGAGAAAAATTTATTTGGGTTTAAGAGATGTAGACTTATTCCAATATGCATTCCTAGAGCCTATATTTCTTAACTTTATTTATGAATAAAAGTTTAAGACACAGTTTGCATAATTGTTATAGAGTAAATAACACTCCCCCAGTGACACAAAAAGACTAGTCAAGATACTTAAAGAACTACAGTGATTTGAAAAAATTCTTGTTGAAGTCAGTCTAGTGTATATCTAACAGACATCATGGCAAGTAGCTTAAGCAAGACTTAATAATATAAGTGCTAAAAAGTGAGTTATAACAATAACAGAACCTGACATATTGCAAACAAAATATTATAAGCTGAAACTTACTATAAACTAATATGACTAATATATCATGTAAAACATCCACCAACTTTGTTTAGCAATTGATTAATATGTAATAATATTTAACCTTTTTGTATTTTGTACTTTCCATCCTTATTCACTTCATGTCCATACTGGTCCAAATAAGCTCTCATCATTTCCAGATAAGTTATATGCACGTAACTGTATCACTTTCCCTATAATGTTCCACATTTAACAGTATTTTGCGAACAGGTTTCTGCGCATTTTCTGTGCATATGAGCATATCGTTTCTCTTATATTTGTCCCTTTTCCCTGTGCAAACAAACCATTTATCAATGTTTGTATTTGCTTTATTGAATCAGTCAATATCTATCAACTTTTAGATGACTTTTTATGGCCATGTATTTTCTCTACCAAACAACTGTCTCTCTTGTAAATCAATTGCTATGCAAAAAAAAAAACAAAAAAAACACAGAAAAAATTAAAAATGACTAATATTTTTTATTAAATGCATTTTCCATGATTAGCTGGTTCAAGTTTGATTTCCTTCCTAACTTTAAAAAGACTATCATAGTAAATATACAACCTGAGCCCAACAGTGATGTCACATACCATAAATCCATCATAAAAATTCAGGATGCAAAATTATTAAATACTTCATACTTCAATGCATGAATATAACAAATTTAGTATAGGAGATAAAGAAATGGAACTTAAAATAGACTGTACTTGGGATAGTTTCACACAACACTGCTAGTTGCTACAAAACCAAAACATTAATCTAAAACTTGAGTTATATTCTTAAATAACCTTGTCAGATGGAAGCTTTCATGTAAATGTCATGCATGGTGTCAAACTCCTTCAGAAATATCTAAACTGTCAGTTGTATACAATCAGTTTATAAGGTCAAGGAATAAAATTGGCTTTGAAGAAATGAATACTGTAGGTCTTAGTGAGAACCATCTTTTAAACTTCGTGGACTTGTGCTAAAGAATCATAAAAAACTGTACCAATTAATAGAAAACAAATCACTTGAGGATGTTCAGGAACAGGAATGACTAAAATGAATAGCACATGTAACTTGAAGAGAAAATTATGAAAATCAAGATGTTGACAAGTGGAGTAGATAGACTTAACTATCACCCGGTTCACACTCCACCCACGTCTTTTGAACTGGTGAAGAGGCTCATCCCTTGTTTCCTGTTTAGGATGTTGTTCCCGGCTTTCTTTTTTTATTTTTTTTATTTTTTTCCCCAATCTTTTTTCACTTTTTGTTTTTTTTCTCTTTTTTTTTTGTTCTCAATTGGAGTAGATAGACTTAACTATCACCCGGTTCACACTCCACCCATGTCTATTGAACAGGTGAAGAGGCTCATCCCTTGTTTCCTGTTTAGGATGTGGTTCCCGGCTTTCTCTTTTCCAATCATTCTACTCTTAAGTAGCCCCATGCGCATCAGTGGCGTCACTGCCTTGCTTGGGGTGATATGATTAAAAAAAAAATAATTTCACACTACCTCAAACAACAGGTTAGGAAGGAAACCATCAGTAATATTGAAAAGAGTAAAACCAATAACTACATTTGAGAGACATTTTCCTGAAAAGAATTTTTAATAGAGATTTTATAAACTTCAACCAACAGTAACACTAGCTGCTTGATCAATGAACGTTAAATGGTTCCTTATAAAGAAATGGCTAATATTACCATTAACATTATCCAAATGCCCTCTAAATTGCTGGCCATGCATTTTAATATATGTATACATTAACTCTTAGACAAAGTAATGAAAGAAAGCAAGAAGAAAGATCTGTCAACTAAGAATACATAGTTGACAGTAAAGGAGTCATCCTAAAGTGTGAGCTACATAAAGGGGGAAGTCAAAATGAAGCCTTCTAGAAACTAAGCAGAGTATGAAGAGACAGGAAAATGTCTTTATAAACAAAGCAAACATTCCAAAACAGATACTTTATATCTAACCTCCTATATATGCTGAACAGTCTCCTCACTAATAATGTTTAACAGACAGATGTGATTCTATCAATAAGGGTTGAGAAGACAATAGGCAGAACATGTAAATAATAAGAAAGTTTTAAGACTAGGAACAACAAAAAGACTGACACTTCTCATCAAGAAATGGCACCGGAAATTTCTGAGAGAAAATTAAGAAAGAGAGCTTGGAAAATTTAACTCACATTTTGAAGGCAAGAAAAGCAGGTGGAAACAGCAAGTAACCTTTTTATAGGCTGCAGCCCCTCAGGATGTATGCGATAATGGCCCTCCACAACTTTTGTAGCTCTAAACAATTTTTGTCTTTTTGTTGTTTCTCCTAAACACTGTTTTACTATCCATTTACTCATGCTCATCAAGTGTGTTATGCACTGTTTTCCTCAGTCTGTTTTGTGGGTATCAGATTTACCAAGCTTGCTTTCCTCTTTACGCTCCCTAGAAATTTCAACGGTTTCTTTCTCATGTTGAGTATAAGTTTCTTTTTCATTTCCTCTAAAACTTTGCCAGATGCTGGGATCACCTCCCCAGATTGAATTTCCTGACTAATTGACTATTTTTGTTTTTTAATAAATGTTCAATAGACTTATCTCAGTTACTGATTTTAGAGTTTCATATATAATTGCCCTTCTGGGTCAGTCAGTTAAGTGCCATATGTGATACACGCTTTGGGCAATCATGTCTCGAAAGAGACATGACTGACTGGGCAGAAGATTATCCCGCAGTAGGTTGCCATTGTTTTCTGCAGTAGACTGGTTGCCGACTAAGGTTATAGAACCCAATCTGTCCTATTATTTAACCCATAACTGGGTATATGTGCGTAAGTGATTGCAAGAAATTCAAATGGAATTTGAACTCGGCTCCCCGATTTGTCGTTCTGAGTCAATATTGACTGCTGGGTCACATGTTCATACACATGTGAATCATACACATATACAGACACACATATAGGGTGTGGAGACAGAAATCAATTCTACAAGGTGACTGTTAGTTTCACATATCATTGTGATCAAATTATCAATTCCTATATCTGCAAATGCTCTACCACTGATGTTAAGAACTCTTACATTAAAAATGTAACAATCTTAAATACTAATATTTGATAATATATGAAAGTAAAATAGAATTTAAAAAATCAAAAATCAAAAAACACACTAAGGTCAATAGAGAGTGTTTCATGCCATCTTCAGAACATGAAGATTCAACTTGGTTGCCATTTTGGCTGTTGTATGCTCCAGCTAAATTCAGGTGCTAGGAATTTAAAACTGAACCCTTTATTACGAGATAATGATATACTGGGGTATATCATTCTCATTCCTTGTGCAAAGCCCCTTTTGGTAGTCATGAGTTATCTCTCTCTGACTTGACCCAAAGTGTTGTCAGTTTGATACAGACTACAGTAATGGTTATCTAATTCAATTCTAAGTTACTTGTTCACCACTGCTGTAGCCTGGCATTGAACTCACAACTCTTCGGGTTAAGTCACTGGAACTAACCAATGCCTATATCTACTGGGCCATGTATCCTTAAAGACAAGAACAACTGAATTTCTGGGACTTATAAACCTAATGTTCAGTAAGCATTTTTTATCAGAGTTCATATTGCAATTTTTTGATGTTAATGGCTTTCTCTAGAATCTCTAATATCAAAAATTGCAATATGAACTCTGGTAAAAAATGGTTTCTGATAAAAACTTATAAGTTCTAGAAATTCAGTTTTTCTTGTCCTTAAGGATACATGGCCCAGTAGATATAGTCATTGGTTAGTTCCAGTGACTTGACCCAAAGAGTTGTGAGTTCAATACCAGGCTAGAGTGGTGGTGAATAAGTTAGAGGGTGATAACTCATGACTACCAAAAGAAGCTTTGCACAAGGAATGAGAATGATATACCACTGTGATTGTAATAAAGGGGTTCGGTTCAAAATCTCTAGCACATGAAGAAGGCTGTAGCGTATAATAGCCAAAACATCATACAAATGGCAACCAAGATGAGGACAATAGCCTGAATAGTGTAAATACTACCTCATCTCAGAAACAGTATAGCCCGGCGTTGCTCGGATGTAATGAAAGCTTTAAAACTAATCCATGGTCCTGGAGCTCAGACTCTTTGGACATTGGCACGAAAGACTTAAAAAGCAATAGTTGTTTCTAGTTAAAGCGAAACTGTAGACTGAAAGAAAAATGAATGGATGCAAGTCAAATTTTGAAGTTTGGTGAGAATTGGATAAAAATTGTGGATTTGTATAAAGGACATACAGACAGATAAACAGACACACACACAGATATCTTGCCTTTTATATATACATATTATTGATTTTCTGCACTATTGTAAGAACTGCAACCTTGAAACTTCTGAATATTGTTTCTTATGTCTTTGTCTATGAGTGTATTAAATTTGATTAAAATCTGACCACTCCTTCTATAACCCGATTTTTTCAATTATCAATTTTTGATATTTATCGGGGTTACCTCAACTCAAGAACAATCACAGATGCTTATAGTACAACTGTGTAAAGTCTATAGGTAATGGGGACACACACAGACAAAGTTCCATTTATAAATAAGTTTAGATACAGAGTCAACTGATGTTATTATGGAAGGGGACTCTCCTAAACAATAAAATCTCTACCCTTTCTCACCAACTTTCATTCATACAGGTACTGACAGTCAAGTGTCATATGTGATACATGCTTGAGTAATCATGTCTCTTTCAATCAATGACTGACTAGGCAGATGATTTTCCTGCTGTAGGTTGCCATTTTTTTCTGTGGTAGACTGATTGCCAACCAAGGCTATAGAATCCAATCTGTTTTTGCTATTCAATTCATAGCTGGATATAGAAGACATGGATTCATACCTTTCCCAGGGTTATTTGTAGATAGGTAAATTAAACTGGAATTCAAACTCCAGTTTCTCATTCTGAGCTGATATCCATTATATCAGGTACAGTAAAATCAAATTAAGTTTTCATTTATATTTTATCTGATTAATATTGTGTTTATCTTTTTTTTGCAATAGAGTTAATTATTTTCATTGGTTTATGTATAAACTTGTACATAAAGTCCTGTTTTAAAAATCTAAATAAGCAATCATCTAGAGTGCAAGAATAGATTAACCCATTTTACATTAATTCTTAGGGGTGTGGGGAATAGTTTCCATTTACAAGCATTTTGGGTTACAAATGGCTTTCAGAAATTAATTAAATTTGGTAGTCAATTTTCCATTGTAATTCTAATTTGGATAATTTACAATAGGTTCATTGGTGATAGCTGAGTGTTTGTTAAATCATTAATGTGTTCAGTCCTATAGCCAAGAGATTCTTGCTATTCAAGAAGCCTCACCCAGATTTATACGTAAAAATCATAGAGACTTTGTGTAGATATTTTATAGACCCACAACAAAGAAAAAGGCAAAAAAGTTTTTTAAATATAAAATTATTTTTATTTTCATGTTTTTCTAACTAAATTTTACTCAGAGTGCATGTGTGTGAAAAGAAAGGCAAGGGAGGACATGAGAAGGAAAGTGTAAGTGTCACGTAGCTTGATGTGGAAGACAGGGAATCTTTTTGAAGGTGCTGTCATGAACTGATGATACATATATCCATCTCCTTACTGTTTTGTCTGGTCTAGAAGCTTTGCTTAAATGTTTATATCAAAGGGATCACAAAGCATGTTTTATTGTCAGTGAGAGTATGACCCACTGGTTAAAAAATAAATATTTATTTTCAAGGGGCTTATTTATTAACTCCATGGCTGCGTAAATCCTCCAACTTGGAAATCAATTTTTGTCAATTGGTGTTTGCTTGTATTGGTATTTATTTCCATCTTCGCTACACACACACACACACACACACACACATATATATATATGCTTCAGAGATTTTTTTCTCTGTAGACAGAAGGAGTCATTTTCCAGACCTTATTATTATCAATCTTTGATAATTATAAATTTAATATAAACATAGAAAAATAACAAATGCAGAATTTTATTTTATTTTCTGTGCATAATTTTAACATCATGAACAGACATTTGAGGTTTTTAGGGCACATAACGAGAAAGATGGGCTATGAAAATCTGATATTCACAGGACAGATTGAAGGCAAGAGAGTTAGAGAAAAACAGCACATGACATACTTGGTGAATGGATGGCAGAACAGGGTTTGGAAGAAATTTATTAGGAGCTACAAGGGATAGGAAGTTGTAGAGAGCCATGATCACTTACATCTTGAGTGGACACAGCACATAAAAAAGGGTTAGGAATTAACACCAGTTAAGTTTTTTGCTTTTCTTTTCATGTGCTTATTTTTTTCAATTTACTTTTTTTACCCTATGTACATAATTTCACTGTTGTCCTCATCTTTGTTGCCATATTCACAATGTTTTAGTCATAGCATATGTGCTGATTACTTAAGTTTTCATATTAAACAATCATATGTTAGGCCACAAAAATCTCTCAAATCAGCCAAACATAGAAATGAATACAATATGGGCACTACTAAAACAGAGTGGTAGAAAAAAAATACAGTAACAACAACAATAAAATTCTAATATGAGCTTTGGCAAAAAGAAAGGATTACTGAGACATTAGTGTGTGAATTTTTGGGACTTACAAACCTAATGTTCTCAAAGCCACATGAATAGCTCAGTGAATAAAAGCACTGATACCTGGCTACAGCAGAGGTGAACAAGAGAGGAGAGTTGAGTTAAAGGGAGGGAATTGATACCGAGACGTCTGGAAGAGGAATGGCATGTGGAACTAGAACAATCTACCCAGGTGGATGAATTAAAAGATTCAGTTTGAAATTTCAATCACTTGAAGAATGCCGGAGTGTACAATGGTTGAAACATCACAAAGATGAAGACAGCAGTCCAAATGATGCAAATAATTACAATACTACATCTCAGAAATATAGACAAATACTTTTTTTACAGTAGCTATAAAGTTTAGTATTCTTTCTCATTTTTAATATGTCTGTTTTTATTGAAATTATTAAAATATAATTTTCCATGTTATATACTTGCAAAAATACTCCAATATTTTTTAAATCAAAAATACCAAAACACATATTTGAATTTAAGAAATATTTTCTAGACTTACAAAAAATACAAAAAAATAACAAAACTGTTTAATGAACATTTTTAACAAGTTCTTTAAGAAAGTATAAAATATAATTGTTTCTTGATAAAAAAATTTTCATTTTTAGATGCTTTTCATGTTCTTTCTTTTGTGTATAGATATATAGGGGCTATCAACTTATATTGTGAACAAATTTTAATAAAAGCATTATGAGAATTTGAGATAAAAAAATGAAGAATTAAAGAGAAAAATCCACAATAAAGAAAAAATTTTCCCAGAAAATTTCTGCCAATTATTTATTAGAGTTTTTTTTTTTCAGACTAAGTTTTTCTGTCTGGAATGTTTGGAAAATTTGAAAATTTTTATAATGTTATAAAAAAATCTATTATAAGGCTTTATGCATACAATATTTTTGATAAGTTTGTTAGTATTTTCAAAACACTACCATAAAATAATATACACAAGTGGCAAGAATAATGAAAAGAGTGTTGGTTTGATTTTGAACTAAGACATGAAGAACTGTGTCTTAGGGTACTGTCAGATAACTGAAAGAGTCCTTCTGGTCAAATTGAAAGGAAAGCTCTTCAACATTCTGGTTATAGTAGTGTATGCACCAACAACACAAAGTACTGAGGTAAAAATCGAATCTTTTTACTTCAGACTGGATAAGCACCAAGGCTCAGTGTAAATTGCAAGAAATTAAAATTATCACAGAAGACCTGAATCGTAAAGTATGTAAGGAGAGGAAAGGGGTAACTGATGGCAACTTTGGATTAGGAAACTGCAACAACCAAGAAGAATGGGTCCAGTGGTGCATAGGAAATGACCAGGTAATAACCAACACCTGGTTTCAAGAACACCCAAGATGATTGTGGACATGGAGAAGCCTAGAAGGTGACACACAAAAAAATTGATTATATAACAATAAACAGGAAAATAAGGAATGCAGATGTTCATTGTAAAACTTATCTAAGGGCTGACTGTGGAAGTGACCACCTCCCGGTTATATGCAAATTAAGGGTGTAACTGTGGAGAATAAAGAAACCTAGTGCAGCACCCAGATTGTAATACAACATACTCATGAATGACCTCAGCCTGCAGGAAAAGTACATGGATAGTGGGGAAAAAAATATACGAAGGACAAATTGGAAATAAAAACTCAAAATGAGATGCACTAAAAAAGCATTAGTGACATTGGCCAATGACATCATCCCAAAAGAAAACAGACATAGAAGAAAAAAAAAATGAGAGGATCATAGATGAGATTCTCAACATGATGAAAAGGAGACAGAAAATAATGCCATGACATGGAATGAAATACACAAAATTATACAAGAAAATAAGGAGACGGGTGAAAGAAGAATGGCTTAACAACAAATGCACAGAAATAGAGAGATTGAGCACAACCCATAAAGGAGACATGCATAAAAAGGTAAGGGAACCAATGGGACAAAAAACATGCTCCTCAATGTGATGTATAAAATCCAAGGATGGAACACTCATATCAGAGAAGGAGAAAATACTTCAGCAGTGGGAAGAATACATAGAAGATCTCTTCCATGACAAGAGAGAGCAACTGAAAATACACATAAATACTGACTGACCAGAAATATTAAAATCCAAATTGAAAGCTGCACTGACCAAATTGAAACAAAGCAGCTGGACCAGATGACATTGTAGTAGAGTTCCTGGCAGCCTTAGAGGGTTTTATCATAGACAAAATCACAGAAATTATAAATGAAATCTACAACAGTGGTGAAATCCTGGAAGACCTAAGCAGATCAATTTTTATAGCACTGCCTAAGAAGCCAGGTGCAAATGAATGGTAACTTCACAAAACAATCAGCTTAATGAGTTATGTAACAAAACTCATCATTTAAATTCTGATGAATAGAGTGTGCAGCAGAATCAGACCAGAAATAAGATAAGAACAGAGCAGATTCATTAAGGACACTGGAACAAAGAACGCAATAATCATGCTTGAAATGCAGAAAGATGTGTACCTGTGTTTTATTGACTATGCAAAGGTATTTGACAAAGTACGCCACAAATATCTGATAGAGATGCATAGCAGCCTTCACATATTCAGGAAGGCCCTTAGAGTAATAAAGAACCTGTACTAGCAGCAAACTGCTTGTATATGAACAGAAAATGAGTTCAGCAGATATCCAAGAATAGAACCCTGTCATAGACCCCTCTATGACAGGGATGTATAATCACCAGATCTATTCAACCTAAACAGCAAAACAATTTTTAGAGCTTTGGAGGTCCTACCAGGATTTGTCATTGGCAGCTGCAATCTGAACAATATAAGATACTCAGATGATACTGTGTTGATTGCAGACATGGAAAGGGAACTACATAACCTCCTACATTTATAGGATACAAATTCTATATCATCCAACACACAAAGTAAAATTGAACATGTGCAAAAGTGGACCAAAATGACTAAAAATATTTTGAAAAAACCCAGACCAAGGCAAATTTCACAAGTCAGTGTAAAAAGCAAAATTCTGTATCCTAATTGGATAGGAAATCCAAAATTGGTATATGATGTCAGTCAAGCGCTTTTCACACCTAAAGAAGAAAACATCATTTGGATCCAGTCACATAAAAAATCCACTACTTAAACCACGTTCGGTGACTGGTCAAACTCAGTCCAGCATGGGAGCAGTTAGCTGACGGACCTTGTGGCAATGTAACAAAAGAAATTCCAAGAAGCTGATCTGGAAGTAAGGGTGCGTCACAGATTCAGTCAACCTTTTCTTCCAATTTTCCTTTTTATTCATTTTCATTTCACGCCACCAAAGAGAGCAACAACAACAGGACATGCTAAGTACAATTTTGTTGCTGTTTTACCTTCTCTTTCACCCTGTCAACAACCTACCAAAAAACACCCCTTTCTATTGTTGTGTACCATTGCTGGTTATTGACAGTATTATTATTACAACTGTAAGGTGTAATCAAGCAATAGAAATAAGATGAAAGAAAGACCAGTCAAAAATATAATACTGACAATGCTTTATTTAAGAAATTCAGGCAAGATTGCACAAACAATATAGTTTGAAATTTTAAAAGTTTTATTTCTTTTTTTATGAATGTGATTACTATCTATGCTATTTTTTTATGAATGTGATTATTATTTTTTCAAAATTCATGGTAATTACCTTTATTCACAACCCAACTGTCCATCCACCAAAATAATCCTGTGCCTTATATCCTGATGATTTTGCATGGTTTTTGTCTTTTAGGAAAAACAAAAGGAAAGACTACGTTATATGATGCTAGCAATTGTGTTTTCTGTCATACATGTCAGTATAGTAAAAATAATTGTTATTGGATTTGATAAATTCTCAAAAATTTTAGTGTTTAAAAAAATTATTTTCTTCAAGTTTCAAATTTATTTCTTGGAATCAAGGTTGAAATATACAAACAGGAACCAATTCTTGGATAAATTGCTTGGTTGATATTTCTAGCAGTCTTTTACCCTATTTGCAATTTGTAAAAAGTAATTTGCAAAAGTCTTTCTGACCATTTTGCTAATAGGTTAATTACTCCAACCTGTAAAGAATAAAAAAAGAAATATAATTTGTAAATGGATATATATTTTAGTAAATGGATGGCTGTTCATTTCCAGATATACTCATCTACTAAGATAACTAATCCCCATTGCAGATACCAGTTCAGGCATATTTTTGTTTATTCAAGATCTACATAGGCAATCTGTGGTTTATACTGCTACTATCCTAAAAGAACCTTACAGTTTTTGAGAGAGAGAGTATAATTTGGTATAAGCAACAATTTTGAACATGGCCAGTACACTCAAATCCTCAGTCATGATTACTTGTGTCTTGCATAATCATTGATGAATTCCAAACAGTTCTAACTACCAAAGTTTTGTTGACAAGGCCTGGGTCAACCTGTGGTATGCTGCCACATGTTGGGTTCCTATCCTCAGGCAAATATTATCAAAAAGTCACCTGATAAATCTACCATGATAGAATTTGGATTTGAGTATCATGGTCAAAATGTTAGCATTTTATCCTCTCAACAAACACCTACTACATACTCTATAAAATGATATAGAATGGACTTAATTGTTGTAAAGTATGCTGTTTGTTCTTTGTATAAATGGCAATGTACTAGTATACTTGTTTTTTATCCTAAAAACTTTCACCATCTGAGTTTGAATATTAGGTTCCGTTTCACTTATTTTGTTTTGACACATCAACCTCATTGAGATATTTAATGCTGACAAGGTTTTTAGGATAGGTTTAATAATAAGATTTTTAATAATTACAAGATTTTTAGGATAGGTTTAATAAGATTTTTAATAATTACAAGATTTTTAGGATAGGTTTAATAGTTATAATAATTTATAACTGGTAATTTTTTTTTCAAAAATGTATTGTGGGTATTTTTACTCTAAAAATCTATTTTTATACTTTCATATTATTTTGACCCAAGTTTCAGGGTTAACTATTTGCCCATAGCAGGTGCTACCACCCTGGGTCAGGGTGAACCAGGAAACAACAGCAATTGAGAGAGAGTTCCACATTCCTCAAAATCTCCTTACTGCCAGATGTAGTTTATTGTCATATCCAGGATGACAGACATTATATATAAAGTTCCAAAATTGTACCATAGGATGATTCACATAACCTGATATATTAAAGGGTTAGTTATATTTGGTTTCCAAGCAATTATAGGTTCCTTCATGGGAAAGTTATATATAGACAATCAACACAAAGAGAGAATTAACAGAGGTCTTATCTACCCTAAGCATAGAAAAAAAGAGTGAGAAAAACCCACCCCTGTGGATTGAATAAAGTCTTTCTTAAGAAATTCCAAGGAAGTTACTGTTTATGGATAAAAATATGGGAACCAGTAATAATACCACCACAAATAAATATAAACTCAGGCCAGATTGAGAGGTTAAAGGTTAAAAGGTTATATTTTCTGCTTCAGATCAAACAAGCTATCTGTACTTTTTTTGGTAATCATGGCTCTACACAGATTCCTGTACTATGTAGATCTAAGCAATGTTTGTTCTCTTAATCCCTTCCAATGCATGGTCTGTCATTCATTTGCACAAGCTTGTTAGTCTGTAGTCTGGTTACTAATTGTTCCTTGCCTTTCTTGATTTCACTGTGTTCTTTGAGCTAAATTCTCCAATCCCATTTTCCTCAATTTGTCTGAGAATTTTCAACAATCTCTAAGTACAAGTGACCTTTTATTTTTTTAAAACTTCCTCGGTGCACACGTGTTCTATCCATGATATTCTCAGTATCCTTCTGTAGAACCACATTTCTGTTGTCTCAAGTCTCCTCTTTATCTGAGAAGAAATTGGCTAGGTTTCTTAATATTGTTTAGATTTTGGAAGGGAAACTTCACTACAATGATTTTATTGAACCAGTCTTCTTACTACCAATTGCCTTTGTACCATGGTTAATATTTATCATTTTTAATTGGAAAACTATACATTATGCTAGAAAAATGGCTATTATGAAACCTTATTCAATATCTAAATGGTTATAAAATGCCAACAACATTGTAAGTCAATCTGAAATTACCTAGGGTTGTAGAGATGAATAGTATCTGGAAAATGGTGGGATCTATATTAAAGAAATTTTAATATGTCTTAGTCTTATGTACCATGTCCCTTAAATCATGATTCTCCACAACTTCCTGCTCGTTTAGCTCTATTCTTTTAAATGATTTCACCACATACAAGGCAGTGAAGCCACAAAGATAAGGAGTGAATGAATGAGAAAAAATAGAAACATTATTAAGGAGTAACAAATATAGAAGAGTAATGAAGGAGGCAGTAGGTAACTATAAATATTGCATTTACCTTTTTGAAGATCAAAGTTAGCTGGAAATCATAGAGCTAGATGAAAGTTCCACGAGTAAGGCTTGCAAGAAAAGACTGTTAGCATAGAACTTAAGTTACACCTAGCCAGTTCAACTGTAAATTGATGAGACCTTATTACCAATCTAGTCAGTCAGTTAAGTGCCATACGTGATACATGCTTTGGGCGATCATGTCCCGAAAGAGACATGACTGACTGGGCAGAAGATTATCCTGCAGTAGGTTGCCATTACTTTCTGTGGTAGACTGGTTGTCAACCAAGACTATAGAACCCAATCTGCCCTGTTGCTTAACCCATAACTGGAGGAAAGAGATTAATATCTTTCCCAAGGGTATTTGCATGTAAGTGAATGCAAGAAATTCAACTGGAATTCAAACTTGGCTCCCCGATTTCTTGTTCCAAGCCGATAGCTACTGTATCACAAACTGTACTTATTCATAAAGTCTATATACCATAGCAGAGATTTCATCTGATCATTTACCATGCCAGTATTTATAGAAAAAATGGCAGTGGGAAAGCAACGCAAACCAAGTCAGGACTAATAATATTGTTGATTCTTTGGATTTTATCAAGAATCTTTAAATTTATAGCACAAGCACTGGTCCACATATTCAAAGATGAATGGTAAACTTATAAATGTGTAAGATAGAGTCTGGCAAAGAAGATTTTCTAGCACAACACAGTGAACCAATTTTCTTAATAGAAAGGGATTCTTGGTATGAGAAGAGGCAAAAAAGATTTTCTGCTGGAAGTTAGCATCAGCCATGCTGACTGGAAACAGATATTTAATAGTGTTATAACCTCATTAGGTTGTGTTGTAGCCTACACGGTTACTGAGGTGTTGGTATCACACGGTTGTATATCTTGGTCTTGATATATTCAGATAGTTACTTGTAATACGATTGATCAATGGTAGATTTATACTTGTGTCACTCAAGAGATTCATCATCTGCTGAACTCTGATTACTCGCTATTCGCTCAACACCTGAGACTTCTGCCTGGTGTTTATATAGTTATTGTCGTGGTCACCTGATTATCAGTAGAATAATCCATTTTCCTAGTAATATTCTTCATTTGGTGATCAGTGTCCAACCACATGTGTCAGCATTTAAACTTCTTTCTACATCACACCTACCCTTTTGAGCTGACTTTTTCTAGAATCAATCTTTTGGAGTCTATACCTTTAGGATGTGCGTTGTGGTACAATGGATATCGGCTCGGAACAAGAAACCGGGGAGCCGAGTTCAAATTCCAGTTCAATCCATTGTATTCACATACGTGCAAATACCCTTGGGAAAGGTATTAATCCGTCTATTCCTTCCAGTTATGGGTTAATAATAGGACAGATTGGGTTCTATAGCCTTGGTCGGCAACCAGTCTACTGCAGAAAGCAATGGCAACCTACTGCGGGATAATCTTCTGCCCAGTCAGTCATGTCTCTTTCGAGACATGATCGCCCAAGCGTGTATCACGTATAGCACTTAACTAACTGACCTTTAGGAACTCTATATTTTTTCTTTTAGGTATACAGTAGTTACTGTGAACACTGTTATCGCTTTCTCTTTAAACTTTGTTTTCACTTTTGTACATCATCCAAGACCTTCAGAAAAAAAACATCTGGGAAATTTCTTTTTAATTCCATTTTGAATCTCTCTGTTGTCATATTATTTGTGATTTTGATATTAATTTTGTTACAGAATGAATTGATTGGGAGGTCCCACACATTGGAACTGATGGCATTGCCCTAGTCAAACAAATTTTATTGTTTTTTAACATGTAAAGAACAGCTTTTTTAATTTCACCCACAAAATAAATATTACAGGGGAATTTGTCTAGAATTTTTAATATTTCACCTGGAACACCATGAGCAATTTTTGTTGCAGTTAACAGTCTAGGTTTAGCCAGTTTCCTCCCACTTTTTTTTTCATTGATAATTGTGATGTCAGACCCAGTATCCAGTTGTAGTTTAATTTTCTTGTTAATTGTAACAAACAAATTTTCTTTTTGTAGATTTCTCGATTGTAGTATTTATAATTTTTTTCTTTTGTGTGCCAACTTTATTCAATGCATTTACATTATTTACAAATTTCTTAATTTTTCTGCTCCATTTTTTTGATTTACAGTAATTTTATTATTCTACCACACTGATAAGATTTCTTATTTCTGAAAAAACAATCAGATTTAAAAATGTTTTTCTCCACATCCATGGCAGGTATTAGATGTTGAGTAAGATTTGTCATACTCTTTAATTCCTATTGAGGATGGTTTTCCATGTTTTTTACTTCTTTGTCAGGAGTTTCAAAATGTTTATATTTTTCATTGGATGGTTGGTCATTGTGGAATTTTATAATTATCTCTTTTCTCTATTCTTTCGGTGTTCAGCTTTAAATTTACCATGCGCTGACATTCTTCAGTAATATTTTGCAGAGTTATTTTTGAGTCTCTTTCATGTTTGGTTAAGATTCTTGATCTTATGCCTGCGTCCCACTTGATGTTAAACCTAGGACAAATATTAAACACTTAAGAGTCTGGACTTAATTCATCAAGCTTGAATTTTTTGGATTCCTTATGATTCCTGCATATGTGGCAAATTAATCTTCATTTTTTACTAAATTTAGGCAGTTCCACCTTGCATTGAATACTGATGTTTTTTGCACCAAAAGTATTCAATAATATGTTAATAATTTCTTTAAAGCTTATTTCTGCAGACTGTTTGGGTAGAATGTAATTAATATATTTTTTTGTGTTCACCTGGGCCCAACTTTCCCAAAAGTAGGCAGATTTTTTTTTTGTCTTTCTAGAGAGCACAATTTTTCTCAAAAATTTCTTTATATCTTCTATAGTATGTTTTGAAGGTGATACCATTCATATTTGAATTCATTTATTGAGTTTGTGATGGCATCTGGAATAAAAAAAAAATCGATCATTTTTGTCTGTTTTTTTTTTTCAGAAGTAAGTTAAAAAACATTTGTTGTTTCAACTGAAAGTTTTGTTCTTGTTAGTCCTTCTACTCTTGCAAGCATATTTCTTGTTGCTGTTTCTGCACTTCTAGCATATGTAGCTTAGTAGTTTTTGATTCTTCCATTACTATTTTGGTGAATGTTGTAATAATAATTCCAGTAGTAATTATATTTTTTTCTTTTATGTGAATCCGAATTTTGTTGCCAAACTGTAGTAATGTAGGTGAGAGAGAGAAGAAATACTTTTTCTTTTTAGTGTGGGTCCAAATTCTTGTCACCAATGTTGTATTGGTAAGAGAAAAAAATGTTTCTTGTCTGTGTAAGTCCAAAATCTTCATCACCAATGTTGTATTGGTGAGAGAAAAAAATGTTTCTTGTCTGCGTAAGTCCAAAATCTTCATCACCAATGTTGTATTCTTGTTTGGTTGTGTTGTAGCCCACAAAGTTACTGAGGTGTTGGTATCACATGGTTGTATATCTTGGTATATTCAATTAGTTACTCGTATTACAATTGACCCACAGTAGATTCACACTTGGGTCACTCGATAGATTCATTATTCACTGAACTCCAATTATTCATTCTCGCTCATCGCTATTCACTCATCCCTCTAGACTTTTGTCTTGTGCTTATGTAGTTATTTCAGTGGTCACCTGATTGTCAGTGGAATAATTCATTTTCCTAGTATTATTCTTTATCTGGCAATCAGTGTTTAATTGCACACATCTGCATTTATACTTCTTTCTACATGACAGAGAATTTTCATTTCAAAGGTATTAGAATTGGCAAACCATTTCTTGCCCCAGTTAATAGCAGATTGTAAATTATTTTTTAGATCAGCTGCCAATTTGATCTTGTTAAACTGATCAGACTTACTATTGAGACAGGAGTTAATGGTTGTATTGTCAACATAAATATCAAGTTGAGAACTGTTGCCATGAGGAAGGTCATTGATGAAAATTAAGAACAAAGTTGGTCCAAGGATAGAGCCCAGGGGAGACACCTGCATTAAAATAGAAAGATCTAGAAGAGTGGCCATTCAGGAGAACTTTCATTTTGCGATTTGATAAGAAAAACTTAGTTAAAAAATTAATCCAAAAATGCCATAATCTTTTAACGTATGAAGAAAGACTGGTATACTGAACCCTGTTAAATGCTTTCAACATCTCCAGGGCCTGAGCTTCACCATTCTTATATAAAGCTTTATAGGCTCTTTCAACTATAATTTTTAATACATCAGCAGTTGTTCCAGAGAAGTGAAGGCCCTGCAATGCAAGTTGCTTAACCATTCAGAGTTGATTAGAATTGTTTGCCAAAAAGATGTAGAAGCCTGAAAGAAGAATCAGACAATTCACCTGAGTTCTTAAAAACTGAAACAACAACAACAGAACAGTATTTTCAACAGGCAGTAAGGCATTTATACAATTTAGAGAGAACAGGAGCCAGTTTTAAACACATAATAAATCTTGTCTTTTTCTTATTTCTCCTAAACTCTGTCCTACCATCCATTTACTCAAGCTCACTACGTTATGTGCTGCTTTCCTCTGTCCTCCAAACTGTTCTGTGGATATCAGATTTCCAAACCTTCTTTCCTCATCATGTGCCCTAGAAATTTCAGCTATCTCTTTCTAATGCTAAGTAGAAGTGTCCTTTTTGTTTCCATTTTCTCTAAAATTTGTTGCTTACGTGTTCAGTCCATCATATTTTCAGCATCCTTTTCTAGAACAAAATTTCTGTTGCTTCAAGTCTCTTGTTTCTGAGAATGTCCAGCATTCATTACCATATAGAAGGAATGATATTATAACATAGTTAAGTAACTCTTTTCTTTGTTTCTAAAGATTATTTTCTGCTTCTTAATACTTTGCTTATCTTTTGGAAGGCATCTTTCATTCTTTTAATGCACCTGCAGATTTCAATGTCAAATTTTCTGTTGTGTTAAAAGACTTCCTAGATATTTAAAATGTTGTTCTGGTTTGATTTTGGTGTATCCAATCTGTATGTTGGGCAGTTCGTTTTGCTAACAATCATGCATTTTGTCTTGATACTTAGTTCTTTCTTCTTGCTTTTCTTCACTACCTTCTGTAGAATTTAAATCTGAAACCTCTACAAAAATAGATTGTCTCCTTATAATTCATAAACCGTCATTTATTTGTTTATTTTTATCTAATCAATTGATCCAAATTTTCTCTAATCAATAATGACACATCTGTCCCCAGATGTTTCTCAAAACTGTGTTGATATAAATTGAGCAAACAAAGTTTGAAAAGTAGGAACCAACAATTTACTGAAGGAATAGAATGAAGATTATTTAGGAGGGGCAATTATTCCACATTTTTTCTCCTAGAAAAGAAGAATTGGTTTTCAGCTTTTGGTTAAAAGTTGCTTGAAAAAGGATGAAAATAGAAAATATGTTGCCTTTTATATTTTTGAATACACATTATTTCAGGTATTAGTACTGCAATATTTTTGCAATTTTGCTTCTTGTAGTTGAGTCACTAGTACAGCAGCAGTTGACTTAGAAGAGCAAAAGCTGTATTGCTTGTCTGAAAGGAGCCCCTGCTAAATACTTAACCAATTCAGAGTTGATTAGGACCTCTAGTTGTTTGCTAAAAAGTGATCGAAGGCCAATAGAAGGGTCAGATGGTTTAACTGAGTTCTTAAAGACTAGAACTACAGGAGATTTCCAATAGACATGAAAGCAAGAGGCAGCAGAGGATTTATTGTATAGTTCAGTGAGAACATTATCAAAATTATAAAGAACTAGTGCGCATGTGTATAAAGAATTTATATTTAAGTTGATATTCATATTACTTCAAACAGTTACCATTTGTGGAAACTTTGTACTTGAAATAGACAATTTAATGTTTAATAAATAAAAATATGTTATGTCTCTTGGTCCGTGCATTCAAGAGGTTCTAGTAAAAAATGTGTTTCTAGCAAAAATTGAACCTGTATCCTCCTTTATAGGGGAAACTATTATTTGATCTTACATAGTTTACCACTTAGCCTCAAAGAATGTCACAGTAATCAAAGCTCTATTTTCCCTTTTTAAAGCCTTATTTACTTAAAGAATGCCAGATCAGATGGTTTCCCCTAAAAAGGGGGACACACATTCAATTCCTGCTAGAGAGCACATTTTCTTTGCTTTTTCAAATGTACAGACCAACAGATGTAATTCCCACTGTTTAATGAATTAAAATTGGGCATCTATTGTAAATATGATGTTTCCTTTATAATAATG
>JBBBDQ010028509.1:0-14271 GCA_037127315.1 Ascarosepion bandense | reverse complement strand
ACAATCTTAACAGCCACAGATAGATCTTCTTCTGAGAACGGCTACTTCATAAAAGACCTCCGAGAAAATGCTTCCCCGGTCACTGCAATCTTGAGATCCACAAATTGATCTTCTTCTGAGAACGGCTACTTCATAAAAACCCTGCGAGAAAATGCCTCCGCGGTCACTGCAATCTTAAGATCCACAGATAGATCTTCTTCTGAGAACGGCTACTTCATAAAAGACCTCCGAGAAAATGCTTCCCCGGTCACTGCAATCTTAACAGCCACAGATAGATCTTCTTCAGAGAACGGCTACTTCATAAAAGACCTCCGAGAAAATGCTTCCCCGGTCACTGCAATCTTAACAGCCACAGATAGATCTTCTTCTGAGAACGGCTACTTCATAAAAGACCTCCGAGAAAATGCTTCCCCGGTCACTGCAATCTTGAGATCCACAAATTGATCTTCTTCTGAGAACGGCTACTTCATAAAAACCCTGCGAGAAAATGCCTCCGCGGTCACTGCAATCTTAATATCCACAAATAGATCTTCTTCTGAGAACGGCTACTTCATAAAAGACCTGCGAGAAAATGCCTCCGCGGTCACTGCAATCTTAAGATCCACAGATAGATCTTCTTCTGAGAACGGCTACTTCATAAAAGAACTCCGAGAAAATGCTTCCCCTGTCACTGCAATTTTAAGATCCACAAATAGATCTTCTTCTGAGAACGGCTACTTCATAAAAGACCTGCGAGAAAATGCCTCCGCGGTCACTGCAATCTTAAGATCCACAGATAGATCTTCTTCTGAGAACGGCTACTTCATAAAAGACCCCCGAGAAAATGCTTCCCCGGTCACTGCAATCTTAAGATCCACAGATAGATCTTCTTCTGAGAACGGCTACTTCATAAAAGACCTCCGAGAAAATGCTTCCCCGGTCACTGCTATCTTAAGATCCACAGATAGATCTTCTTCTGAGAACGGCTACTTCATAAAAGACCTCCGAGAAAATGCTTCCCCGGTCACTGCAATCTTAAGATCCACAGATAGATCTTCTTCTGAGAACGGCTACTTCATAAAAGACCTCCGAGAAAATGCTTCCCCGGTCACTGCAATCTTTACAGCCACAGATAGATCTTCTTCTGAGAACGGCTACTTCATAAAAGACCTCCGAGAAAATGCTTCCCCGGTCACTGCAATCTTGAGATCCACAAATTGATCTTCTTCTGAGAACGGCTACTTCATAAAAACCCTGCGAGAAAATGCCTCCGCGGTCACTGCAATCTTAATATCCACAAATAGATCTTCTTCTGAGAACGGCTACTTCATAAAAGACCTCCGAGAAAATGCCTCCCTAGTCACTGCAATCTTAAGATCCACAGATAGATCTTCTTCTGAGAACGGCTACTTCATAAAAGACCTCCGAGAAAATGCTTCTCCGGTCACTGCAATCTTAAGATCCACAGATAGATCTTCTTCTGAGAACGGCTACTTCATAACAGACCTCCGAGAAAATGCTTCCCCGGTCACTGCAATCTTAAGATCCACAGATAGATCTTCTTCTGAGAACGGCTACTTCATAAAAGACCTCCGAGAAAATGCTTCCCCGGTCACTGCAATCTTAACATCCACAGATAGATCTTCTTCTGGGAACGGGTACTTCATAAAAGACCTCCGAGAAAATGCTTCCCCGGTCACTGCAATCTTGAGATCCACAAATTGATCTTCTTCTGAGAACGGCTACTTCATAAAAACCCTGCGAGAAAATGCCTCCGCAGTCACTGCAATCTTAATATCCACAAATAGATCTTCTTCTGAGAACGGCTACTTCATAAAAGACCTGCGAGAAAATGACTCCGCGGTCACTGCAATCTTAAGATCCACAGATAGATCTTCTTCTGAGAACGGCTACTTCATAAAAGACCTCCGAGAAAATGCTTCCCCGGTCACTGCAATCTTAAGATCCACAGATAGATCTTCTTCTGAGAACGGCTACTTCATAAAAGACCTCCGAGAAAATGCTTCCCCGGTCACTGCAATCTTAAGATCCACAGATAGATCTTCTTCTGGGAACGGCTACTTCATAAAAGACCTCCGAGAAAATGCTTCCCCTGGTCACTGCAATCTTAACATCCACAGATAGATCTTCTTCTGGGAACGGGTACTTCATAAAAGACCTCCGAGAAAATGCTTCCCCGGTCACTGCAATCTTGAGATCCACAAATTGATCTTCTTCTGAGAACGGCTACTTCATAAAAACCCTGCGAGAAAATGCCTCCGCGGTCACTGCAATCTTAATATCCACAAATAGATCTTCTTCTGAGAACGGCTACTTCATAAAAGACCTGCGAGAAAATGCCTCCGCGGTCACTGCAATCTTAAGATCCACAGATAGATCTTCTTCTGAGAACGGCTACTTCATAAAAGACCTCCGAGAAAATGCTTCCCCGGTCACTGCAATCTTAAGATCCACAGATAGATCTTCTTCTGAGAACGGCTACTTCATAAAAGACCTCCGAGAAAATGCTTCCCCGGTCACTGCAATCTTAAGATCCACAGATAGATCTTCTTCTGGGAACGGGTACTTCATAAAAGACCTCCGAGAAAATGCTTCCCCGGTCACTGCAATCTTAAGATCCACAGATAGATCTTCTTCTGGGAACGGGTACTTCATAAAAGACCTCCGAGAAAATGCTTCCCCGGTCACTGCAATCTTAAGATCCACAGATAGATCTTCTTCTGGGAACGGGTACTTCATAAAAGACCTCCGAGAAAATGCTTCCCCGGTCACTGCAATCTTAAGATCCACAGATAGATCTTCTTCTGAGAACGGCTACTTCATAAAAGACCTCCGAGAAAATGCTTCCCCGGTCACTGCAATCTTAACATCCACAGATAGATCTTCTTCTGGGAACGGGTACTTCATAAAAGACCTCCGAGAAAATGCTTCCCCGGTCACTACAATCTTAACAGCCACAGATAGATCTTCTTCTGAGAACGGCTACTTCATAAACGACCTCCGAGAAAATGCTTCCCCGGTCACTACAATCTTAACAGCCACAGATAGATCTTCTTCTGAGAACGGCTACTTCATAAAAGACCTCCGAGAAAATGCTTCCCCGGTCACTGCAATCTTGAGATCCACAAATTGATCTTCTTCTGAGAACGGCTACTTCATAAAAACCCTGCGAGAAAATGCCTCCGCGGTCACTGCAATCTTAATATCCACAAATAGATCTTCTTCTGAGAACGGCTACTTCATAAAAGACCTGCGAGAAAATGCCTCCGCGGTCACTGCAATCTTAAGATCCACAGATAGGTCTTCTTCTGAGAACGGCTACTTCATAAAAGACCTCCGAGAAAATGCTTCCCCGGTCACTGCAATCTTAAGATCCACAGATAGATCTTCTTCTGAGAACGGCTACTTCATAAAAGACCCCCGAGAAAATGCTTCCCCGGTCACTGCAATCATAACAGCCACAGATAGATCTTCTTCTGGGAACGGGTACTTCATAAAAGACCTCCGAGAAAATGCTTCCCCGGTCACTGCAATCTTAAGATCCACGGATAGATCTTCTTCTGAGAACGGCTACTTCATAAAAGACCTCCGAGAAAATGCTTCCCCGGTCACTACAATCTTAACAGCCACAGATAGATCTTCTTCTGAGAACGGCGCTACTTCATAAAAAGACCTCCGAGAAAATGCTTCCCCGGTCACTACAATCTTAACAGCCACAGATAGATCTTCTTCTGAGAACGGCTAATCATAAAAGACCTCGAAAAAATGCTTCCCCGGTCACTGCAATCTTAGCATAATACAGATAGATCTTCTTCTGGGAACGGGTACTTCATAGAAGACCTCCGAGAAAATGCTTCCACGGTCACTGCAATGCCAAAAGATCCAGAGAGATCTTCTTCTGAGAACGGCTACTTCATAAGAAACCCTGCGAGAAAATGCTTCCCCGGTCACTGCAATCTTAAGATCCAGAGAGATCTTCTTCTGAGAACGGCTACTTCATAAAAGACCCCGAGAAAATGCTTCCCCGGTCACTGCAATCTTAACAGCCACAGATAGATCTTCTTCTGGGAACGGGTACTTCATAAAAAAGACCTCCGAGAAAATGCTTCCCCGGTCACTGCAATCTTAAGATCCACAGATAGATCTTCTTCTGAGGGAACGGCTACTTCATAAAAGACCTTCGAGAAAATGCTTCCCCGGTCACTGCAATCTTAACAGCCACAGATAGATCTTCTTCTGGGAACGGGTACTTCATAGAAGACCTCCGAGAAAATGCTTCCCCGGTCACTGCAATCTTAAGATCAGAGAGATCTTCTTCTGAGAACGGCTACTTCATAAAAGCCCTGCGAGAAAATGCTTCCCCGGTCACTGCAATCTTAAGATCGAGAGAGATCTTCTTCTGAGAACGGCTACTTCATAAAAGACGCCCGAGAAAATGCTTCCCCGGTCACTGCAATCTTAACAGCCACAGATAGATCTTCTTCTGGGAACGGGTACTTCATAAAAGACCTCCGAGAAAATGCTTCCCCGGTCACTGCAATCTTAAGATCCACAGATAGATCTTCTTCTGGGAACGGGTACTTCATAGAAGACCTCGAGAAAATGCTTCCCCGGTCACTGCAATCTTAAGATCCAGAGAGATCTTCTTCTGAGAACGGCTACTTCATAAAAGCCCTGCGAGAAAATGCTTCCCCGGTCACTGCAATCTTAAGATCAGAGAGATCTTCTTCTGAGAACGGCTACTTCATAAAAGACCCCCGAGAAAGTGTTTGCTCGTTGCAATCTAATATCTTGATGTCTAATGTCAATCCTTATTTAAGGTACGTATATTCATGAACTGCACTTAATTCCCTCTTCTACGCACCAACAACATTTTCATGTAGTAACACACTCTCTTGCGTGGTGCTTGGGACATTGTGCTGGGTGAATATTTGGTAAAAAGAAAAAAAAATAGAAAATCAATTGTTAAACGGTGAACATCATCAGCAATGTTTCATTGGATAGCAGTGCATATCGTCAATAAAGGATTTAAACTTTTTCCCACGATAAAGGCATGATTCAAGTCTGAATAATTCATTGACAATCTATGAGTTTACGTCATTTCTCCTGTATATTTTCCTGCGAATAAAAGTGGAAGACAATCCGAACACAGTGCTATGTATATATTTGCACTTCTCGGCAAAAAAACCGTCGAGAAATGGTGAGAAATTCATATAAACAATGCCCAACTCTATTGAACATAGAACTCCTCAAGGCCTATCAGACTAAATTTAATAACTTGACATTTGTTTTACTTACTTTTATTGTAATGTTTTTAATCTAGATGAATCAAATGGTTTTTGTATGAAGTGAAAATAAGCATTAAAAAAACTACACTTAAAAATATATTCAATGGAATAATATTTTAAAAACTGGTCGCATACGGCAGGTGGTTGTTCACAAAAAAAATTTTTTTTTTCATTTCACCCCAAGCAAGCCACTCCACTACCACTATAGCGCAGGGGGTTACATAGGGGGGGGGGTGCTGAGAGAGCGATTGGATATAGGAAATGTCAGAAGGAGGGTGACAGACGAGTACATAGGAAGAGTGTTTGAGATGAAAAAGTAAAAAAAAAGAATAAAATATTTTGTTGATAAGGAAATAAAAGAAAGAAAAGGATTAGAAAATCAGAGAGAGAGAGAGAGAGAGAGAGTAAAACTAAAGAAAAGATAGACGAAAATGAAAGGAAAATACAGTGGAACTTGTCGTATGCAACCACCCCTACTGCCATCAAAAATTAGTCGCATATGGCGGGTGGTCGCTCACTAAAGGCTCATAGTCATGACCTATTTACACCAGGAACGTATATTCCACTCATCAGAATGTACATATTAGAATTTTACCATGTAATCTGGATGTGCGTTGTGGTGCATTGGATATCGGCTCGGAACGAGATATCGAGGAGCCGAGTTCGAATTACAGCTGAATTCATTGCTTTCACTTACGCGCAAATACCCTTGGGAAAGGTATTAATCCGTCTCTTCCTTCCAGTTATGGGTTAAATAACAGGACAGATTGGGTTCTATAGCCTTGGTCGGCAACCAATCTACCGCAGAAAGCAATGGCAAACTACTGCGGGATAATCTTCTGCCTAGTCAGTCATGTCTCTTTCGAGACATGATCGCCCAAGCGTGTATCACGTATGGCACTTAACTGACTGACTGCATATAATAGTTGAACATATGATTAAGGCTTCTACTGGGCATAAAGTGGGGGATAAGTTTTATATTGTTATGAAGTAATAAACTGATCCCCCACTTATTACTACATTATAATATAATACATATCTTTCCTTTCTAGCTATGAGTCAAATAACAGGACAGATTGGGTTCTATAGCCTTGGTCGGCAACCAGTCTACCGCAAAAAGCAATGGCAACCTACTGCGGGATAATCTTCTACCCAGCCAGTCATGTCTCTTTCGAGACATGATCGCCCAAGCTTAACTGACTGACTGAATCTGGTAATAAATAAATGAGAACATTCAGCATAATTCATTTTAAAATTTTACAAAACATATTTACAACGGTCAACAAGAAACCAAAATATTTATTCAAAAAAAATATTAAATTTAATCTCTTCAAGTCTAAGGTTAATCGTTATTTTAGGTATGCATACTTATGACCTGCACTAAATTCCCTACGACAATCTCATGTAGTAACACTACCTTGAGTGGCACTTCGGCCTTGTATTGGGTGAACATTTTGTAAAAGTAAAAATAGAAAATCAGCTCATTAAATGATATTTCATTGTAGATCATCAGATACCATCCATGGTTTTTCGATGATACAGTCAGTGTTTATAGATTATTCGAGTCTAAATAACTCATGGGCAACTCTGGGATCCATGAGATAATATTTAAAAATATTAAATTTAATAACTTGTGTTACTTCCTTTCATTGTTATTTTTCTAATCTAGATGAGTCAAAATATCATTTTTATGTTTTTGTTTTTTATGAAGTGAAAATAAGCATAAAAACTACACTTAAAAATATATCAATCTAAACTTATTTATAAATGGAACTTTGTGTGTGTGTGTGTGTGTGTGTGTGTGTGTGTGTGTGTGTGTGTGTGTGTGTGTCCGTTACCTATAGACTCCAAATTGGCTGAACCAATTTTCTTGAAAATTTACACAGTTGTACTATAAGCGTTTGCGAGTGTTCTTAGCTAGGTTTTGTGTCGAGGAGCCCCCGATAAATATCGAAAATCGATAATCGAAGAAATCGGATTATAGAATGAGTAGTCCGATTTTAATCAAATTTGATTAACTCATAGACAAAGACATAAGAAACGATATTCAGAAGTTTCAAGGTTGCAGTTCTTACAATAGTGCAGAAAATCGATAATATATTTTGGGTCTGATCAAAATCAATTTTTCAGCCCTTTTATTTTAGTTTTTGCTTCGGGTTTCGCTCTAAGTAGGTATAATTGTAGTTCTTAGTCTCAGCCATGATACCATTTACTCAGAGGACTTATTTAGCCTTCAAAATTCAGTTTACTACGAAAAAACGTATTTGATATCGATACCAGGAAATCAAAATTTGACTTACATCCATTCATTTTTCTTTCAGTCTACGGTTTCGCTTTAACTGAAAACAACTATTGCTTTTTAGTCTTTTGTGACAATGTCCAGAGTCTGAGCTCCAGGACCATGGATTAGTTTTAAAACTTTCATTACACCTGAGCAACGCCGGGCTATACTGCTAGTATACACACACACACACACACACATATATATATATATATATATATATATATATATATATATATATATATATATATACTATGTGCGATTGGTAAATTGTCGCAATTAATTTATTTTTTTCAAATATTCTTTTGGCTGAGTCTGAGCTCCAGGACCATGGATTAGTTTTAAGGCTTTCATTACACCCGAGCAACGCCGGGCTATACTGCTAGTATATATATATTATATTATTTTTTAAAGTCCATTTGATGTGAGCATTCGCGCGACATCTTCTCTGACATTTTCGAGTTAGGTGATGAAATGTCCAATTTAAATAGTGTCTTCACATATTGTCAATATTATAAATGGAGCGTCTTCACATAATATCAATATTATAAAAAGATTTTCATCAAATACTGTCAATATTATGAACAGATTATCTTCACAAATTGTCAATATTATAAATGGAGTGTCTTCATATCCTATCAATATTATAAAAAGATTTTCATCAAATACTGTCAATATTATGAACAGATCATCTTCACATATTGTCAATATTATAAACGTATTAGTCTTCACATACTATCAATATTATAAAAAAATTTTCATCAAATACTGTCAATATTATGAACAGATTATCTTCACAAATTGTCAATATTATAAATGGAGTGTCTTCATATTCTATCAATATTATAAAAAGATTTTCATCAAATACTGTCAATATTATGAACAGATCATCTTCACATATTGTCAATATTATAAACGTATTAGTCTTCACATACTATCAATATTATAAAAAGATTTTCATCAAATACTGTCAATATTATGAACAGATTATCTTCACAAATTGTCAATATCATAAATGGAGTGTCTTCACATACAATCAATATTATAAAAAGATTGTCTTCACATACTGCCAATGTACGTCACTTTCGATGACAGTACAAAAGGTATGACGTATTACGTATCATACAAGTTTCATAAATATGGTGTACAATGCTTAGCGGACCGGAAGGAGACTACCACCACCTTTAAATTTGTTGTTTTTCTTTCTTCTTTTTACTTCTTTTCAATGCAGTCTTATCGATTATGACATAAAGTTTTCAATTATCAAAAAGAATTTGTAAAAATGACAATATTGTTTCTTTTTTTAAAATCATATCACCCCGAGCAAGGCGGTAACGCCACTGATGCACAGGGGGCTACGTAAGAGTGAAAAGATTGGAAAAGAGAAAGCCAGAAACCACATCCTAAACAGGGAACAAAGGATGAGCCTTTTCACCTGTTCAATAGACGTGGGTGGAGTATGAACCGGGCGATAATGTAGTCTAGCTACTCCAATTGTAAAAAAAGAAGAAAAAAGAAAAGAGTAAAAAGATTGGAAAAGAGAAAGCCGGAAACCACATCCTAAACAGGGAACAAGAGATGAGCCTCTTCACCTGTTCAATAGACGTGGGTGGAGTGTGAACCGGGCGATAGTTCAGTCTATCTACTCAACATTTTAGGGAGGTGCTCAGTTTCGCATACAACGTTATAGTAAATCGATCCTCCATTTTGGAACGACTTGCGTTGGGATCACTTTGTTATTTTTTTGGGGGGGGACGATTTTTTGTTTTTGTTTTTGTCTTTTTCAAGTTTTCTTCAGTTCTTACGATGACATCTTCCTCGGAAATTCCAAGAATGCCTTTATTCAAAAAATTCACAAAGGATTCAGTTGTTGAATAGGCGCAAGCTAAAAAGTTGATTGCACAGGATCGATTTACTATAAAGTTGTATGAAAAACTGAGCCCCCGACTAAAATTGTTTAAATATTGAAATTTGTCAGTCGGAAAGTCTAGGATTTCATCGATAAGATTGCACTGGAAATTTTTTTTTTTAAATTGATAATCAACAAATTTACAGGTGGTAGTAATGTCGTACCGGCGAGTGGTTCCAAAACAGAGAATCGATTTACTATGACCGTTGTATGAAAAACTGAGCCCCCCACCCCTGAAACTGTAGAAATATTGAAATGTTTTCAATTTTTCTGTCAATCGAAAAGTTTAGGGTGCAATCGATAAGATTTCAATGAAAAAAAGTGAGAGAAAAAATGAAAAACAACAAATTCAAAGGTGGTGAGAGTCTCTTTCAGGTCCGCCCAAAGCTTTAATATTGGAGCACTTAGGATTAGATGACTAGATTTGGCTCTTTCACTACAAGAATTCATAATTTTCCATGGACTGACCTAATTTATGTTCTATCAAAGTAAAAGAATAATAATCATATTTGATTCTTAGAACTAATTTACAGCTGATAGTTTTAACTCTTTTAATTTATAATTAAAACATTTTTTACAATGATATTCACTCAGTACAAGGCCTAAGAGCCATTCGGGGTAGGGTGTTACAAAGCAAGAGGTACAGTTGATGTGGATATGTAGGGAAGATAATGGTTAATATTGTAGTGACTGGGGAAGCATCTCCTTAGGAGCCAGTTCCACAAAGCATGTAAAAGGATTTAAAGTAAGAGGCGGAATTTCTTTTATTTTTCATACTAATTTAGATGTAGTCAGAATCAGTCAGTCAAGTGCCATACGTGATACACTGATGCGCAGGGGGCTACATAAGAGTAAAAAGATGAGATAGGAGGAGAGAGACGAACCAGTTAGAAAGGAGCAAGAGAAGGATGGGAATACAGGTGTGATGACAGTTGCAAAGGTAGAGAGAAAGGAAAAGATATACGGGGTGATGTAGAAAGAACTAGAGTAAAGTGGTTAAGAGATGGGTATTAACATTGTATTTAAATAATGCCACTGATGTGCAGGGGGCTACATAAGAGTAAAAAGATGAGATAGGAGGAGAGTAAAGAGAAAGACGAACCAGTTAAAAAGGAGAAAGAAGGATGGGAATACAGGTGTGATGACAGTTGCAAACATGGAGAAAAAGGAAAGGATATACAGGGTAATGTAGAAAGAACTGGAGTCAAGTGGTTAAGAAAGGGTTGTTGACATTGCATTTAAATAATGCCACTGATGTGCAGGGGGCTACATAAGAGTAAAAAGATTAGATAGGTGGAGAGTGAAGAGAAAGACGAACTAGTTAGAAAGGAGAAAGAAGGATGGGAATACAGGTGTGATGACAGTTGCAAAAGTAGAGAGAAAGGAAAAGATAAACCGGGTAATGTAGAAAGAACTAGATTCAAGTGTTTAAAAGATAAGTATTGACATCGCATTTAAATTCCTGGAGGTTGTAGCCGTCGGGTAAGCAAGAATATGGAGCGAGTTCCACAGGTGGGAAGTGCGAGAAAAGAAGCTGCGGGAGTAGACTTATCGTCTGCATTTGGTTGATCGAACTGTGAATGGGTGAGACCCAGGTGCCAGTCTGGTTGTGCGAGTAAACACCTGTTGCAGAGGCACCAGTGACTTAAGTTCGTCGGAGCAGAAGCCATGAAAATATTTGTAGAATGGACAGAGGGAAGTCACATCCCGTCGGTGGGAAAGTGGTTGGAGTGGAGCCGTCATGTCGGTACCTATCACATTACTGATTCTCCTTTGGAACTTGTCAAGAACACTGAGATGAACAGCGGGTGCGTCTGACCAGATATGACAGCAGTATTCCATGCACGGACGGACGGTTGATTTGTATATATGCAGGATGGATTCAGGCGGAAAAAAACATCCTGACCCGACACAGTGACCCAACCTTCATAGCAGTGGATTTAGCTATTGACTGAATGTAATGCAGAAGTATTTTTACACGGTAAGTATTTTTTGAATAATAGTTTAATAATACACGCCTTCCTAATTAACCCATAGCTGGGGAGAAAAGTGTATTTTTCCACATAATGAGAGGTAATGGATATCAATATTATATGTAGTATAGAATTGATCCCTTACTTCATGTCCACATTATAATTTCTTGTCGGTTAATAAGCCGTAGAAAACAAACCGATCAATGAATTACTGATTATTTACAAAGGCATGTCTTTTAGATTTATTTTCACTCTCTAGGACATAAATGTATAGAAACTGGCCTTGACACAAAGAGAGGGATCAGTTCTTTTATTAATTTTAATATAGGCTTGATTTCCCACTTTATGTTCAAATAATTTATTGTTTGTTTATCAAATTCATATTAGGTATGAATCTACCTACTCTCCTCCCAGTTATGGGTTAATTAGTAAGACTTGTATCATTAAATATATTCTGGCTTTAAATAACCTGAAAATGGCTGATAAGTTGTAGAAAACTAATCAATCAATATCCTTTAAAAAATTCTATTTTTACTCTTTACCAAATGTTTATAAAGGGGTTTTATACATTATAGACATATCCTGCATACACTCATGCGGTCAAAGACCTAAAACCAACGGCCTGCAAGTGTAAATAAAAGTATTGCTTTGTTGTTTGATATTTCTGTTTTTTGTTGTAAACAAAAGATTTAAGATTTCTGTCTTTTTAACAATGAAACTCGGTCAATAAAGTGTAAGCAACTGATGACGTATGTCTGACGTCATCAACGCGGGAGAAATGTGTTCGGAAAAGCAAACGTTTCAACAAAAATCAGACTCACTGCCCACACAGTAACCGGAAATCCTTTTCTTCCTGATTTACATTGCACGACATTTTTATACACTAAAAAAAAAAACAAAAAAAAAACAAACAAACAAACAACCAGGAAAAAACGTTTTCTTGGTTCCTATAGAAAGTCATTGATAACAGTGGATTATAAGATAATAAAATAAAAGTCAGTCAGTTATCGCCCGGTTCACACTCCACCCACGTCTATTGTACAGGTGTAGAGGCTCATCCCTTGTTCCCTGTTTAGGATGTGGTTTCCGGCTTTCTTTTTTCCAATCTTTTCACTCACGTAGCCCCCTGCGCATCAGTGGCGTTACCGCCTTGCTCAGGGTGATATGATTAAAAAAAAAAAAAAAAAAAGTTAAGTACCATACGTGATACACGCTTTGGGCAATCATGTCTCGAAAGAGACATGACTGAAAGGGCAGAAGATTATCCCGCAGTAGGTTGCCATTAATTTCTGTGGTAGACTGGTTGCCAGCCAAGGCTATAGAACCCAATCTCTTTTGTTATTTAACCCATAACTGGAGGGAAGAGATGTATTAAATTATTGAGTAATAATTGATAGGGGATCAGTTTATTACTTCATAACAACAGAAAACTGATCCCCCACTTTATGCCCAGTAGAATCCTTAATTATGTTTCCAACAATTGTATTCAGTCAGTCAGTTAAGTGCCATACGTGATACACGCTTTGGGTGATCATGTCTCGTAAGTGACATGACTGACTGGGTAGAAGATTATCCCGCAGTAGGTTGCCATTATTTTCTGCGGTAGATTGGTTGCCATCAAAGGCTATAGAGCCCATTCTGTCCTGTTATTTGTCTCATAGCTAGAAGGGGGAAGAGGTGTATTATATTATTAAGTAGTGATTAATGGGGGATCGGTTTATTACTTTATAAAAATATAAAACCGGTCCTCCACTTTATACCCAGTAGAATCCTTAATTGTGTTTCCAACAATTATATTCAGTCAGTCAGTTAAGTGCCATACGTGATACACGCTTTGGACGATTATGTCTCGAAAGAGACATGACTGACTGGGCAGAAATCTTTTTCCGTAGTAGGTTGCCATTGCTTTCTGTGATAGACAGGTTGCCAATAAAGGCTATAGAACGTAAACTGTCCTGACATTTAATCCATAGCCGGAGACAGACAAGTATATGTGCGTGAGGGGATGCAACGCAACAGAATACAACCGGAATTCGAACTCGTCTCTCCGATTTCACTTTTCAGTCTGCTATCCACTGCGCCACAACGCAAAGAAACGAATTTGGAATTGTTAACTAATTTCTTATTTATTCTTCAGTCAAACAAAATAATAATAAAATTATTTTCAAAATACTTCTGAGGCGGAAATGGTATTAAAATTAACATTTTTCGTTTCTTCGAACATCTTTTTTCAATAAAAAGAAATGAGAAAGATTTTCATTACGAAAATAATTTGAAAATTGAACTCAAATTTGACAAGTAAATTTGGCTGACCTGAAGCAGACTGTCCCAACGTTTAATTTCGTTGTTTTTCAGATTTTAAAACTTTTTTCAGCGAAGTCCTATCGATTACCCCCTTAGCTTTACGACTGACAAAAAAAAAAAAATTGAAAAAATTTCAATATTTAGACATTTTCGCTGTGTGTGTCGGGGGGCGGTCAGTTTCTCATACAACGTTATAGTAAATCGAGCCTCCATTTTGAAACCGGTCGCCGGTACGACATTACCGCCACCTGTAAATTTGTTCATTATCAAATTTTTTGGACTTTTTTCAGTGCAATATTAACTTTTACACCTTAAACTTTATGAATGACAAAGAAAATTTGCAAAAATTTCAATATTTAAACAATTTTGTGGTGGGGACCAGTTTCTCATACAACCTTATAGTGGGTTGAAAATGGAGGATCGATTTACTTTAACGTTGTATGAGACACTGAGCTCCCACCCCACAAATTTGTTTAAATATTGTAAATTTTCAAATTTTTTTTTGATAATCGGAAA
>JBBBDQ010028507.1:407500-430000 GCA_037127315.1 Ascarosepion bandense | reverse complement strand
ATCTCTGCCTCTTCCAATCTATCTCCCTCTCTCTCATATATATATATATGTGTGTGTGTGTGTGTGTCTGTTCCCACATCTCTCTCTCTCTCTCTCTCCCTTTATATATATATATATATATATATATATATATATATATATATATATACTGTAATGGTTGTTACAATGTTTTTAAATTCATAGTATCACTACACAAAAAATTTCTCATGTTTTGAAGCCATCCCATTATGTTTTGGCTTCATCCTCAGGTGATTTTTTTTTTTTTTAGAAATAAGAATTATCCGGTTGATTTCTAAAGAAATCACCTGAGGATGAAGCCAAAACATAATGGGCTGGCTTCGAAACATGAGAAATTTTTGTGTAGTGATACTATGAATTTAAAAACATTGTAACAACCATTACAGTATAACGCTCTACATTTGTATCGAGCACTCTTTATAAAAGTAAATGCATGAACAAAAAGGTAAATAAACCTACGAGTTCAACAACTTAGTTACAATATATATATATATATATGTAATTATATATATAACATTCTGTTCACATTTTTGTTTTTTCGTTATCTATCTGTTCATTATCTATCTCTGCCTCTTCCGATCTATCTGTCTGTCTGTCTGTCTGTCTGTCTGTCTGTCTCTCTCTCTCTCTCTATATATATATATATATAGATTCAGGATATGAAGAAAGATTCAAGATGGATGAATCGTCGGCTAAATTGAGCAAAAATGAAAATAACACTAACATCTTATTTTACTAAATGCACAAAAATATCTTAAAATACTAAAGAGTAAATTTATTCAATAAAATCGCCATTGGCTTCAACCACAACCTCCAGACAACTTCGGAATCACCCGCAACTCTTCTGGGCGGTCTTCTTGTTTAAGTTTGAATGCTGCCATAATACGGGCCTTCAGTTAATCTTTGGTGTTAAATGGAGTTTTGTTTGTCTCTCGCTCAACTGTGCCCCATGCACAATAATCAAAGGGGTTGCAGTCTGAGGAGTTAGGTCGCCAGATGAAAGAGGTGATGTGCTCGCATAAATTGTCTGACAACCATGAGTGGGTTCTCATGCTTTTGTAACATGGTGCCGAGTCATATTACCAGACATAACAGCCATACTACTGATCCGGGAACCATTACCTCCTCAAAGCACTTGGTATGGATGTTGACTCTGAGACCCTGTGAGGAGATGATTGGAAGTATAATGTCGCCATCATTAGTAATCGCTCTAAACAACTTCGTAATCACCATTAGACTCATTCAAATCTTTCAGAATCATCTGCACTGTCAATTCTAAAATATTCGTATTGAAGTTTCCAACATGAACGCCAAGTAGTACAGCAATCTGTTCTCAAATTTCTGGCGGAGCGAATAGCGTCATGGCGCATTTTCTCTCACAGACTTTGCCCAACTGACCATACTATAATGTAAAAATCGACAAAATTCGAAAACGAACAGCGCACATGCGCGAAAGTCAATTCACGAAACGGCGACAATTTACCCATCGCACCCTACATATATGCTTGCATGCATTTTACGAACATCGGTTGGTCCATACCGATCTCATTGTGAAAACAATACGTTGCATAATAAAAGCATACACCATGTACATAGATCAACACGTATTGGCCGATCCTTTTTCAAATAACTGCAGAGAATCACATCAGCGAACTGAAAAGATTTATTATCTCATTTGGGCGCAGGGGTTTGTCGTTGTTATTAACGTTTCCAATGCGTCCCGGTGTTCATCACATATTCTTGACGTGGGGAGGATATATTTGAAAATTTTCAATACATGCAAATGAAGGAAAAGATTTATCTCTAATTATTTACGGATCAATTTTAACATCTATCTATCTATCTATCTATCTATCTATCTATCTATCTATCTATCTATCTATCTATCTATCAGTCTGTTCATATCTATCTATCTATCTATCTATCTATCTATCTATCTATCTATCTATCTATCTATCTATCCCAGTCTGTTCATATCTATCTATCTATCTATCTATCTATCTATCTATCTATCTATCCCAGTCTGTTCATATCTATCTATCTATCTATCTATCTATCTATCTATCTATCTATCTATCCCAGTCTGTTCATATCTATCTATCTATCTAACTATCTATCTATCTATCTATCTATGTCTCTTGCTCTCTGTCTGTCTCTTATATATATATATATATATAAACATGGTGCGATGGGTGAATTATCACCATTTTGTACTTTTAGTTTCCCGCAAGCGCCTTGTGTTTTTTTATTTTATTTTATTGACTGCACAGTATAGTAGGGTCGGTTGAGCACCGTCTGTAAGAAAAAGAACACCATGAGGCAATTCACTGGGCCAGGAATTTGGAAATGACATGCTCTTCTGCTTGACATTGGTAGCGGAAGCTCTAATACGAACATTTCAGAATGTTTGGCTGGCAATCTGAGGGCAGAGGATTCGGAAGGGCCTGGATATGGTGATTTCGAAACGGTTTTGAGTGATCACTAGTGATGGTAACGTTATGCCTGTATTCATCTTCTCATACGGGTCTGACTCAACACGGGGGCCTATATCAAGTGTATTGAAGTGGGGTAGTGTTGTTCTGGGTCAAGAGGGTGGCTGCTGGAAGACTTTAAGCAGGAGGACCCAGCAGTGGCTGTCAGACATCTTTTGGAGCTACATCTCTACTTACATCAAAACACCAAACTTCCCAGACTATAATCCACTTGATTATTAAGTGTGGAACGCAATTGAGGGAGAAACCAACAAAACTCTTTGAAACACCAAAGATGAACTGAAGGCAAGGTTTATGGAAGCATTCTCCAACTTAAACAAGAAGACTTTCTAGAAGAGTTGCAGGTGATTCCGGAGTTGTCTGGAGGCCGTGGGTGAAACCAAAACCACTCTTTAGTATTTCAAGATATTTTTGTGTCAGTTTAGTAAGTATACCTGTTCAAATAATATGCCAGTGTTTTTTCAGCATTGCTTAATATAGAGGACAATCTATCTATCGCACATTGTATGTTTTGTAGTCATCTGTCAATCTTTGGATTGCGTATATTCTTTACTATTTAAAAATATTTTTGTGCAATTTTAGTAAATATATCCGTTAAAATGAGATAACGCTGCTATTGTAATTTTTATATAATTTAGGCCACAATTTGTACGCTGCAACCCCCCTCTCTCTCTCTCTCTCTCTCTCTCTATATATATATATATATATATATATATATATATATATATATGTGTGTGTGTGTGTGTGTGTGTGTGTGTGTGCAAAATATACTCAGTTATGATCTGAGATTAAGGACAGGATGGTTAAATAAAATAAAGACAAGAGGATAACTGTATTTAAATTGCCTACGCGTTTCGTCTTTACTCTTTTTTTAAAATTGATTTTAAAAATACCACACTAATTAAAAGAGTAAGCAATCTGTTCAGAAGAAAACTTCTCGAGAACGCCCCCCTCCAGTACTACCAAAGTGTCAACTTGCGCCCCGGATTTTTCCCAATCCCACCTTTGCTTATGGAAATTATACTAAAACAGACTAACATACATAATAAAAATGTCAAAGAAAACGGTTGAATTCCCTTTATTTTAACATCTCAGGACTTTGTACTACACATGAAGGAATTCTAAAACTAAAATATTCTGTTAATCTTTTTAAATGATTTGTGAGCGTTTTTATAGTTACCAACACTGTTTGTTTATAGATACGTAATTTAGAATAAAGCTCATTTCGTCTTTTTGCCTCGATAAAGTCCATCACAGGACGAAACGCGTAGGCGATTTAAATACAGTTTTCTTCTTGTTTTTATTTTATTTAACTATATATATATATATATATATATATATATATATATATATATATATATATATTTACGGAAATCAACGAATTTTAACGAAACTTGGTTATAAGCAACCGACAATTTGAAATGAATTGTTTGAACATTATTTTTTTTATCGATACTCGTATTTAAGTAGATATTCTGTTTTTAATGAAACAGTTTTATATATTTGTATCTACTGGCCTGATTATTTACGATAATGACACACATTTTCTCAATAAAAAATTATCGTAAATAATCAGGCCGGTAGATACAAATATATAATACTGTTTTATTAAAAATAGAATATCTACTTAAATACGAGTATCCATAAAAAAAATAATGTTCAAACAATTCATTTCATATATATATATATGCCTCCCACTACCAAAGAAGAAATTACTATTAGAATTTCGCTAGCTTAACCCTATAAAAACCAATATCTCCCAACTCCTTCCTTTACTAGAGCAAACCTCTGGGCTTACAAATTGTTCCTCATTGTTTGTTTATAAGGGGTTGAAAATGCATATCTGAAAATGACATGTTGAAAATGGCTATTTCCCCGCTAAGTTTTATATGAATTTACAATATATACAAGGTAACCAAAAATAATCTGTCCGTTTTTTGATTAGTCATTGAATGAAGTTGAAATATATACGAAATGCGTGTAGCAAATATTTTCAAATTCAGACAGCCGGAAGTAGCAATTGAAACGTGTGCAATAGTCATTGCGCCCGAAGGAGCCAGCACTGGTGAATCGCAAAGATGTGCTTTTTGTCCTCCATGATAACGTCAGGCCGCATGTCGTACGAGTGGTCAGGGATACCATACAGCAACTTGGGTGGGAGACTTTGTGCCATCCACCTTATTCACCTGAACTTGCGCCATCTTGATTACCACCTCTTCCACTCCCTGGATAATCATCTTTGTGGGAAATCCTTCACCAATGAAACAGACTTGCGCTAAGTCCTCACGGACGTTTTTGCGTCAAAACTCCCCGAGTTCTACCACAAGGGCATCATTGAACAGCTGAAGACACGTTGGCAAAAGGTGCTGGATGCCGATGGCGATTACTTCGAAAACTAAATATAAATTACACATACTGTGAAGCGTTTTCTTTTTTTCCTTTAAAAACGAACAGAACGTTTTTGGTAACCTTGCATATAAACATCATACGCTAAAAGTCTGCCTTCTACCGAGCGCCCATAGCTCAGAGGTAGAATCGCCGACTGACGCCAATTCTGTCCGGTTTTAATCCTGGGTAAAAGCAATCGGATGTCTAACCGTACTAATAAACAGTGATACAGCGAAACAGATCTGTTTGCGGATGACTATATATATATATATATATATATATATATGGATGCAGGCGGTTGTTGACATTCTTTAAATAAAACGCTATAAAATCTGCCTTTCTCTGCCGGGCGCCTATAGCTTAGGAGTAAGACAAGTGAAAAAATTAAAATACCTGGGAAGTGTTCTGACAGAGGATGGAAAGTGTGACATGCAGATCCAAAGACGCATTAGCATGGTTAAGGATTCATTTCAAAAGCTAACCAGAGTACTGAGAGAAAGGAAAATCTCATTAAAGACAAAGAAAAGAGTGCTGGATTGTTATGTGATATCAGTCCTTCTGTATGGAAGTGAATGTTCGACGATCTCATCAAGGATGAAAAAGTGGCTTGAGGCAGAAAAAATGTGGTTTTACGGAAAGGTTGCAGAGGATACCATGGACGGAGGACGTGAGCAACGATGAGGTGTTGGAGAGGATACAAACAAGAAAACTCGTACTTAACATCAGGAAGAGACAGATAAGGTTTTTGGGGCACGTAATGAGAAAGAAGAACCTGGAGAATTTAATACTAACTGGACGGATAGAAGGAAGGCCAGGCAGTGGGAAGCAACGCGAGACGTACTTGATAAGTCTGAGAAAATGGATGGCGGTGTGGGGTTTAGTGCGGGGTTTTGCCAAGAGAAGGTATGTTGAGAGCGACAGGTGACAGAGCCAAGTGGAAATCCATGATCGCCTACATCCAGAAGAGACACGGCACACGAAAAAGGAGAACTGTTTTGTTTAAATAAAGACGTTGAGCCTGGTTAGTACTTAGATGGGTGACCGCTTGGGAATATCAAGGTGCTGTAAGCGTTTAGTGATGGATGTGCGTACTTGCAACCATATCACGTTGAATACGGTTCTCGCTCGATCACAGAGTCAAGCAACGTTGAGCCTGGTCAGTACTTAGATGGTGAAGCCGCCTTGGAATATCAAGGTGCTGTAAGCGTTTAGTGATGGATGTGCGTGCCGGCCGTATCACGTTGAATACGGTTCTCGCTCGATCACCGAAGTCAAGCAACGCGTTGAGCCTGGTCAGTACTTGAATGGGTGACCGCTTGGGAATATCAAGTGCTGTAAGCGTTTAGTGATGGATGTACGTGGCAACCATGTCACGTTGAATACACCGGTTCTCGCTCGATCACCGAAGTCAAGCAACGTTGAGCCTGGTCAGTACTTAGATGGGTGACCGCTTGGGAATATCAAGTGCTGTAAGCGTTTAGTGATGGATGTGCGTGCTTGCAGCCATATCGTTGAATACACCGGTTCTCGCTCGATCACCGAAGTCAAGCAACGTTGAGCCTGGTCAGTACTTAGATGGGTGACCGCTTTGGAATATCAGGTGCTGTAAGCGTTTAGTGATGGATGTGCGTGCTTACGGCCATATCACGTTGAATACACCGGTTCTCGCTCGATCACCGAAGTCAAGCAACGTTGAGCCTGGTCAGTACTTAGATGGGTGACCGCCTTGGAATATCAGGTGCTGTAAGCGTTTGGTGATGGATGTGCGTGCTTGCAACCATATCGTTGAATACACCGGTTCTCGCTCGATCACGAAGTCAAGCAACGTTGAGCCTGGTCGGCGGTACTTAGTTGGGTGACCGCTTTGGAATATCAGGTGCTGTAAGCGTTTAGTGATGGATGTGCGTGCTTGTACATATCACGTTGAATACACCGGTTCTCGCTCGATCACCGAAGTCAAGCAACGTTGAGCCTGAGTCAGTACTTAGATGGGTGACCGCTTTGGAATATCAAGTGCTGTAAGCGTTTAGTGATGGATGTGCGTGCTTACGGCCATATCACGTTGAATACACCGGTTCTCGCTCGATCACCGAGGAGGTCAAGCAACGTTGAGCCTGGTCAGTACTTAGATGGGTGACGCTTGGGAATATCAAGTGCTGTAAGCGTTTAGTGATGGATGTGCGTGCCCATGGCCATATCACGTTGAATACACCGGTTCTCGCTCGATCACCGAAGTCAAGCAACGTTGAGCCTGGTCAGTACTTAGATGGGTGACCGCTTGGGAATATCCAAGTGCTGTAAGCGTTTAGTGATGGATATGCGTGCTTACGGCCATATCGTTGAATACACCGGTTCTCGCTCGATCACCGAAGTCCAAGCAACGTTGAGCCTGGTCAGTACTTAGATGGGTGACCGCCGGGAGCTATCAAGTGCTGTAAGCGTTTAGTGATGGATGTGCGTGCTTACGGCCATATCACATTGAATACACCGGTTCTCGCTCGATCACCGAAGTCAAGCAACGTTGAAGCCTGGTCAGTACTTGAATGGGTGACCGCTTGGGAATATCAGGTGCTGTCGCGTTTAGTGATGGATGTGCGTGCTTACGGCCATATCACGTTGAATACACCGGTTCTCGCTCGATCACCGAAGTCAAGCAACGTTGAGCCTGGTCAGTACTTAGATGGGTGACCGCTTTGGAATATCAGGTGCTGTAAGCGTTTAGTGATGGATGTGCGTGCTTACGGCCATATCACGTTGAATACACCGGTTCTCGCTCGATCACCGAAAGTCAAGCAACGTTGAGCCTGATCCAGTACTTAGATGGGTGACCGCTTGGGAATATCAAGTGCTGTAAGCATTTAGTGATGGATGTGCGTGCTTACGGCCATATCCACGTTGAATACACCGGTTCTCGCTCGATCACCGAAGTCAAACAACGTTAGCCTGGTCAGTACTTAGATGAGTGACCGCTTGGGAATATCAAGTGCTGTAAGCGTTTAGTGATGGATGTGCGTGCTTACGGCCATATCACGTTGAATACACCGGTTCTCGCTCGATCACCGAAAGTCAAGCAACGTTGAAACTGAGGTCCAGTACTTAGATGGGCAACCGCTTTGGAATATCAGGTGCTGTAAGCGTTTAGTGATGGATGTGTGTTGTGGTGCAGTGGATATCGGCTCGGAAAGAAAAATCGGTGAGCCGAGTTCGAATTCCAGTTGAATACCCTGCATTCACTTAAGCACTGGTACCCTTGGGAAAGGTATTAATCCGTCCCTTCCCTCTAGTTATGGGTTAAATAACAAGGGTAGGACTTGGGGACCCTGCCCTTAAAAACACAAAAACCCCAATGAATCTTGATACTCGAAAAGAAAAAGTATTACTAGACATAAAAACAACAATAAATTTTTGAAAGAAAAAGGTATCACCAGCAATAAATAAAGTTTCTTCTTCTATGTGCCCTGTCCCTTCAGGACGTAGGCGATCATGGTTCTCCACGTCTTCCGATCCCTTGTGGCTCTTATTATGTTTGCTCCTGTTACTCCTGGCAACCCCCGTTCCGTCATCCACCTGATCAGGCTCTGCAAATATGTTATCCGCTGCCTTCCTCTGTCTCTCTTTCTTTCTATCTGGCCAGTCAGTATCAGGTTCTCTAGGCTCTCCTTCCTCATTGCGTGTCCTAGAAACTTCTGTTGTCTCTTCCTGATGCTCAGTATTAATTTCCTTTTTGTTGCCATTCTTTCCAACACCTCATCGTTGCTCGCATGCTCAGTCCACGATATCCGCAGCATCCTTCTGTAGAACCATATTTCCGCTGCTTCTAGTTTTGTCCACTAGAAAAGAGTGTTGGATTGCTATGTGATGTCAGTTCTTCAATACGGCAGTGAATGCTGGACAATATCATCGAAAATGAGGACAAATAAAGTTTAGTTGGCAATAAATGAGCCGCCGAGGTTGATTTGCCATGAAAACAAAACAACCAACCAACATTAAATAAAGAAAAAAAAATATATACGGATAATTAATACGCACAGATTTACGCATTCATCCATATAAATGTATTGACAGATTCATACAAACTTAAGGGCTGATGATAGTTCAGTTTTAATTATATTTCGATATAATTACTGCGTTTCGGGTATAAATAAATAATAGATTATTAACCGATTAATGTAAAGTAGAAATTAGAGGTTCAGTTGAGTAAAGATTAAAGCAAAAATTAATTGGGTGATTAATAATATCTAATCAAACAAACTTAAGAGCTGGTGACAGTTCAATTCGAATTAAATTTCGATATAATTACTGCGTTTCGGGTATAAATAAATAATTGATTATTAGCCGGCTAATGTAAAATAGAAATTATAGGTTTAATAGAGTAAAAATTAAAGTTAAAATTAATAGGTTAATAAATATAATCTAATTAAATACAATTAATTAAATCTCTTTGATCAACTAAAATAAATTAAATCTATACAAATAGCTAATCAATAAATTAAATAACTAGTTCTATTATAAAATCAATTGAAATTATTCAACTAGATAATTAATAATAAATACACATAATAGAACTGTAATGCATCCAAAACGAAGCTGCTATATGTTAACTAACATAGACAATTGCTCCTACCCAACATTAGCATGGATCAGGTTAGTCTCCCTGATAGCAAGACACTGCGCCTCTCCGGCTTAACTCTCTCAGCTGACTTCAAGTGGATTGTCTACATGGAATCCATAGATAATCTGCTGCTAGGAAGATCGGTTCACTGTGTAGGGACAGCAATTTTTCCCCGTCTGAATCCATCCTGCACATATATAAATCTACCATCTGCCCGTGCATTAAATACTGCTGTTACATCTGGTTGGGTTCCCCTGATATTCACCTCGGGCTTCTTGACAAAATCCAACGGAGAATCTGCAATGTGATCGACCTCGACCTGGTAGCTGCAGTCATTTTCTCACCGACGTAATGTGGCTTTCCTCTGTCTCTTCTACAAATACTTTCACGGCTTCTGCTCCGATGAGCTAATCTCCCTCGTGCCCCTCTGCATGAATTTACTCGAGCTACTAGACCAGCAACTAAGTCCCACCCTTTTACAGTGAAACCAATAAAATGTAACCGCAACTTCTACTTCCTCAGCTTCTTTTCTCGCACTTCCCGCCTGTGGAACTCCCTTCCGTATACTTGTTTTCCTGACAGCTACTCTCTCCAAGAATTTAAATGTATGGTTACTTGACATTTCCTATAATCTTGACTCGCATCCTTTCCCTTATAACCCTTGTATCATGTTCTTTTCCCCGTTCACTCTACTCTCACGCAGCTCTCTTCACACCAGTGTTCCGTTCTTTCTCTTGCCCATTTTTTGACAACCCCTGAATAATGTTCCTCTTTGTCATCACTCTCTTCTTATGTAAGCTCCTGGACACCAATGGCCGTGCTTGGGGTGAAATGACTATAAAAAAAAACATATATGTCTATAAATGCACACAGCGAGCATAAACGAATAAAAAAATTCAATGTAAGAAAAAAGAAACCTACATACGATACAAGATAAAAATACTATAAAATAAAATAATAGAATGTAAATGTGATTTCCTGGTATCGATATAAAATTTTCTGCCTTATTGTAAGAACTGCAACCTTGAAACTTCTGAATATCGTTTCTTATGTCTTTGTCGATGAGTGTATCAAATTTGATTAAAATCTGACCAGTCCTTCTATAACCCGATTTTTTTCGATTATCGATTTTCGATATTTATCGGGGATACCTCGACACAAAACCTAGCTAAGAACACTCGCAGACGCTTATAGTACAACTGTGTAAATTTTCTTTGATGAATTTTATCAGGTCCTTTCTTAGTCGGTCGGTGTGTTGTCGGCTTGTCTTTTTTAGAAGGATTAATCCGCCGTTCTGGTTATAGTCCGGTGATTTTTTTTTATTTCGAAGAGATACCTTAATCTCCACAATAACAAAATACCGACCAATTCACAGGCCTCTGCTGAATCGTATGTACTCATAGCAATATTAAAATCTGAGTTGTTTTTTTTTTTAGTGCATAAGCAGAATGATATAGAATAGATTTTTGTACTTGAATGATATTTAAGTCTTGGTCACCGATAGGGCATTAATTGTTGGCTAAGTCCAAGGCGGTTGTCAGTAGACCGACAAGGATAGAGCAGTAAAAGTTGCAGATATCAAATTGTATGAACGTGCATTTGTCTTTGTTAATTACATTGGTGAACCATTCAATAGGTTCAGCAACATTACTGCTGTCATATATGGTCAGGTGCCCCTGCTGTTCATCTCAGTGTTCTCAACAGGCTCCAAAGGAGAATCTGTAATGTGATAAGTCCAAACTTGGCGGCTCGACTCCGGTCACTTTCTCACCAGCGGGATGTGACTTCCCTCTGTCTATTCTATAAATATTTTCATGGCTTCTGCTCCGACGAACTTAAGTCACCGGTGCCCCCCACCACAAGAATTTACTCGTGCAACCAGATTAGTAACAAGGTCTCACCCATTTACAGTTAGATCAACCAAATGCAGGCGACAATTCTAATCCATCAGCTTCTTTTCTCGCACTTCCCGCCTGTGGAACTCCCTTCCATATACTTGATTTCCTGGCGGCTACAACCTCCAGGAATTTAAGTGCAAAGTCAATTCCCATCTCTTATCCACTTGACTCCATTCTTTTCTACACCACCCTGTATATCTTGTTATTTTCCTTTCTCTCTACCTTCGCAACTGTCTTCAGACCCGTGTTTCCATCTTTCTCTTACCCTTTCTCTGACACCCACTATAACTGGTTAGTCTTTCTCTTTACTCTACTCCTATCTAAACCTTTACTCTTATGTAGCCCCCTGCGCTTCAGTGGCGGTACCGCCTTGCTTGAGGTGAAACGATTAAAAAAAATTTAATTCAAACCCAAGGCATTTTTAATGATTTTACATGCTCTTTCTAGAATGATTTTTGAACGAATAATTTTGCCGATATAGTTTTTGGAAGGGCTGAGCAGACGATATTGTGGATTGTTAGAATTGTTGCATTTATGATCTTTCACTGAGATGAATGTTTGTTGTTTGTGTAAGATTTGGATTCTGACATCGAGTTTAAGTTCCTCGGCTGCCATGTTGATAGAATTTTCCAAGTCGCTGGTGTTTTTTTTATAATGTTTATGGATTTCTCTGTGGATGGCTTTAATGCATTTATCAACATCGACGAAATAGTGGTTATTTGTTTTGTCAGATTTAATAACAGGTTTACCGTAATTGTTAGTAGTGGTCAGGTCTTTTTTCATATTTTTCCCAGAGAGTAAATCACTACGCCTGCTTGGCCTGACACTCTCAGCGGACCTCAAGTGGGATGACTACGTCGAATCCATTGCTAAATCCGCAGCTATGAAAGTCGGCTCTCTGTGCAGGGCCCTGAAATTCTTTCCGCCTGAATCTATCCTGCAATTATATAAATCCACCATCCGCCCGTGTATTGAGTACTGCTGCCACATCTGGTCGAGTGCCCTTTCTATTCTCCTCGGGGTTCTTGACAAAATACAGCGAAGAATCTGTAATGTGATTGATACCGATTTGGCTGACCGCCTGCAGTATCTCTCTCACCGGCGTGACGTGGCTTCCCTGTGCCTCTTCTATAAATACTTTCATGGCTTCTGCTCTGACGAACATAAATCACTGGTGCCCCCTAGATGTGGATTTGCACGAGATACTAGATTGGCAACTAGGTCCCACCCTTTTACAGTGAAACCGATGAAATGTAACTGCAATTTCTACTCCAACAGCTTCTTCCTCGCACTTCCCGCCTGTGGAATTCCCTACCGCATGCTTGCTTCCCCGACGGTTACAACCTCCAGAAGTTTAAATGCAAGGTCAATAGACACCTCCTAAAACAACTAACTCACACCCACTCTCTCCAACTGTCTCCCTATGTGCACCCTAAGTCGTCTACCGCCCTCCTTCTGACATTTCTCATACCCAATCGCTCTATGTAACCCCCTGCGCTATAGTGGCAGTGGAATGACTTGCTTGTGGTGATACGATTAAAAAAAATCATTAGTGGTTTTCACAAACTTTATTTTAGGGATAATAAGTCCTTTTCCGAAGGTCATTAGTTGTTCATCAAGAAGTGGTGTTTTTTTTTTCGGATTTAATCTGGTCATTATCATGTTTAGAGAAGAATAATTTCCATCTCAACCTATTGATGACGTTCTCAATGTTTCGTAAAAGTACCAGGTGATAATATTTTCTACCATGTTTTTTTTGGTGAAGTAATCCAAATTAAATGATTTCATATTTCGGGGACGTACAGGATGAAAACGATATATGCTTTTAGGTAAACCTATGTCAAATGAAGTCCAAAAGAACGAAACAGGCGTTGCCCGTGCAACTCAGAACATTTTAATAGCAGGAGAAGATGCCACTTTTTATTTTACGCATATTGTTTTTGTTTGTTTTTTTTTTGTTTTTTTTGTTTCAAAATTACGGGGAAAAATATTCACTTTTTTTGTTAACCAAATAAATTTTTAAAACGTCAGAATAAAAATTGAATATAAAGGCTTGTTTTTTTTTTCTTTTTTTAAGAAAAAAATATTTTAGTCACGTTTGACACGTGTGATTTGATTTCTGTGACGTATTTCAGAAGCCATCTTAGACCTTAGATTTTTTACGGAGCAAATGTAAGCAATCGTGTCCATTGGCTAAAAGTGCGAAAGGGAAAATTGCTGAACTTAAACTCAAAAAGTATGTGTCGACCTGGCTTCCCTGTAGATATGTGTCCCTAGAAAGTTTGAATGGCGTAGGTCAAAAATGTAGGCGTGCATAGGGAACAGTCACACACAGACTCACAGATTGCCTTTTATGTATATATATATTTTTTTTTTAATCATTTCACCCCAAGCAAGGCATTCCACTGCCACTATTGCGCTTGGAGCTACATAGAGGGAGGTAAATAGGAAGAGTGGTTAGATACAGGAAATGTCAGAAGGGGGTGATAGATTTTTGGGTGGGTGGGAAGAGTGTTTGAAAGAATGGAAATTAGTGTGTTTGAAAGAATGAAAGTTAGTTTGTTAGGAGGTGTCTATTGACCTTACATTTAAACTCATGGAGATTGTAGCCGTCGGGGAAGCAGTCATGTGGAAGAGAATTCCACAGTCGGGAAATGCGAGAAAAGAAACTGTTGGAGTAGAAGTTGCGGTTGCATTTTATCAGTTTCACTGTAAGAGGGTTGGATCTAGTTGCTAATCTAGTATCTCGTGCAAATTCGAACCTAGGGGGCACTAGTGATCTAAGTTCATCGGAGCAGAAGCCGTGAAAGTATTTATAGAAGAGACACAGGGAAGCCACGTCGCGCTGGTGAGAGAGAGACTGCAGGCGGTACTGCTAAGTCGGTATCGATCACATTACAGACCCTCCGCTGTATCTTGTCTAGAAGCCCAAGGAGAATAGCAGGGGCACCCGACCAGATATGGCAACATTATTCAATGCATGGGCTGATGGTACATTTATAAATGTGCAGGATAGATTCAGACGGAAAAAACCTCCGGGCCCTGCTCAGAGAACCGACTTTCATAGCAGCGGATTTAGCAATGGATTCGATATAGTCATTCCACTTGAGGTCCGCTGAGAGTGTGAGACCAAGGAGGCGTAGTGTTTTACTCTCTGGGAGGCAAGCCTGGTCCATGCTAATAGAAGGTAGGTGCGATTGTCTATGATTATTAATTGATAGTAGCTTCGTTTTAGAAGCATTAAAATTTACGAGCCATTCCCTACCCAAATCTGCGTTACGTGTTTTTTTTTGGGTAGATCAAAGTGTAGTATCTGTTCCCTAGTAGCGTTTACTACGACTTGTGGTTTGACTGGCAAGCGTTTCCACCTGAGTTCATTGCTCGGGCCGCGTAAAAGTAGCGGTTAGCCGCGAAACACCGGAAGCGGTTGTCGGGTGTTCGGCCTCTTAGGAGGCATGGCCGCCGATAGGCCAGATGAAATCGTGCCTCCCACCACGGGCTCGGTGGGAGGAAAGGAGGGGGATTGGGCTTTACCGCCTCGGATCGATCCCCCTTCTACAGTGACACCAGCAGCAGCACCAGCGTCCCCCTTACTTTCGACCTCCGGGTGGAATGGAGGCAAAAAAATGACGCTGAAAGACGAGGAGTACTATGAGAAAATTCATAAGGAGTACTCAGAGTACATCAGAGGAACGGAGCTGGTCTCGGTGCCGGACCAATTGGCACAAATCGAGACGAGAGTGATCACGCTGATTACTAAGGACCTAAAGACGAAGAAGATGGTCGGTGTCCCCAGAGATACATTCGAGGAGGGGATACAAGCACTAAAAATCAAAGCGAGGGCCGTAGCGAGGAGAGGCAATGCCATGTGGGACGTCCTGCTTGGCTCTGCGGAAGAAGCCAAAAGCTTAATCGGTGTGGTTCTGGAGACCAAAACGCTCCAGTTCCATACGGAGTACATGGGCACGAAGAAAGTGAAAATCACCCTGCATGGCGTCCCCATGGACATTGCAGAGGATCACGTTGGCGCCTTTTTTGTACAGTATGGAAGGGTGGCCGAAGTCTCCTCGCTGCGGTCCAAGGCAGGCTTCCTCACGGGAGACATGACCCTGCAGGTGACATTGAACAAGGAAAACATCGCAAAAATCCCCAACATCCTCACCTGCAGGGGTCGGGCGATCTTCGTCATTGTTGAAGGGAGAAAGCCGTGCTGTTGGGTCTGCGGAGCGGCGGATCACGTCGCAAAGACGTGTCCAACCAAGAATCCGGCTCCAAAGGCCCAACCAGCCCAACCAGCTAAGCAGCAGCCGGTGGCACAGGAGAAGGAAGGCGGAAAACAAGGTCAACCTACACAGTCTCCCGTGGGTAACAAAGAGGGCGAATGGCAGGTGGTGGGCAGAAAGAAAGCTAAAGCATCTTCCCCGGCGAAAGTGCCGCCACCTGTCAAGACGCCGGCAAAGCAGGCCCCGATGAAGGTGCCGACTCCGGCTAAACAGAAGGAGTCCCCGGCGAAGGTGCCGGCAAAGCCGAAGGAGGTGTCTTCAGAGAAGTCTCCTCCCAAACAGAGGAAGGGAAGAAGTCCTTCCCCCCAGCAAATGGAAGTGGAGAGAGCAGCCTCCCTGAAGCGTGGGAGAGAGGAAGAGGTAGAGGAGCGTCAGGACAGCCCGAAAGCCAGGAGAAGGAGCAGGAGTAAGGAAAGGAGGCCGCGTGCGGAAAAATGCAGCTCTCTACCAGTATCACCTGTCAGACTTTCTTATGCAGAAAAGGCAAGAAGCCTTCCCTCGTCCCCGCAGAAAGCTTCCCAGTCCCCAGTCTTTAAATTGACCCCCCTGAGACCAAATTCTTTAACCCCCACTCCCTCCCCTTCTCCTATGTCCACTCCCACTCGGGCAAAAAAGAAAAAAGCCCTACCCCAAGGAGAAGCACTCCTAAAAGTGAGTGAAGACGTTGCCTCTGAGTGGTCATCTCAGAGGCGAAAACTTTTAAAGCCCCTGCTGAGGCTGACTTCAGTGGAGGGCAAGTCAATTGAAGATCCCAGAAACTTTCCCCAGGCCCCAGGTGTCATCGCCCTGGTAAGGAATACCGGTGGCAACCTGAGGGTCTGGGATCACATCCAGGAGGCCAAAAGGCATTTTTCAAATGTGAGGATGGTTCAGCAGAACACGCCTGAACTCAAAAAAATGGAGAAAAATTGTTCGGGGAGGTTCCCGGTTTTGCTCCACCCCAGTCTCTATAGGGTGGTAAAACTAACGTACCCCACGGACGTCGGCGGCATTGTCCTAGACGGACGGATTACGTCCGATGTAGGAACTGGGTCCCTAGGACAGTCCGTCGGGGTCCTATCTGCCAGGGATTTCCGTCCCGTATGCGACTAGTGCCGTTGTTGCATGTTTTTTCTTTTTTCTTTTTCAGAACTAAAAGATGTCTATTAAGATAGCCAGCTTGAATGCGAAGGGCCTGAGGGATCGGGGTAAGGCGGCTCGCCTGCTTCGTGACCTCTTGTCCTTCGGCGTGGATGTGGCCGCGATCCAAGAGACTCACTTTGTTTGCGAAGTCGACTCGTGTGTGCTGTCTAACGACTTTGTCGTCTATTCAGCATATGGGAGCCGGCATGCCAGAGGTGTTTCTTTGCTGGTCAAGCGTACCCTGGACGCGAGGATTGACCTTGTCCATGTCGGTGCCGAGGGCCGGCTGATCGTGGCCGATATTGCAGTGAAAAGCAAGTCGTTCCGGCTGATTGTGGTTTATGCGCCCAATGTTCAAGGTGAGCGTGTCTCTTTCTTTCGGCTGTTGGAGCCCTTCATGGTGCATTCAACACGGCTAATCTTAGTTGGGGACTGGAATGCCATCCTAACCCCCAAATGGGATAGAGGAAGGGGCGCTAGCGGGAGGAGTGGTGATCGTAGCCTGGTTGATCTGATCGGCGAATTTGGTCTCGTCGATAGATACCGGGTCGATCATCCGGATGGGAGCATGTGGACGTGGACGCATAGTTGGCCTTCTACCCGGGTATCCGCGTACCTGGATAGGATGTTAGTGAGAGAAGCCGACATAGACTTCTTAGAATGTCCAACGTTCCACTGGTTAGGCTACTCGGACCACAAACTCGTTTGTGCCCGGGTGGTGTTAGACTTTAGGCCTAGGTTGGCTGGTTATTGGAAGTTCAATCAGTCCTTACTGGACAGGCGGGACTTTCGTGACCAGCTGACAAAACTAGTTCAGCGGGCGTTAATTGGGCGAGCCATTGGGAGTAAGTGGTGGGTTAACCTTAAGGACACCATTAGGTCTTTCGCCACCAAATATAGCCAGCGGCTCAACCTAGATAAGGCTGCGGAGGCAAAGACACTTAGTGCTAATTTCGCCCGGGCGGAGGCTGGTGGGGATCCCCTAGAGATAGCCTTAGCCAGGGAGGCCTTTGAGCGTTCGACTAGCGGGCGCTACATGGGCCAGGTAATTAGAGCTAAGTTAAGCAAGATGTCTTCCGAAGCTGTGAACATGGGCGCAGAACTGCGCAAGGAAGAAATTCGCCATGCCGGCGACCGGTACATTCGAGAGGTGCGCGACCCGGAGGGACATCTCCTTAGGTCCACTGACGACATGTGCGAGGCGTTCCGGCAGCATTTCGAACACCGATTTACCAAGGAGCCTGGTCTCCGTGACGAGGAGTTTCGCAGCTATTTGGCTGACTTTCCCCGGCTTTTGCCGGCTGAAGCGGCTAGCTGCGAAGGGGAGATTACGGAGGACGAAATCTACGTGGCTTTGAAGAAGGTCAGCAGTGGCAAAGTCGCCAGGTTTGGATGGTTTGCCCTATGAATTGTACTTGAGGATGTCGCACCTTTTTGTCCCGATCTTGGCTGTCGTGTTCAACCACTGGTTTCGGCAGGGGTCCATCCCCGGTCGGATTACCAGGGGCGTGATCACGCTGTTGAGAAAAGGCAAGAAGGTTGGGAGGGAACTAGATGATTACAGGCCCATAACTCTGCTAAACACAGAGTTAAAGATATTGGCCAAGATCCTGACGAACCGCTTGCAGCTAGTTGCCGAGTCTCTGTTGGAACCGGATCAGACTTGTTCTGTGAAGGGACGAACAATTCAGAGCAACCTGCACTTGATTCGCACGATCATAGAGGGTGTAGAAGACGACGATGAGGCCGCGCTGATCAATTTGGATCAGTCCAAGGCATTTGATAGGATTGACCATGGCTACCTGGCTGCTGTCCTGCAGGCCGCCGGATTCAAACCCGACTTCAGCCGCTGGATTAGCCTTCTGTATCGCTCCCCCAAGGCTGTGGTACAGGTGAACGGGAAGCTGTCGGGCGCTTTCGCGCTGTCTAGGTCGGTCCGACAGGGTTGTCCACTGTCTTCTCTCCTTTACGTCCTGGCGTTGGAGCCCCTCCTTCGCCGGCTAAGGGACGAGACGGGCAGTCCGGTCCTGCGTGGAATTGCTGTCCCTGGCGGAGCTCGAGCCAGGGTTTCCGCGTACGCCGATGACGTAACGACCTTTGTGTCCTCCCGCAGGGACATAGAGGCGGTACAGCAGGCGCTTGTACGGTACGAGAAGGTGACAGGGGCCAGAATTAACTGCGACAAGTCATCCGGCTTGCGGTTAGGTGCCTGGAAGGGTGTTTCCCTCCCGGGGCCCTTCAGCTGGACGGACGGGCCGGTCAAAATCCTCGGAGTTTGGTTCGGTCCGGACTTACAGCTGGAGAAAAACTGGTCAGAAGTACTGGCAAAGGTCGGCGCGTCGGTCAAGATTTGGCGTCGACGGGGTCTCTCCGTGAAGGGCTTGGCGGAGGTGTGTAACACATACCTCTTTCCCATGATCCTTTACCGGCTGTCAGTACTTCCCCTTTGTGACGATCATGAGAAGGCGCTCGAGCGTTTGCTATTCTCCTGTCTGTGGAGAGGACGCAAACACATGGTCGACAAAGGAGTCTGTTGCCTCCGTCCGTGTCAAGGGGGTCTGGGGATGCCACACTTGAGGAGCCACGTGCTCGCTTCGAGGTTGGCATTTCTCAGGCGCGCGTTGGAGGAAGATCGGTTGCTTGCGGGGGTAGTGAGGGACATGTTCCCTTGCCTTACCATCACTCCCCCGACCCTATGGCTGACCGTCAGGCCTTGGGTGCGACCGAAATTCCTGCTCGAATGTCTGGCGGCCTTGCAGGCCATTCCACGGTCCAGTGACCTTTCACAGCCTAGGAAAATCTTCTATCGGGGATTAGTGGAGGGTGCCGTGAAGGATAAGCTGTGGAGTAAGCTCGGCATGTCGAGAGTGGAGTACCGCTCTCATTGGTCTTGGGCGCCAGGCGCGGATTGGCTCAGCAACTCTGAGTTTTCTCTGACCTGGCGATTGGCTCGGAATGGTTTGTCGCTCAATGACAAGCGTTTCGCAATGGGCCTGGCGGATTTGCCAGATTGTGAACGTTGCAACCTTGGAATTAAGGAGACGTCTGCGCACGCCTTCTTCCATTGTTCGCGCGTTCGCCCGTTGTGGGCGCGTGTCGGCGAGTTGACTGCTCGTATCGCGCCGCGGGAGCTTATGCTCATTGATCGCGCATACGCTGTGGACAATGTGTCGCCCCCGTACTCTGGAGTGAAGCGGATGGTGTTTCTGTCGCTACTGGCCACGGCTAGAATGGTGATTTGGATGACGCGTCTGGAGGAAGTCTTGCGGGGAGGCCGTCTTTCGGATCAGGATCTAATCCGATATTTTGAGCACCAGCTCAAAATGAAGATTAGAACTGAACGGAAACGGCTGCACCCGACAGACTTTGGCAAAAGGTGGATATATGCAGCGAGCCTGGTTCGCGTGACCGGGGCTAGCCTTGATTTTCTCTTTTAGCTCTGCTAGTCGCATCGGGGTGGATTCCTCTGGAACCCCTCCCGCGGTTAAGGTTAGTATTCTCTTGTATACCTAGTTAATGTGAGTGATTGTGTTAGTCCCGGCCTGTTCCCGGCTCCATTGCTTTTGTTATGATCCAGTTCGAGATCCCCATTGTCCATCGTTATTTTGTCCCGTTTCATTCTCGGCTGGGTCAGCCTTATACAGTCTCCAGTCCAAGTTATTTTGTACCCTGCTTCTCCATTCCCCTTAGAAAGAGAGCTTCTTGATTTTGCCTTTCAAGGCAGAATACAGCGGCCTCTTTAATTACGAGGGTGTGTTTGGGTCTTACTAACATTATGTATAAATTTTCATTTGAAAGTATTTTTGTTTTGGGGATTTTTGTTTCTTCATACCCCCGTCCCATCATATCATTTCATGTACAAATTTTTAAAGTTATTTTTGTATTATATTTGTAAATAGTCACAAATTTTTATGTACACTTGGGGCGTTTTGTAGGTCCCCGGTATGTTTCGCGGTATTTTGGTGCTAGATAAGTATGAGTGTTGATGGACAAATTCTTATGGTGAATGAGAATCATTGTAACGTATGTATGGGTCGTGAATCTGATTAGCTAGGTATAGGATAGAGTAGCTGAAGACCACCCCAAGTTTTGTTCCCCCTCCCATTGTTTGGCCTTGTGCCTGAATTCTGTACGCTCAGAATAAATAAAACGAGCCATTTCTTACCCCAGTCCACTACGGATTGGAGGTCCTTTCCACGGTCGGCTGCAAGGTTAGCTTTGTCGCCCGCACCAGATTTTTGGTCGAGGCGAGAATAAACTGTGGTGTCGTCGGCGTACATACCTACTTGGGATCTTATGGTATCAGAGAGATCATTAATGTAGATCAGAAAGAGCGTAGGACGTAGGATAGAGCCTTGAGGGACACCCGCGTTCTATGGTAGTTCTGGGAGGCATGTCCGTTTAATACCACTTTCAATGTGCGGTTAGATAGGAATGACTGCATTAGTTCAAACAATTGTCCAGCTATACCATAGCTCCGCAGTTTGCATAGAAGGCCAGCATGCCAAACTCTGTCGAACGCTTTAGAGATATCCAAGGCAACGAGTGCCTGATATATGTACTCGGTGATGGTCGTTAGCATATCAGCAGTAGACCTGGTGAAGCGGAAACCATACTGTTTGTCTGAGAGGAGCCCGTGGGCCGTGAGATGCTGAACGACCTCGGCGTTGATAATGGCTTCGAACACATTGCCAAAGATCGGAAGAAGGCTGATAGGTCGGTAATTTGCGGGGTCCGAGGGTTCTCCAGTGTTTTTAAATATAGGAACTACAGAGGAAGATTTCCAACTGGCAGGAAAGCAGGAAGCAGATAGGCAGGAGTTGTAGAGCTTAGAAAGGACAGAGGAAGGTTCGGGGGCACATTTCTTTAAGACTATGATTGGGATTCCGTCCCCTCCGCTCGCTTTCTGAAGGTCAAGTTTTGAGATTATCTTAGAGACAAGCAAGGGTGCAATATGGACGTCATTCAGTTGAGGATCAGTTCTAGGTGGGAAGTCGGGTGTAGAAACTCCAGACGAGCCCAGTCTCGAATTATTCGAGAATCTGCGGGCAAAGCATTCAGCCTTGTCCGCTGGGGAGGTGAGGACCTCAAAGTTGTTTATTAGTGGGGGTACTGTGGACTTGCTCTTGTTAAGTACTCTTTTACAGAGTCGCCAGTCGTCCTTGGTGCCGAACTTAGAGGATGCTATACGTTGCTTCATTATGGCAGCAAATAACATCTTGGCTTCGTTAAATATCTTATTACACTTATTACGAGCTGAAGCGAAAAAGCGTTCGTTTTGGACCAACGCGTAGCTACGATAGAGTCGGAAGAAATGATTCCGGTTGGCAATGGCGGCCGAGCAAGAGGGCGAGAACCATGGAGACGAATGAGATTTAAGCTAAACTTTCCTGGCAGGGATGAAAGCATCGATGCCAGCCTTAACCCAGGAGGAGACCTCGGATGCACATTCTTCGATGGGAAGACTAAAAGCGTTGTTCCAAGGGACGTCACAGAGGAAGTCTCGGAACGAATCTCAGTCTGCTCTTTGGTAGCAGTAGGATATTCTACTTGTCTGGGTTTCTTGGGTTGGGTGGGAGCGGAATGAAATGTTGACGGAAACTATATAGATATATTAGTCCCGCCTTGAGACAAAACGGTTAATCTAGCCTCACTGAAGAGCTGTAATAGAGCGAAACAGCCTGTCT